>OU612044.1:140741985-141341985 GCA_914767935.1 Coremacera marginata
GACAAAAAATACGGATAACCTTATATTATTCAATCATGAGCAAAACATTTACAACATCATGCATGGCTTGCTTGATCAAGCATAGAACATATTTTCAAAATTTTCCTTAAGCACTGTCATGCCTTTGGCTTCTACTCAAGAGTGCTTGCAAGACATGCAAGAGAAGACAAAGTGTTTTGCAAGCATTAAACAATTCTTAGTGTGCTATACTGTAGGAAATATTTCAAATACATTTGTGCAGATGTTTAATACTTACCGATATTTTCGTACTCTAAAAAAGCCATTTGTTCACTTTTTCTAATTTCAAGCGAAGATTTTGCGTTGATTCACCTTGAATTTTTCTGTGCTGTTGCTTTATATGGCTATGGCGTGAGTTAGTATTATAAGATCTTTATTTCTACTGCACCTGGTGACTATACTATACACAAATGTTCTTTTTACATTATTTTTAATTTTTTATAACATAAAAACGCAGGCAGGTTTGTTAAAAATTATTTATATAAATTCTTAAGTATTCAAATAGTTCTTTATAATTTTTATTTTTTTATACAAAAATGTCTCAAGTGGGTCATAAAACTGCTACGTGTATCTTTAGAAAATTACTTTTATTTCTCAACATACAAATACACACACATAATTTACTTTATATAGTAGCAACCGCAAAATCTAGCGTAACTTTTGTTTTCATATGTTTTTGGTTGTCTTCTGCTTATTTTAAGTACCTTATAAAAATCCTATAAAATTTTAATACTTTCTCTTTAGCACTTGAAAGAGGCTTTATGCAGAAGTGTCAGACAGCCATACCAATAAAAATGAGCAAATCCTTCAATATATCACCTGAGCTCAGATACACCCAAAAATACACACGCATGACAACCCAAACGCAAGGGAACAGAAAAAAAAACAATAATAAGAACAACAACAACAATAACAACAAAAGAAAAAGCAATTTTCATACACCTACAAAGTGTGCATTTTATATATATTCTCCGCTGTACTGTGACACAGAGCCTAAACGTAAAATAGGCTCTGCCTGCTGCTACCTGCCAGCTTTTATATTTTTTTTTTATTTTTTACAAGCCTACAACAAGAACAACAACAAAAGTCTGACAATAAAATGACAAATAGGATTCCCCAACTGAGCCTCTCCATACAACAAACAACACAAAACAACAAGTGGGGTGGTACCCGTACCCGAAAAAAATTAAAAAGAAGCAACCGGGGAAAAAAAGAACCTGAAGAATAAGGCTTCAGGTGTTTGTTTTTTTCCTGTTGTCTCTTTGTTTGGCTCTGTTTTGAGAATTTTTGTATTGCGTGACATTTTGTGTTTCTATTGTTAATTTAACTGTATTATAGACACACGCATGCATACATCTTCAATTTGGGATCAAATGTGTTTTTTTAGGTATATGTGGTCTTGTTGTGCGTACTGTGGGTGTATGTGTGTATGTTCCATTTTAAACGGATTAAGCTTAAATAATATATGAAAAATTTGTTTATAAATAATTGAATTCGATGAAACGCCTTTACATTTCCCAGCAGATTGTCAATTTAGTCAAATTGATTTGAAAATGTTATGAGGGTGGCGGTGCTATGTTTGTTTCCTTATTAAAGAGGGCTGTAGTTTCATAGAAACAGTATTGAAATTTAAGGTGTGATAACATTCGGTAAAGAAATTTCAGTCTATAGAGATAAGGATAGAATATTCAAAGTACTGGAAATCTGTGACAATTAATTCTGAATTTAAGAAAAATCCTCGAATTCAAAAAATTGTCTGGAAGTGTTTTCTAAACTCATATCCAAGATTGATAACTACTGTACAACTAAGGAAGATGTAGTAAGAAATCCTTAAGAACATATCGCTTGATATATTGAAAAGTTGTTGAGATGAAATTAAAACTGATTAAGATGTGATTTGCACACGTTTTACACTTTATCTCTTTATCCTTTATCTCTTATATAAATACAAAGATTTTACAAATTCAAAACTCTGTATAATAAGTCATTTATCAATGTGATAGGAAATTATAATTACTATTAAAAGCTTATTCCAAAATTTGATTCAACATTATAATAGCAGTAAAACATTTTTTTTATCATCCTCTTATGCTTCATTTGACATTTTTCTAAATTAACTTGCACTTCAGTTATATTAAATATATTTTCGGGAAACCAAAAATTTTTCTAAAGTCTTTCAGAGTCATTTTTTCAGAAAGACATCGGTACAATTTGAAATTCAAATCAATTTATTAAATAATATGGTAATACCAAGATCATAAGAGTTCTAACTAAACCTTGCTAACCTTGCTAACCGAGAAAAGTAGGATATAAGCAGTACTGGTTTGTACTGAGGAAAAATTAAGGACATTACGATCGTGATCCAGAAATAAAGTTTGTAAGATTTAACAAAAGTTAAAAAAAATCTCAAGAAAACCCAAAGAAAGAGTCTGTAGAAATGAAAGCGAGGCTCTTACGCCTCATTCATCAGCTCTCGCCAGGCGCCTCTGCTTTGCACGCGCCTTCTCTAATCGGATACATCAAGTGCGGTTAGGGCTTCCTCAGCCTGGGCCATCCATCGGAGGCATGGTCTCCCTCGTCGTCGTTGACCAGCGACTCTTGCCACGAGCACCTTCTTTGCTGGAGCTTCGTCGTCCATACGATGGACATGACCCAGCCAGCGTAGTCGCTGCACAGTTATACGCCAAACTACGTCAATGTCTTCGTAGAGCTTATACAGCTCGTGGTTCATTCGGATGCAATAGTCATCGCCGACTCGAACAGGACCGAAGATTTTGCGAAGAACTTTTCTCTCGAACACCCCCAGAGCGGCTGCGTCAGTTTGCGAAACTACCCATGCCTCAGCGCCATAAAGCAGCACAGGTAGAACGAGCGTCTTGTAGAGTGTTAGTTTTGTCGATCGAGAGAGGGCTCTGGAACTTAGTTGCTTA
Organism: Coremacera marginata; assembly: GCA_914767935.1. Lineage (NCBI taxonomy): Eukaryota > Metazoa > Arthropoda > Insecta > Diptera > Sciomyzidae > Coremacera > Coremacera marginata. Next base: position 140,744,934 of record OU612044.1, read on the forward strand.
CTGAGCCCGTAGTAGCACCTATTAGCAATTATTGTTCTTCGCTTTATCTCCAGGCTGATTTTGTTGTTGGTATTAATGGCGGTGCCAAGGTAAACGAACTCCTTTACTACTTCTGCCGGATTGAAAGCCAGTTATAGCTGCCGGATGAAACGTGGGAGTCTAAACGCCGCGCTCCCTTGTTTGTAGACAGCATATACTTTGTTTTACCCTCATTTATCTATAAACCCACTTTGGCTGATTCCTTTTCGATAGCTTGGTTCTCTCTCTCTTGGTTCTGCTGACAATATCAATATCATCAGCGTACGCAAGGAGCTGGGTACCTTTATAGAAAATGGTGCCATTACGATGCACACCGGCCTTTCGTACGATCCCTCCATGATGATGTTGAAGAGGTCGCAAGACAGTGGATTGCCTTGCCTGAAACCTCTTTCGGTATTGTAGGTTTCGGAGAGGTCATTTCCTACCTTGATGGAGCTGCGTGTGTTGCTCAACGTCATTCTGCAAAATCTAATCAACTTTGCAGGTATACCGAACTCAGACATTGTTGCGTATAGGCAATCCCTTCTCGGGCTATCGAACGCAGCTTTAAAATCGACAAGGAGATGGTGTGTGTCAATTTGATTTTCGTAGGTTTTCTTCTGGATTTGTCGTAGCGTGAAAATCTGGTCTATAGTGGACTTACCAGGTCGAGAGCCACACTGATAAGGTGTGATTAACTTCAGTGAAATCTTCAGAAACTACACTTTTGTTACGCAGAGTTGTTGATTCAATGTTAAACACAACTGAAGCTATGTTGCAGCAGGTCACAATAATTTATCCATTAAAACGGTTTTGTATTGGCTATACTACATATACAATATATTCAGCAGCTATCCGAACAAAAATAATAACAAAACTGTTGCTTCTACTTGCTACTAGGTGTCATCAGCGTCGGTATTTTTGAAGTGTAAACTTCTTTAGGTGCGATATCGTCACGCTGTTAGCGTAACAGAAATAATTGCTGTACAGCATTCGTTTTTAGGGATTACCTTGCATCGATCAAGACGAAGACCGAAGTGATTACCGAATCGATTACCGACTACCACGCCGATTACCGAAGCGATTATCAACCGATTACCGAACAAATTACCGATTACCGATCCGATTATCGAAGCAATTTTCAACCGATTATCGAACTAATTGCCGATTAATGAAGCGATTTCCAAGCGATTACCGAACCAATTATCGATTACCGAACCAGATGCCGATTACCGAAGCGATAGCCAACCGATTTGCGAACCGATTAATGAAGAGACTACCAACCAATTACCGAACCAATTATCGATTACCGATGTGATTACCAAGCGATTACCGAACAAATGCCGATTACCAAAGCGATAACCTACCGATTACCAATTTCCGAAGCGATTACCAACTGATTACCGATTACCGAAGTGATTACCAACCGATTATCGAAGTGATTACCAATCGATTACCGATTTCCAAAGAGATTACGAATTACCGAAGCGATTACCAGCCGATTACAGAAGCGTTTATCAACCGATTACCAAAGATATTACCAACTGATTACCAATTACCGAAGGGATTACTAAACGATTACCGAGCCAATTACCAATTGCCCAACCAAAGTAATTGTGTAACAAATATATTATATATTAACATTAAAAAATAGGTGTTTATAAATTTAGTAACGCATAAATTGATAAAAAGAGTTAAAAAAGTAAAACGCGTCTGATTTGCCGACTTTAGCTGCATTGCAAATTCATTACAGCTAAAATATTTCAAAGATTTAACTTTTCACTTCGGCTTGGAGTCGAATTTATTTTATTGATTTGAATGCGTTCGTGTTGTTGTGGGTACATGTTATTTTTTATTTTGTTGTTGCATATCGCGAAGGAATTGCCCAGAAGTGCGTTGAAATTATAATGAATATAACATGTATTAAAATAAATAAAATAAATAAAATAAATAAAATAAATAAAATAAATAAAATAAATAAAATAAATAAAATAAATAAAATAAATAAAATAAATAAAATAAATAAAATAAATAAAATAAATAAAATAAATAAAATAAATAAAATAAATAAAATAAATAAAATAAATAAAATAAATAAAATAAATAAAATAAATAAAATAAATAAAATAAATAAAATAAATAAAATAAATAAAATAAATAAAATAAATAAAATAAATAAAATAAATAAAATAAATAAAATAAATAAAATAAATAAAATAAATAAAATAAATAAAATAAATAAAATAAATAAAATAAATAAAATAAATAAAATAAATAAAATAAATAAAATAAATAAAATAAATAAAATAAATAAAATAAATAAAATAAATAAAATAAATAAAATAAATAAAATAAATAAAATAAATAAAATAAATAAAATAAATAAAATAAATAAAATAAATAAAATAAATAAAATAAATAAAATAAATAAAATAAATAAAATAAATAAAATAAATAAAATAAATAAAATTAATAAAATAAATAAAATAAATAAAATAAATAAAATAAATAAAATAAATAAAATAAATAAAATAAATAAAATAAATAAAATAAATAAAATAAATAAAATAAATAAAATAAATAAAATAAATAAAATAAATAAAATAAATAAAATAAATAAAATAAATAAAATAAATAAAATAAATAAAATAAATAAAATAAATAAAATAAATAAAATAAATAAAATAAATAAAATAAATAAAATAAATAAAATAAATAAAATAAATAAAATAAATAAAATAAATAAAATAAATAAAATAAATAAAATAAATAAAATAAATAAAATAAATAAAATAAATAAAATAAATAAAATAAATAAAATAAATAAAATAAATAAAATAAATAAAATAAATAAAATAAATAAAATAAATAAAATAAATAAAATAAATAAAATAAATAAAATAAATAAAATAAATAAAATAAATAAAATAAATAAAATAAATAAAATAAATAAAATAAATAAAATAAATAAAATAAATAAAATAAATAAAATAAATAAAATAAATAAAATAAATAAAATAAATAAAATAAATAAAATAAATAAAATAAATAAAATAAATAAAATAAATAAAATAAATAAAATAAATAAAATAAATAAAATAAATAAAATAAATAAAATAAATAAAATAAATAAAATAAATAAAATAAATAAAATAAATAAAATAAATAAAATAAATAAAATAAATAAAGTAAATAAAATAAATAAAATAAATAAAATAAATAAAATAAATAAAATAAATAAAATAAATAAAATAAATAAAATAAATAAAATAAATAAAATAAATAAAATAAATAAAATAAATAAAATAAATAAAATAAATAAAATAAATAAAATAAATAAAATAAATAAAATAAATAAAATAAATAAAATAAATAAAATAAATAAAATAAATAAAATTAATAAAATAAATAAAATAAATAAAATAAATAAAATAAATAAAATAAATAAAATAAATAAAATAAATAAAATAAATAAAATAAATAAAATAAATAAAATAAAATAAATGAAATAAATTAAATGAATAATATAATAACAAAATGTCATTAAATTTTCTGGTGTGAATATTAACGTGTGTTGCTTAATTTACTTTGTAATTTTACATTTTTAAATATAAAAGTTGTATTATATAAGAAAAAACATAAAATTATCAGATATTTGAAACAGCAAAAAAGCTTCCGTTCACTCGTGTGTCCAACGAAGCAGTTTTGTTTCTTTTTTATATTTTTCTAGGTAAGGGTCGCTCATGTAATTTTTCAGATTAAACTTTAGGCTCCAGGCCGTTACTGGTTGGTATGCATAAGCAATTAAAACCTTCGTTGAATTTGTGTATTGTTACCAAAGTGCACCTTTACCTCTGGCTCCTCATAACCTCTGCCTCCTTACAAGCAGCATATCTGAATCAGATGCTGAAGCAGATTCTACGAGCAGACAGAAGAAACTCCAGAGCACATTCTATGTGAATATTCAGCACTTTAAAATCTCAGACTTTCTATGGCGGGTCATAAGTGCCGTCATCAAAAATATGTGAAATAGTGGTCAAATTCATCAAAAGGCTAAGTGCGGAGAGCTAATTTAGAATATGGACAATAAATCCTACAGGGCACAGTGCACATAGGCGTACTATAAATAAATAAACCAAAACCGTATATAATGTTATGGAATACGGAAACTTTGATCCAAATTAAAAACATTTTGTCTTCGGAAATTGTCTAAAATATGGGTTAGATGATATGGGTATGAATGAGAATAGAAGCCATTTCTTAGGACAACAGAATTATTGAAATTGTGTCTGAAAGATATAGTTTGCATTGGTATTGTATCCAAAGCCAAGAACATTGACTTGTTTTCAATACAATGTATAGGAACTGGTGAATTCAGTGTCATCGGGAATTTTGGTGGGTAAATTTTTCCCATATTATACATATTATTTTGAGCAGCAGGAACTCATGACTTTTTGGTTGTGGTTTCGAATGAGTAAATACTTTTATATATAAAAATATTTAAATTTGAATAAAAACTTTAATTTGTTTTCTAATTTTTGAAGAATAATTTAGGACAATTTAAAAAATAAAGAGTAACAAATGTTTTTAAGCCACCTGACAAAAACCTAGTTACAGGATTTTATAATTGTTTGAATGAAATTTTTGATATTAAACATTTTACTACAGCTAAAATAAAAACTATATTTTAACTGAATGCTACAGTCATTAAGTAATTCCAACAATAATTAGGACGAGAACAATGACACGCATTGTTATAATAATACGCGGACCCTAGAGAGGTGAACTTTAAGCGAACAATCAGCGAACAATGTTTAATGTGGCTTCTCTCGAGCAATTATAGCTTAAGTTGTTGGTAAATTATACAAAATTTTTATGTTGGCAACAATGAGGACAAAAAGAAGTAACGCGACGTAGGACGCAACCAGCAATAAATACCAGCTCCTGCTTAAATATCTCTGCAGTTATATTGTTTGTATTGTTGTTGTCTTGTTGCTTGTTTGTTTGTTGGTAGCAACTTAAAATTGCAAGCCATACCTAAGCATGTCCTCACATCGACTAGGTAAGGGTTAAATACCTTCACGCAGCACTCCAGCATGGTGTATATTTTCGCACTTTTTGTTTTTTTGTATCGGAAACTTTTTCTTCGCTGCTTTCACTACTTTTTTGATCTAGCTTTTGCGGCAAAAAATATCGTCTGTCGTATTGAAAAAATTCTACAATTGGGTGAACAGGGAAAGGGTGAAGCTTACAAAATTCCTTAAGTTGAAAGACAAACATTTGTGCAAAGTTCTGCTGGAAACTGTTAAAAAACTCAACTTTTTTGTGCCTTAAGTTCGAAACATGTTTTTTTTTTTTCAGTCTTGGTCTTGTCTACCTTTCATCTATTTCAATTTTTTTTTCTTTTTTTTTTTTGCCTTACCCTTTTATTTCATCTTCGCATGTCTGCTGCGTTGTTTTTGGTTGTTGCTGATCGTTTTTTTCGCGTGCGTCTTAAGCCATTATTTTGGGTTCGAGTAAGTTTATTGCTGGTTCATTGGTGTGTTCGTGGTGGTTGGATGTTTGGGTGGTATTCGTGCTGAGCGTTGCCCATAATGAGAGCTATTAAACTTTTGCTTGTTTTTCTTTAATTAACAGAGTAAACATTTAATTTGGTATCCAACAATTTTTCTTATTTTTCTGGGTTTTTTTTTTTTTTGTAGTTTTGTCTTAGCTGTTTTCTTGTTTTGTTGCATTTGTGGGTGTTGCCCAGAATATTTTTAACTTGCGGCCAGCATTCTACGGTTTGCTGGGTTTGGGTACCGCGGTTACATTTTTAACTGTTGGCGCGCGTTTTTTCGACATTTTTATTTGTTATTGTTATTAATATGCTGTAGCTGTTATTATGATGATAATACTTTCGTGGAGACTACACAGCATGTGCGAATTCACTCCAATTGTTTTATTTTCCTGAAATTAGCTGTTGAAGTTTTCGGTTATTTTTGGTCTGTAATACTAAGTTTTGTAATGGTTTACCACACCGAATTCCTTGGTGAGAAATGTTGGCGAGAATTTCACTGTTTAATTAGTGATGGTCACGCAGAGTCGGCGTAATAAAGGTGTAGTTAATTTGTTGATATTTTCAAAGTTCTTCAAAAGAGCTTAAAATAAATTTGAAACCTTACAGAAATAGTGCCATATAACTTCCTAATTTTGTAAATTTAACCCAGAACTTATTTATCAAGTTTTTTGCTTTTCGCTCGTGCTTAAAACTGTGGTCACTCATATGGAAGTTTTTTTATACACTCCATTTATTATGTAAGTAATACCAAAAACAGAAAATAATACAAAAAAAAAAGAGAGCAATTGAGCCATACCATAGAAATTATATTATCAGAAACCTATTTACATTAGTAGCTATAGAAAATTTTATCAGATATTAAAAAAAAACAAATTAAATATTTTTTTCTATTATAAATTACTGCAATAAAACACGAATTGAAATTAATATAAAATTAATCAAAAAGTAAATACACAAAATTTCTGCACACTTCAGCAAATAAGACATTAACTTCAGCAAAGATTTCAATTAAATCTAATTTAATATTATTTAATTTTATTAATCAATTAAAAGATTAAATTTATTTTGGCAAGTCTCGAAATTTTCCAAATATTTTTAAATATTTTTAATTTTTTTTTAAAGTTTGTTCTCAAATGAGAGACATAAGGCCCTGTTACATATATAATAAATACAAATTCTGATCACATTACAAATGCTATTCCATTAAATGAACAATCAGGTGTAATAAATCACGATATATTCATATCTCTCGAAAGGAAAAAAATCCAGTAATTAATAATGTAATTGAGTTGACACAAAAAAAAACAAAGCAATTGAGTCTGATTATATATATAATTACAATTTTATTTCAACTTTGTTTCAATTACAAATGCAAATTTAATTAGTGGACTAAAGTCAAAGAAAAATTTATACGTTCAAACACGGCTCTCATAGTCATGGATCATGACTTAAGTTTACTTATTTCACTCATATCCAGTCCAAATCTCTGGTGCCAAAGGCATAACACAAAAGAATACTCACCTCACTAATAGGTACTTATTCTTTTCTCACATGAATAGTTGACTCACATCAGATTGTTAACACACAACCAATTGAGTGAAAATTTGCCGACACCCATGCGTTTAGGAGTATTATGAGTATTTGTTGGTTTTAGTGGTAATGAGTCAAAGTATTTTGTTGAGTTGGTATGGTATGACAACAGTCATGGCTCAAGACTTAAGTATACTAATAATCACTAGTACTCATTGTAGATGGCTGTTACACATTCAAGTAGGATAAAATTTCTTCAAAATCTAAATTTTTCTCCCATCTTCCAAAAAGTTTTTCGTGAAAGATACTCAAGAGAGTCTAGTAGAAATACTTAAAGTGGCCAACAAAAAGTTTTCCCACAATATTCTGCACAAAGTTATTACAACAAAATTTTGCTCCACATTCTTAAAACTTTTATCCATATTTTCTACACAACTACAACTACTTCCACTATTACTTCTATTACAATTTTGATAAAAATAAAAAATTTCTGTCCCAAAATATGTTCCAATTATGAGATGTTCAGCATTATAGAAACAAAAACAACAATAATAAAACATCAACAGAAATATCCATAATTTAAACATGTAGTTAAACTTCAGAACACAAAAATTAGTGGAAATTGTGTGCCACGTATTAAATATTTTGTCAAAACGCTATTTGAGACAACATCAAAGCGACTGATAAACATCAAAATTTCAGCAAAAAATTTAAAAAAATTACAAATAAAAAATTGTTGATACAACACAACTTAAAGTTGTTTTCTATGCCAAGGACTTTTACATACAAACATACTACCCTGTAGGAAAATCAACTATTTTAAAAGTAGTTGAAAAAGTAGTTTTTTGTCAACCACAACTAGTTGAAATTCTGACTTTTTTCATTGAACGAACTAACATATTTTGTATGGTGATGTCCGATAAATAAGTCAATTGACTTTCGCCTGCATATATTTTCAACTACTTGTTAAACTAGTTAAATTTAAATTCTTTTTTTAATTACTTTAAAATAACCAATTGAAAACTATTTAATATTCTACTTAATGTAGATCAATTTAAAACCTTAAAAATTTTAAATTTCTATACATCAAAGAGATCATTTATTTGACTGTTTTGAAAAATTCATAAATACATAAATCATGCCAAAAAAATCATGCCTGGTCAACACAAATAAATTCTGAAATATCAAATCTGTAAGCAAAATCTAAACAAAGTTAAAAGGAATCAGAGTTTTTTAATGGAAAGTTGTGAAATGTCATTCTTTGTTGTGTTTTAATTGATTTTAAATTTTAAAAGTGATTCATGCCAAACTTTATTGCCCGTAAATTCAAAAACAGAAGTACGCTGCGATGGTAGATGTTATTTCATTATTCCTTTCTTTATTGGACTATTTCTGCTTTCAACAGGTGATAGTTCCAGAAGCTTGAGGAACTCTGCGCTTATATGTGAGCATGCCTACCACGGAAGCAGTTTACAAAAACGGGCACGGGCCTGGGTACATGAGTGAAGGTGCCGATCAAATTGATCGGAATTGTGTGGATACTGCGCCTGTTATTTAACACGAGCCAGCTTTTTGATGCTTCATTTCAAAATATCAGCTAAACAAACGTGTCAGCGGGATTTTCCAAGCTTTGCAATCATCAATCATGGTCGATGGACAACCGATATTTTGCTTAGTGTTTCTTTTAAGTGTCAATCGCAATGAAGTGATGGAGCAGACTCGAGGCTACGTAGGGAAAGGCGTGCGTCTTTACTACTAAAGTTATGATGTGTTTGCTGAATGTTTGCTAAGCACTACCAGTTTGTAATTTGAATATCTTAAATACTAAAGAATTTTTAATCATTTCACAGGGTTTTGAGGCAGTTTATCAGTTTTAAAGTGTGTTTACCACGTCTGTCTTGCAACTCAATGTTGTAAATAAAAAATATGTCTTTTTGAAACAAAATGTTAGTGAGTCTAAAGTTAATCATATTTAATGAAATACCATGGTTAAATATATATAAATTTGTAATCTTATAAAAATTTGGAATAAAACATGTCAAAATCAGAGTAGTTGCCGCCTTTATATAATTCAAAGAAGTTTATCAACCACTTGTTTTTAAGTAGTATTTCAATAACTTCATATACATATAATGCAATAAAAACTATGTAGAATTGAAGTGGATGCCACCTTAATATAATTCGAAGTACTTCATATACTAGTTTATTTTAAATTAGTTTCTTAATTAGTTGTTTTTAAAAACAAGTTAGTTTGTTCCTATAGGGTAACGCAGCTTAGCAGTTTTCATACATATGAACGCATGCACCTTGGAATATAAGCAAGCCAAACACATAAACAAAAAATGGCAAAAACAAAACAAAAACCAAAAATTACCAAAAAAAAAAAAAAAAAAATTCAATGAACTTTTTTCAAACTTATTTTGAGCTCATACTGCTAGCAGTTTTTCTTTTCGTTCTGCGTTATTTTTCGTTTTGGAATTTCGGGAAAACTGTATCGCATGCGAAATGAATAAATTTATTATTTGGCAAAAGTGTACAAAAAAGTTAAAGCAGAAAAATTATTACTATTTTATTGTTACTCGAAGTCGTATGTATTTTTTTTTTATGTATTTATGTATGAATGTGTGTATGAATGTATGGGTAATAATATGTTGTTGTTGCTTTTGTATTTGCAATACACCACGTAGCAGCAATTTGCTGCGTATGTGTGTGTTTGTGTTTGTGTTTGCGCCTGTGTGTGAGGGAAGGTGCGCCTGTTGAGAATGGTGGCAATTTTATTTAGCTGCCTCGGGGTAGCCAACGGTTATTTAATTTTTTTTGCGGTTATGAGATGTGTGAGTTTGTGTGTTTGTTTGTGTCTGTATGTGACTTGTTTCATAAATCTATGCGTTTGGTATGTTTGTTTGCATGTTCGACGTTATATTTTGGGTCTTTTGTTAAAATTGTTCCTCTGAGGAATTATTGCAATAATTGGCTTGTTCAGCAATTTATCGATTTGTATTCAAGTTGGTATGGCAGAAAAATTTTAAAGATCAACAAATTATTGAATGTACTATTTATTTATTTTTTTTTTTTTAAGGAAAATAATATTAAAGTAAAAATTTCAATTAATAAATTTCATTTTGTGAACTCAATCATTGAAATCTGACAGTCTTTAGGCAAGTCTAGTCAAATATCTTGACATATTCTTAGTTTTTAAATAAGGAATTAAATATTTTTACTAATTTTCTGTGATTCTGAAACAATTATAAGTTAAAAAAATTCTTTACTTTTTCCCGTTTAGTTTTTTTCTAATAAACTTTCTAAAAAATACTTCATAATTTTATTACTCTTAAATAACCCCCTACCCTTGCATATTCTAATGTAGATTTTTGACGAAGCCTATTTTATAAAGATCATGTGTTTTATATTTTCAGAGTAATGTCGTTGAAACAAATATTTAAACGGTCTTAGATAATATCGAAACATGTATAACTTATAAATTCAATTCTCGATTTATTAACTGTCATCCTTAATAGCAACTTTCTTTATGCTATTTTCGAAAAATTTATAGCTTGAGCTATAACAGTCTTGAAAATATATTAGCCATATAAGCCTATATAAGGCCGCCCGCAGAGTAAACGCCGAAGCAGGCAGGCAAGCAGGCAGGCGGAGACAGCAACTCGCTCTACAAATAAGCATCGCAGAGTGAATGCGAGAAGCAGATCAGATCGGTTCGACATAGTTTGTAATTGTTTTGTTTTTTTTTTCGCATTTCTTTTGTTATGAATGATTCTCCACAAAAAAACATTTACTAACAACAAAATGTGTATTAAATGCGAACAACAACGCAATAAAAGGATTATTTTTCATCTATTTCACATACTTAACAAGTGCTAATTTCATCAATGCATAATTTCCGCTGTTTCAGTTATGCAAAATTTATCACCAACAACAACAATATAAATGCACAAGAAAAAAAAGCAATCTTCGCACTATTTGTGTTTGCATGGTGTTGTTTCTGTGTGTTTATCATTGTATATACATGTGCGCTGATGATTATTATGTTTGTGTGTGTGTTTTATCCAACGAAAAAATAAACAAAAAATGCATCTAATATAAATTCTTCCATGCGTTAAAAAAAAATGTCCTTCAAACTTTCTTTACATCTAAATTTTATAACATTTCATATGGAAATTAGACAAACACGCAAAATCAGCTGCGAGAAACCAGGACACGCCAGTTTTCTCGCTGTACCTGCTTTGCCTGCTTGCCGTCACTATGTGGACTTCGAGCAGATTTATATTAAACTGTATGAATGCACTTTTTTTGTACTGGTGCCTGCCTGTCTGCCTGCCTAAGTCGAGATACAAACCATTTTCCGATACGTAAAAAGATATGGAATTCTTTCTTTTTTTATTAACAAATTTTTTTAGGTAAAAAATTTCGGTTTTTTAAATAAAACAAAAGTCTTAGAATTAGCATCGTGCAAGGATTATAAAAGGAAAATGAGTTGCAAAGTCAATTTTTATATAAAAACCATGTGTATAATTAGAGTACAAATATTCACATATGGTGCCACGATAAAATAGGTGCCACGATAAAAAAAATCAATATATACATATACAATATATATATATACACTTATATATAATACACTTAATAATCCCAATGGAAAAATCTGAAACGTCGGACACGTCGTTTTATTTAAACATTTATATTTTTTAATAGCCAAACAAAGTTCGAGTGAACCAAGTAAGAGCGGCTGCCATTTTATATACAATTTTTGGCGGCAGACTCCCAACTTTTGGCTTGCATATATTTATTTATATATTTAGATATTCCATTTGCTTATTTAATTGTTTTTAGAGTTGGATAGCGATATAAAATATACATAAAGAGAAAGATAGAATGAATAAATCTTTTTCATTTCGAAGCCGTTTTAAATAGCGACGTCGTTAAATTTTTTCTTTCGTTGATCTTCTTCATTATCAACACTTAAGGGACATTTTATCTAATTTTTTGGAGTTTACTGCTTTAGAATCGATTTTATATAGCGAGTGAAATCAAGTGTTGAACAAAAACTAAGCTCTCAGCCGCGCAACTATGCTCAGCAAAATACCAACAACAAAGAAATACCAACAAAATACACACAGCAGTAATCTGCTATTATATAAAATTTAATTGCAAATTTTTGTAAAACTCCAAAAGTACTGGGCCGATTTTTATAAAATAAGTTTTAGAATATTATATTTGTGCTACAGCACATTTTACTTTCGAAATTTTAACAGTAAGTATATATAATGAATATGCTAAGATTTGTATTGTATTGTAGTTGTATTGTATTAAAGTGCGCTTTTATTATAATTGATAATAATTGGTTAATTATAAATCCAACAAGTTTTATTTTATTGAAATTAGGTAAAACTTTGTAGACTTGTTTAATATTAAATTGTAAGCATTAATCTGTTAAAAACAGCACAAAATCGTTATTTTTCATGCTGTTTTGCCTGAACTGAGTTTTTCGCAAGTATGAACAAGCAAAACATAGTTATTTTGGTGAATTTGTACTTCACTACAAATACTTTAAATTGAATACCTCGACGAATTTTCAACATATTTCAATTAAATAAAACTTGCTGGACTTATAACTTTTATTGTTACGACATAACGGGACATTTAATACGAAATATGTCCACAAATTAATCTCAAAGAGAAAAAGTATGAAAAATTTAAGGACATTTTTAATTGTTTCATCATACATATGTTGGATTGCCCTTATTACAATTTTTGAAAGAAGAGATTATTTTGGATTTAGTTTATGGTAGAACACTGGGAACGACTAAATATGGTACAACCTTTGCTGTGATGTGTTACCGATTCGTAAATCACGTAACTTTCGATGTTCACGTATCATATTTTAGTTACCACAAGCCTAATATAACAGCATTTAATAAAGACGTTACTTACTTACTTACTTACTTAGGTGGTCGTAACAACCCGTGTCCGGGTTTCAGCCGACCTCATCAGCTCTCGCCAGGCGCCTCTGCTTTGCGCGCGCCTTCTCCAATCGGATACACCAAGTGCGGTTAGGGCTTTCTCAGCCTGGTCCATCCATCGGGGGCATGGTCTCCCCCGTCGTCGTTGACCAGCGACCCTCGCCTCGAGCACCTTTTTCGCTGGAGCTTCGTCGTTCATACGATGGACATGACCCAGCCAGCGTAGTCGCTGCACAGTTATACGCCGAACTACGTCAATGTCATCGTAGAGCTCATACAGCTCGTGGTTCATTCGGATGCGATACTCATCGCCGACTCGAACAGGACCGAAGATTTTGCGAAGAATAAAGCAGCACAGGTAGAACGAGCGTCTTGTAGAGTGTTAGTTTTGTCGATCGAGAGAGGGCTCTGGAACTTAGTTGCTTACTGAGCCCGTAGTAGCACCTATTAGCAATTATTGTTCTTCGCTTTATCTCCAGGCTGATTTCGTTTTTGGTATTAATGGCGGTGCCAAGGTAAACGAACTCCTTGACTACTTCAAAGTTATAGCTGCCGGATGAAACGTGGGAGTCTAAACGCCGAGCTCCCTTGTAAATGATGAATGAATAAAGACGTTACTATTAATGAAATTCATCAATTTACCTCATAATGAACTTATGTAATATATGTTAGTAATATATTTTAAAATTTAAAATTTATGCAAACGTTTTATATACAGTAGTTTTCCGATTTAACGAACACAATGACTGTCCGACCAATTCGTTAAATCGATTTTTTCGCTACACCGAGTACTAAAATCAGTTGGGCTATTTCATACTAAAATGACTTGAAATATAAGTTTGTATAAGTTTGAAATATAAGAAGTGATAAGAACGTGCTTCATTTGGAGCACGACAACCCGTGTCTACATTCATCGAATCGTTCATCGACAAAATGAACAGAAATTTAGTTTTCGTGTGGTTTAGGGATAAATGAATAAAATTAGGCCTTAACTTTTAAAAATTAAGAGCATTTTACGACATTTGGAGACTTTCCGTAAAAATAGCTTCATCCAACCTAAAAAAAAACGGAATGGAAAAAAGGGTAAATTCAAAAGTTTTTCGAATGAAAATCGGAAATATTTTTTAGAATTATTAACGTTACTCCGATGAAGAAATACTTTCGATTTTTTTACAATTTATTTTGTGGTCGAAATGCTAGAAAATGCCACTTTAAGTTTTTAAAAAACCTCAAGTTTCAACATTTATAACTTTTTTTTCCGAATTTCGGCTTTTGTTACTTTTTTCAGAAAATAGCTTAAGATTATGCTTCAACCATCCATGCTATTTTTTTCTTTAAATTTTGTATATTTGTATTTTTGGTGTTTTTTTCATATAAATACTCGAAATTTTTAAAATTCTAGCAAAAAATTGATAACGACCAAGTTATTTAACTTAATTACACAATTTTGAGCATCTGCATAAGGTATAGCTTAAAAAAATATTTCCACAAGATTTCACTTACATTTTTTTTAATATACATTTTTTCGATTTATTTTTAATACAAGAACAAAAAGAGACTTTTTGAACGTCTACATCTTACGAAAAAATTAAAAGGGTATGCCATAAAAAAACAACTTTAATTTTTTTGGGACACCCTTATACAGTCTGCATGTATTCTGTTTTTATTACGTTTTATCCTGATAAAAATGCAGCGATTTTGTATGTTGTTCGCTAAACTGAGTACAGCTATATTTCTTTTGTTCGTTATATAAGGTACTCAATGGAAGCAATTTGCTTGTTCGTTATTTGCGATTTTCCTAGAATCGAATGTTCGTTATATCAGAAAAATACTGTGATTCAGAAAAAAATCTTAAAATCGAAGGTAATCGATATAGAGGAGTAAACTCCAGTCGCGCATTGGAACTGACACGCACACTTTTTTTTTTTTAATAATTTCCTATATATTAATCTGAAGAATATTTAAAAAATGTTTTTTTCAAAATTCCTACTCTAACTATAACATACTTTGTAGCCTGTTTTGCGCTCACCGTCAAGCGTCTTTTTTTTCTAAAACTTAACAGATGGCTTTATTATTCTCGCGCCCCTCTCTTAGCTCTTCCAAAGAGCTTATCGAGGGTCTATATTCATTTTCCTCTATCTGTAAAAGTACAAGTTTTTAGGAGAGTGAAAAAACTGTTTTATCGTCTTATTCAACAATTTTTGAAAAATCGATCTTCTACAATGTTGTTCAAAGGTGTCCACGGACCACTGTGCATAAAAACTTTTCTGTTTTTATTGTTTATGTTGTTTTTCAACAATTATCGTATTTAACATGAAAATAAAAGTCAAAAGTCAAAGATATTGATATTTTAACATGGGAATCTGAAGTAAAGTTATGTTATAATCTTATTTGTTTTTGATTTTGTGGCGGCCGTGGCGTAGTGGATAGAGTGTATGGCCCATATGCCAGAGAACCTAGGTTCAAATCCTTCCTGACACAGAAACTTTTTCAATTGCATTAATTTTTCTGTTCAGCCATCACCTCTCTGCAGACAATGGCAACCCTCAGAGAGTAAAAACTGCAATGAAAAGCTTTTTGAGAGCATAAGCCGTTCGGAGTCGGCATTAAACTTGTGTTCAAACATTTCACAGCACACACACCACAATTGATCAAAAGAAACTCGGTCAAAGTCCTTTCATTTATTTTTTTTTTTTTATTTTGTCATTAAAATGATGATATTCGGTTAGAATTACAGCTTTAAGTTCCTGTAGATGTTTCCACTTGTACGATGCGATTGAAAATTGAGTTGTTTGCAACTAGGCAGGTGTTGCATGTGTTTTCAAAAATCAATTAATCCCAACACAGAACTTTTAACAACCACAAATTTTGATGCCCATTTTCAATAATTTCACATTATTGGTAACAACTGCTTTCAAAAGAATCGAGTTTAGCTAACAAAATCGAAAATCCTTCCCAAAGTCCTTTGTTATTTACGTGGAGTCCATAAAAGACCATCTAAAATAAGAGCTTCACCAAACTTGAAAACATTTGTGCTAGTGTAACTGAAAATTTTTTGTATCAACATAAGGAAATATTTCAAAATAAAAAAAAACTTCAAAGAGTTTTTTAAAACTACTTGTTTTTAACCTCTATCTGCAGGTTTATGTCGTCAGTAATAAATAAGTTTATAATAAGTAATAAATAAGTTTAATTGATTAAAATGAGGTGTTAGGATTAGTTGTTTGCCCTAATATTAATACCATAGATGCAACCGAGGCCAGCCAAAAAAAAAAAAATGCCCAAAATGCAGATAGAGGAAAATGAATACAGGTCCTCGTTATAGTGTATTTTTTATGAATTATATCATATTATTGATGTTATACAACTCCAAACGTCGCAGTACTGAATTGTCCAAAAAAAGAAAATCGGACCAGAAAAAATAAAAAGGTCAGGTTTAAGCAAAATATGAGCAAGCAGAAGGCTTACTGTATGCACCCGAGATCGCAGACGACTGGTAAGTTAAAAAAAAAAACAATTTTTAATTTTTATTAAAAAAAAAATTGTTCGTTTGTTTTAACCACGTTTTTACTCTTTGTACTTAACATTTTTGCAAAAATACTTGAACGGATTTTTTTGTTTATGGTCTAGATTTTTTGTTATGAATTTCTCTAAACAAAAGAAAATTTAAAGATTATTTTAATAATTAAAAGTACCGAAAAACTTGTTTTGAAACTTTAAACGCGTTTTTCTCGAAACAGTTGTTCTTAAAACCAGAGCAAGATTGCGCAATAAATATTACTAGAAAACCCATGTTGCGTTAAAACATAATCCAAAACTTGTAATGCTTAAGCGATGATATAAAATGTACAAACAGTTTTTCAATCCTTTTTCAACTGTATCACGTAGTTATTGAATAAACCAATGCATTATTTCAGGCAGCAAATTTAATGTGGCTATAAGCCAATAGATGTCATGATAATCACATAGCTTTAGGCATCGCATAGGAAACGAACTTTCTTTATGGGAAATTGGTTTAGCTTTTTTAAAAGAATGCACGATATCTAAGCAAAAATAAAACCTTATTGCACATCTACAGAGCAAGACCTTTCTACTGCTACCCTATTTATGAAAATCGAGTCTCCAGTATAGATTTGATAGTCATCACAAAAAATGCTTTTGCATAATAATAATATAGATACTGATTTACTTAAAAATTGCTGAGTATTTAAAAAAATTTTTTTTAGAGGTCTGACTTCGAATTTTTTTTTTAAAGTCCTCATAACATTTTTACAGCTATTTTTCTCCAAAAATTTTAGGCCTGTTTTTGAATTTTGACTTTGCGTAGCCGCCATTTTTTTTCTAATTATTTCTTTTTGAAATAACTCGAAGTCAGACCCTCATATTACGTTTAAATTCCCACCAATTTTTTTTTTCAGATGTGCAAACTTACTTTATAGTTTTTTAATGCTTTATTTACGCACGTGTGACGCGATGTGCCGTCACGAAAAAAAAAACAAAAAAAATTTTTGTTGATTTTAATACTTATGTAAAACAATTAAAAAATATTTACTTAAATATCTTCAACTGTTTTTTTACAATCCTTACTTAAAAAACTCCTAAAATTTCGACAATATTAGGTAAAATGTCCCTTAAAAGAAGTAAAAATACTTCCATTTTTTACAGCCTTAGTTATTTTCATTTTATATTATATTGGGGGTTGGAATTAGTTTTAAAGGTTTTCTAAGAGATGGCGTAACTATCAATAGATCGAATCGGGCACACCTGTGACTATATTCATTTCAAAGCACATTGTCTAAGCTTCATTTTTCAGTATGTGTCATTCCACTGAAGTGTAAACAACATATATTTTTTTCTCTGTGAACATGTCGACTTTCGTTCCAACAAAACGCAATTTGCGGGAAGGTTTACTTTTGTGCTTCCATTTGAAGAAAAAAGCGGTTGAAGCACAACGCACGCTTACTGAGGCTTACGGGGACTATGCTCCATTGATTTCTACTTGTGAGTACTGGTTCCGTCGGTTTAAAAGTGGTGATTTTGATACGGAAGACAAAGAGCGTCCGGGCCAGCCGAAAAAGTTTGAAGATGAGGAATTGGAGGCTTTGCTCGATGAAGACCCGTGTCAAACCCTTCAAGAATTGTCAGAATCATTGGGAGTCGACTTATCAACGGTCGGCAAACGCCTGAAGGCCATGGGAATGATTCAAAAGCAAGGAAATTCGGTGCCGTACGAGTTGAAGCCGAGAGACGTTGAACGGCGATTTTGCATGTGCGAACAACTGCTTCAACGGCATAAAAGGAAGAGTTTTTTGCATTGTATTGTCACTGGCGATGAAAAGTGGATCCATTACGATAATCCTAAGCGAAAAAAATCGTGGGGACCACCCGGCCATGCATCAACATCGACGGCCAAGCCGAATATTCATGGCGCCAAGCTTATGCTGTGTATTTGGTGGGATCAGAAGGGTGTCGTGTACTATGAGCTGCTAAAACCTAACGAAACCATCACTGGGGAACGCTACCAACAACAATTGATGCAATTGAGCCGAGCATTAAAGGTTAAACGGCCGGAATATGGCAAAAGACACGACAAAGTGGTTTTTCAACATGACAACGCACGGCCACATGTTGCAAGAACCGTCAAGGAAACATTGGAGGCGCTGAATTGGGATGTGCTACCCCACCCGCCTTATAGCCCAGACATAGCCCCTTCCGACTACCACCTATTCAGATCGATGACGCATGGCTTGGCTGAGCAGCGCTTCACTTCTTACGAGGATACCAAAAAATGGGTCGATTCGTGGATTGCCTCAAAAGACGAGTCGTTCTTCCGGCGCGGAATCCATATGCTGCCAGAAAGATGGGAAAATGTTGTAGCTAACGATGGAAAATACTTTGAATAATATACATTGTACCGTTGTTTCTAAATAAATGCTCAAAAACCGAAAAAAAACCTTTAAAATTAATTCCAACCCCCAATAATTACATTGGCTCATTATGATCTTTTCAGGTTGCTAAAGGCCATTGCAACCCAAATAGGAAAGGATTTTTTATTCCGATCTCTATGTTGGAGTTTATTGATGAACTCTGCTGTAACCAAAAGTGATAAGATATTACTACAATAATTGCAGGTGTTTACGTCAAGCATAAACCCAGTGTCTACTAAACACATCCGCTCGCCCTACTCGCTGCAAGTGGCACGACCGCTGACGTTATCGTTCGGCAACATCAACGTTGCACCAGCGTCGTATCATTCGTTTCAGAGTATCGAAGCAGCAAGTTTACTTTCAAACCCACCCACCCAAACATAGAAGACAACATAGAAAACAAACCACAGAAGACAACATCAAGCTGCTGCTACAAGAAACAACATCCAACAATTTATGCGAGGACATTACGAGGACATTATAGCAGCGAACCCAACACGGAACCCTACAATCAATAAGGCATCGAAGGACGCACAATTTGGACCCAACATCAACACAACATTTAACATTTAGAATTATAATAACCTAAGTCCACAAACATATTGTAACACTAACTACAGAAACAAAGGTATAAATTAAAAACACACTATTTTATACAAAATACTACCTCCTTGTTCTTTTCTCCACCACCCCGATCGTTCCGCGCCCGAACAGCAGGCAACAGATTTCCTACAGTTATTGTAATAAAATCTCTGTTATTACTGAGTTGTTCAATTATTGAGTTAAAAAAACTGTCATATGTGTGTGTTGAGGTATATGTAACTTTTTGTTCTCAGCAAGGTTGATTTATAAGGTTGTCGCAGGGCTAATCGCACTCTCTTCTCAGTACCCATAATTGTCAAAACCAGCCAATTTTGCGAATGACTACGAAAGAAAAACGGATGATAATAGAGAGCACTTGTAGATTTTCTATGAGATGTCAACTTCGATTTGACAATTATGGGCACTCGCTCTCTCCCTTGCGACAACCTTATAAATCAACCTTGGTTCTCAGCTATTTATATCCATTGAAAGCAAATAAATTATTTCCGTTTTTCCTAACTTTCCTTGGAAGGCGCGTTTTAAAAATTGAGAACTTTGATGAGCATATACGCCATATTTAACGTTTTTACTTCAAAAAAGGCAAAAAAGGAAGGAAGTTTATGGCGAATATGTGATTAGAGAAAGGCAATGTCAGAAGTTAATGGAGACTTCTTGAGTCTTCTGAATGGCGATGATTACAACGATTCCGCCATTAGAGATAATATCCTGCAAGTCCCAATTACGGATGACAGCGTTTAAGTTCCGCTGCCCGACTATAATGAAATTGACAGCCATAGCTCGGCTTAAGATCATCAAAGTCGCGGGAGCCGTTGGTCTACCCGCTGAGCTCTTTAAGAAGGGAGGTGAAACTCTGTTTAAGTACATTCACAAGCTTATATGTAGAATATGTCCGGAAGAACGTATTCCAAAAGACGGGAACCTCAGTGTACTCTGCTAAATCTACAAGAAAGACGATCCCACCATTTGTGCCAACTACAGCGGGATAAGCCCGCTAAATATCGCATATAAGTCTTTGTCGAGCGTACGGTTAGAGATCTTGGAATTAATTTTAATACAAACAAAGCATTATACAGAACTTTATCACAAAAAGTGTAAAATGTAATACTTCTCAATAGATTACAAAATTTTTAAATATATTTCGTATTACATTTAAATACAATTCAAATATTATCACGTGACTGTGGTACCCAACGCGTACTGCGTAAGGGGTATATTAACTTTGTCATTCCGTTTGTAATGCCAAAAACGAGGCCGTAATTTTAAAGATATCGCGATGAAATTCCAAATAGAAGTTTATTTAAAAAAAAAAAGATCAAGTCCGAAAATGAGCCAAATCGGATGGAAACCATGCCTATCTCCTATACAAAAAGACTTTATTTTAACAGTAAAAAGTCTTTAAAATCCACAAAACTTGAAGAAATGCCTTGAAATTTGGCACGTTAGCTTTGTTCTTCAATTAAAATCCTGGCTATGAGATTTGGAAACATCAAATGAAAATCACGCCTACCTCCTATACAAAGTGGATTTATTTTAAAGTTAAATCTCTTAAAAGCTTTGCACATAAGCTTTGATATTTAATATAAGCCATCTCTATGATATATGGCAAAATCAAATAAAAACCACGCCCACTTCCCACACAAAGTGGATCTATTTTAAACGTAAAATCTCTTAAAAATCCACAAAATCAAAGAAATGTCTTGAAATTTTGCACATTAATTTGATATATAATATGAACCATCTCTATGATATATGGCAAAACCGAATGAAAACCACGCCCACTTCCCATACAAAGTGACGTCATCAAAATAGGAAAACTTTCGCTAATTTCACTAAAGACTTCGAATATACTTCAATATAGCCGCGGAGGAGGGGGGCGGGGGTATTTTAGATTCGGTACCCAACCGAAGTTCCATCCTTCCTAGTTTTATTTGATTACGGCGTACAAGCAAATCTTACTACTTACATTTCATTGATGA
This sequence comes from Coremacera marginata, assembly GCA_914767935.1. Classification (NCBI taxonomy): domain Eukaryota; kingdom Metazoa; phylum Arthropoda; class Insecta; order Diptera; family Sciomyzidae; genus Coremacera; species Coremacera marginata. The sequence goes on from OU612044.1 coordinate 140,766,526, forward strand.
AGTGAGTTCAAAACCTGCAATTGGAGATAAATTAAAAACAATAGTCTTTAATACTGATCTCCATTAAATTGTGTACAAGACTTTTGCTTATATTTCTATAGGACATACGCCGACAGTTCCCGGTGATTTCTAGGTATTGAAGGTATTTACCGCCCATTTTAGTTTTCTATTAGAGACTAAGTCTCCGAGTACACTAAGCGGGGGTACACTCGTGGGCGCACCCCTACCAGAGAAGTGCATGACTAAAAGAAGGTCAATAGATTACACACTACACATTTTCCATGAGCTATCTGAATTTTTCAAGCCGAGTGTGCCTGGTGTACTAATTAAAATTTTACTCAGGCTGATTTCCTCTGAAATATTTTCAATTCCTCTACAGAATTATTTCCAAGAAAATCCTTTAGCTTTCCTCGTTTCAGATTTGAATAGTTTGAGAGCTACTATATAGGCAGGCAATAATGTTCAGCTCTTGAGTTTCTGCAGTATTAAAGAGCGTTCTGCATTAATTTGTTAGGTCATTTAGTTCAGAAGACCACCATTTTGGTTTTGAGCTTCGTCTTGGGTTCCCTTTTAGAGCAGGAGGATGTTAGAGAGCAGTTCATTGCTCTAGTTAATAAATCGACTAGATTTTCTAGATCCGTCGCCGATTTTGCTTTATCAATCGGACTTGATGGAACAAATTTTACCAAGGCCCTTGTATAGAATCCCCAATTTAGTTTTCTAATGTTAATCGAGGGGATTAGCTAAGGAGACGTATTAAGCAAAATTTACTCAATATAGGGGTGCTCGGTATAAGAGTGCTCGTCTGACATCTTACATTCACCAAGTTTGTCGAAGACGAAGACTGATACTAATGTTATAACCAGGACTTTCCTTCTAAAATGATAAAAAAGGTGGGTTCTACACCCCTAGTGCATATAAAAAAGTTTCGTATTAATCAGATAATCAAAAAGTAACTCAACCTTTTCGTTTGTGTCTGAGCTTCTCTCTAAAACTTATCAATATATTTTTTAAACCAATATTTTGGCATTAAATATTTTGCTATTTATTGAAAAAAAAATGTAAGCCTGAAGAAACAATGAGCCTGCGGTGCACAGAATATGTTACGCAAAAGAACAGGTTGTAGTTATAAAATCTACTGCAAGTTTTAACAACACATTTTTTAAGCTACTCAGCAATCTTACTTACTTACTTAGTAATCTACTTACTTACTTACTTACTTACTTAGTAATACTCAGCAATCGGTCTGTTATAATTGACTTCCCTAACCTTACAAGTTAATTATGGAATTATGAGAATTGTTATAGTATCATGGAGCGGATATCACAAACAAACTTCGAGTTACACACATTTTTAACTATAACAGTTGTTTGAACCTCCTAGGATAATTTGAAGGTGTACAAATGTTTTTCAATATTTTACACCAGACAATTTGCTGAAAGTTTGAAAACAAAATTTTACTTAATTTAAAAGCGAAAGAAAAATAAATGATTAAAATTGCCACATAATTTGACCTTAAAAAATTATTAAATAAAGAAAAAAGTTCTGTATAATTATTATTTCATATTATATAATAGATATTTTCTTCCACAAAGGCATGGATCCAAAGTGTGTAAAGTTTCTAAGTTTCGTTTTTTTTACATTTTTTCTTATTAACCGACTTCAAAAAGGAGGAGATTCTCAAGTTCGTCGGTTTCTCTGATTTTTTTTTTTTTTTTTTTTAAATGTATGTACATCGATAACTCCTAAACCATATGCCTGATTGCCATAATTTTTAGGGAACAGATAGATATCATAAGCATGGATGTTAGGGTGGGTCAATTGTTTTTGTCAAAAAGCGTATAGCAAAAACGTAATTTACGAAGAATTCTAAGAAAACTTCCCCAAGAAACTATGGGTCTAAAATCAAAACCTAGCTCCCGCCAAGAGACATCAAAATTCGCATTTGTAAAAATTTTAAAACAATCGTAGTTTTATTGAAAAATTTTTTTATATGAAAGAAATGCCATATATTTAATTTATATTGGCCTTATTTCTGCTTCATCTTTTTAAGCCAAATTTTAGAACATTTTTTTTTGTTAAATTTACGCAAAACTTAAGTTTGTAATGTTATTGAACAATCAGTGAGAATACAGCCTTTTTTAAATTCACGTTTTATTTTATAAATTCAGGCAACAGAACGTCTTAAATAAAAAAAAACGGGATTTATTTTTTAAAACATTGAAAAAGGTCTTAAGTCTTTTTTACAGTCCATTCGAGGTGTTCGGGTACGACTTTCTACAGTTACTGCCATAACATCATCTCGGTTCTTTGCAATTACGCGTCGGGAGACATGCGTTAGCAACTGCACACATCGCTCGGTTCCCTGAATGTGCGATGGAATTCTTGGATCTGGCAGTGGTATTTCATCCGAATTTATGTACTCCAAGAAGTGCTCGTGTGGAATGCTTGCAGTAAATGGAGGCTCAGACAGTATTTTATCATTATCTAAGTCGACTAAATCCATATAATCTGTGCAATCAAAATTAATAGGATGCTTTTTATAGGTTCTAAGCTTAGTTGAGTCATATAATTGCTCACGATAGTACAACATTTTTTTAATGGCTCTTTCGCGAACAGGTTTCCTTTCATCGAAAAGCATTGTTAGCAAAATATTTTCTGGATGAGCGAAGAAAGCATTGTTTTGGATTGTTTTGTTTACAATTTCTTGAAGATTTTGCGGTAAAACTTGCGTTGACTTTATAAATTTATATAAAAGTGCACTGCCATATACCACCGAATTATAAAATTTTACATTAAAATACATCGGTACATAAACTTTCATAATGAAATTGGCTAATATTTTTAAATTTTCTGAAGGCAAACTAGTTGCAACGTAAAGGCGCAAAAGTCTGCTGGCTTTTGTTAACCAGCGAGAATGAACAATTTGTCCCGGTTTCATGCTGGCTAGATCTTCTGGACACGAACCTTCCGACACAACTTTCGCTATGCGATAGAGATATAAAACGTCAGTAGAAAGACTTTTTTCATCTCTACTGTCCATACACTCTAAAAAAGAAGTTTAAATTTACTTTAATATGAATAGTAATTATTTGTTGAAAATTCAACTGAAGTGTAATTATGCTATAGTTGCTGTAGTATTTTTTAATTGTTTAAAATTAAGCGAAAAATGCAGTGAAATTTAACACCATATGTTTAATATTGCTGCAATATCCATATTAAGCTTTTATTTTACTGCATAAATTGTATTTAAATTCAGCATATGTTGAATTTTCATCACCTAGTGTGTATTTTTCCATCAAATGTTCATTTTAGTCTGCATCTTATCGTGTGAGGAGTTGTTTCGGTCTAATTTATTTGTCTGTGGTGTTACTATCGTTTAAAATAAGTTTATAAAATATATATTTATACAGTATGTATCAGTGTAGTTATTGTAAAAAGAATTTTTTGTATTTAAAACATTATAATTCACACTTATATGTGCATAAGGAAGAGATGTGTCTAGAATATAAGTGTTTATTTCCCAAATGTGATAGCATTTTTGCTAATTATAATTCTTATGAAGTGCACTTCTCGCGTCATCATATATTACAAAAAAAATTGTCAAACCACAATAATTCTATTTTCAATTGCACTATACGCCAGTGCAAGTATATTGGGTCCAGCCATACCGATATATATCGCCACGTTTTGAAACAAGATTTCAATGCTCAAAACGTAAATTGCCCAATTTTTGATTGTTTTAATGAGTTCCGAAACAAGTCTTCCTTTCGTTCGCATTTTTTTCGACAGCATAAGCCAAATAACCCAGCAAACATTAATGCCGCTATTAACATTCGTGCCCTATCAACAAACACCTACATAACAATTAATGAACTGGATCAACCATCGTTTGTTTCCTGTGTAGAATTAGAAAATATTTCTATTATAAAATCAAACTCTTTTAAAGATTTAATAACGACACTAACATGCAAATATAATATATCAGAAGTTTCATTACAATTTTTGTTAACAGAACTTTTCGATATTTTTGCAGAAAATACGTGTAGAAATTTATTAAAAATAAAGCAAATTTTTGCAGAATTAAATATTCCTGAAAAGGAAAATGAAATCATCAGCTTACTTCAGCAGTCATGCCTATCACACGAATTAAGAAATAATCTCTCTGAATATAAAAGAAATAAATACTTTACAGCAAGCAGTAGCTTTGTTCCACCAAAAAAGATTTTTCTTGGTGTAGACAATTATCACAAAGAATGTTTTTATTACTATATTCCTTTACTAGAAACATTAAAAAGTCTATTTAGTGACAAAAATTATTTTGAAATATTTTGTCAAGAAAAAAAATCAGAGGACAACTTATATTGTGATTTCATTGATGGTTCAGTTTACAAGAACCAACAGTTCTTTAAAGCCGGATACAAAAGAATTGAACTTCTTATTTTTCAAGACGCATTTGAATTGTGTAACCCTTTAGGTTCTTCAAAAAAAAAAAACATAAACTTATTGGTTTATATTTCTCGTTAGGTAATATTGATATAAAATATAGATCAATAATAAAAAATATTCAGTTACTTATGCTATTTAATGAAAGTTATATAAAAAACTTCGGGTTCAAAACTATTTTGCAACCTCTTTTAAGCGATATAAATTTATTGGAGTCAGAAGGTTTGAGTTTTTTTGACGAAAATAATGTTGAAAGGCAATTCTTAGGAACAATTTTTTCTGTAATTGGTGATAATTTAGGGTCACATCAAATTGGTGGATTTAATGAAAATTTTAGTTTTTCTCAGTTTCCTTGAACTGAAATGTTTGGCTGACAAGGACGTAGAAATACGGCAGTTAAGAAATAAAGCGAATTATAACTCACTAATTTCCGAAGAAAATTTCAACAAGGGAGTACGAAGTAATTCTTGTTTAAATGTCCTTAAATATTTTCATGTTTGTAATCCTGGATTGCCACCATGCCTTGCCCACGATTTATTTGAAGGAATTATTCCTTATGATTTAATGGAAATTTTAAAGAAATTAACTACTACTTTTAATTTTACTTTTGATTATATAAATGCGTTTTTAATAAGTCTGAGAAAGAAGTTTAAGCTTCGCTTATCATTTCCCCAATTAAATAACAAAATAAAAAAACTGCCCGGAAAGTCGGACGAAGTGAGACATATTTTATTTTTAATGCCACTTGTATTAATTCACGTTGTTTCTAATTATGAAGATGAAACTTTTTTACTTTTTTTATCGATGATAGAAATGTGCCGACTTATTTGTGCACAAAAAATATCAAATTCTCAATTAGAATTGTTGAACTTTCATATAAATCTTTATTTCGAGTTAAGAAAAGATTGCCTATCTACTATTAATTTACGTCCTAAGCACCATTATGTCAAGCATTACTCAGATCTTATAAAACAATTCGGACCGTTAAAGAATTTATTTTCATTGCACTTTGAGCAAAAACATCAATATTTCAAAAACATTGCAAGAAAATGCAGGAATTTCAAAAATATTTCATTTACGTTGGCAAAACGACATCAATATCTACAAGCGAGCCTTTTTGGAAATCGACTTAAGATTAATGTTTTATGTGATAAAGTTTTTGAACTAAATAAGGATATGTTTTATATTGAAATTCCAAGTGAATTTATTTATGTTTCTAAAAAAATATCTTTTCTGGGAACTATGTATAAAGAAAATGACGCTGTCATATATTCAATTGACGAGCAAAAAAATTTAAATATTCTTATTATCAATTCAATCTTCATAAGCAATTCCTTTAACAATTTTATTCTCTATGGAAAATTAATGAAGATGTGGTACAATAGTACAATAAGTTTGTATGAATCTTTTTCTATAGTCAATAAAAATGTTGACATCATTCATAATAACGATCTTATATCACATGAATGTATTAATATATTAAGATTAAATAATAAATACTACTTTGCACCATTTTCTTCTTTTGTGGAACATATATAAAAATATAAGACATTGCTCATATTTATAAGTTATCTTTATATCGTCGTTATTGTTTTCTTTAATTATTTTCATTTGTATTGTTTACTGGGTTAAACAAATGTTGGTCTATGATCAGCTGATTTTGAGGTTTGACATTTGGTCGAGCAACAGTTGTATTGAATTGTTTAGAATAGAAATAAAAAGTAAAATAGTATGGAGAGGTATTTATGTAAAATATGGAGTGCAGACAGACTAAAAAAGAAGGCGTTTTTGTGTCAACCATCAATCGAACTTATAATAAAAAAAGGTACGCAAAATTATGTTGTCAGCACATATGTGTATGCAAGTTTCTTGAGTATTAATAAATTTTTTAATTATAGCAAAGGACTATCTTATCGAGGGCGAAAAACTTGTTCTAGAAAGTGATGGCACAGAAATCGAAGATGATGAAATTTTACAACTTTTTTTGCATGAAAAAAGTATACTGATGATCATGCAAACAACGGAATTATGGACACCAAGTGATGAATTTACCACTGCAGTTGCTGAAAATCCCAAACACTGCTCGTCATTTACTCAAAGCGCAGACACAAAGCTCAACACAACTCAAGGTTCAGATAATTCACAGAGTTACTTCAACATCGTTGCAGTCGCTGACAGTCAAGAATATATGGCTCCACTACAGTACGCTGACACAACCTCTGGCCATGAAGAATTTGAAGAGCATCCTGATTATAGTTTATCAGGTCTCGAAGATGAGTACTCTGATGCACAGTTTGTTTTAGTGCCTAAAGATAGTGTTGCAAATATTGGTAATAGTAAAAACTGTGTTAGCATTGTAAGCCTTAGCCCAAAGGCACCATGTGATAGTTTTGAGAACTTTGCTTTACCTTGGGAAAAAATGTCTCCAGAGTTAAACAATGCCTTTCAGAACAAAATAAAAATCGGTAAGCTTATGAATGCTTTTACAAATATTGTCGTAGATGATCTTCGTGGAATATCTCATTTTATTCCAATGAGCGTTTACAGAAACGTTGCTCACATAGCCGGAAACAAGTATCCGGAATCGTTCGTTGAAAGAGATGGAGAAGGGCACATTATGTCGCATACTCCGGTGTCTCTAATAACCACAATGCGAAACCGCAATAATTTTTTAAATTCCAAAGCAAAAAGGAAAGCAAACTCTGAAAATTCCGATTTGCCAAATTGTTCAAAAAAAACAAGATTTCTATCTAAGACTTGTGTTAATTGGCAACCAAAAACTTTAAGAGGGCAAACTGAGGAAGATTTTGTATCAAAAAAAAAATATTTAATCAATATGTTTCAACAAAAAACCATAAAAGCAAATGATCAAGAGACTGTAGAAAAGTACATGTTGGATTGCTTCTCCATACAGCGATTTTTTTTTAATGATTTCGATCATATTCCACATGTCAGAGACATTTTAATAAACTGGCCAATGATTTTTAATAAGAAATGTCTATATGATCATTTTAAGAAATTAATGGACTTAGATGTTAACACATTTAAAAGAAATTTTGAAGCTTCAAAAATGAAAATGAAATTATTTTTCACCAATCAAGAAATCAAAGATGATAAATCAATTTTAAGAGCCATATGTTCATATTTCAACGAAACTCATGAACTAATATTTGAAAGATATGAGGTAAGTAAAAAAAAAAGAAGTAATGATAATGGAACCCAAAAGAGGGTGGCAGATAGGGAATAGGCAGAAAATAGATGTTTGTTCATTCGTTCGTAGAGAATAGTTGTTCGTTCGTTCGTGGGAAATAGTTGTTCGTTCGTTCGTTTCTTCGTAGAAAATCGAAATTAAAATTTAGTTCGTGCAATGCTCTGGCCATATCGATGGCGTTTTGCCAAATGGGCCAATCTTAAAGCAAAATCAAGAGCAGATTGGCTCTTTTGGCAAAACACCATCGATATGCTGTGAAATAAATGATATACAATTGCAAATTACGTACAATGTATTCGGGCAATTCACAATCTTGAGTATTTAACATTGCAAATTTGTGCAATTGCAAAAATTCTCCGCTCAATCGTGAGCGGTCTTTTTCGGTTTACTTTGCAATACTTGTTGCAAAGCATGAAATTAACAGCTGATTAATCAGTGGCTCTTTAATGAATTTTTATTGGGTTTCTCCCCTTTGATTCGTTTTTTTATTTACTTATTTTCCATATCTTTGTTTTTAGCGACTTTATTTTTTTTTAATAGTCAGCTTAGAGTTCAGTATTACATGTGTATAGTTAATATAAACTGAATATTTTTTGTATGAAATGTATATATAAATTATGTTTTATATTATTTTTTATTTATTTTAGTTTGGTACAACAATAGAAAAAATAAAAAAAGACTGCAATACGTTAACTCCATGGATAACAATAATTGGTAAATATTGACCTTTTAGTAAACAGCAACCTGATATATGAAAAAATATTTATTTTTTTTTTAGATTCATCACCGGAGAAAAACACCACATGCATGTCATACATATGGTTAGAAGTAGCTATAACATCAAAGGAGGAATTTTTCGATTTGGTAGACCTAATAATACAATTAATTTGTTATTATTATACCTTCAATATAGTGTATGCCAAAAATGTATCTCAAACTTTCGATTTTTTAATGAGGTGTTTCTTTAAATTCTATCCATCTCAACTAAGAGGCCAAAAAAAAAGCATAAGCAACTTAAGAAAAATTAACACTCTAATTAAAAAGCTTGATCGAACAGTTTAAAATTTGAGATCAAAAATTTCATAATCGGGGTTGTTGTAGAAACCAAGAGTTCTTGGAATCAGAATTAAAACCGACAAATATTTCGCTTAGGCTGGATTCACTGACCACCTTCAGCAAGTTTTGCACTTTTTTATATGAAGTTCTTGCGCTCTCCGCTCAGTGAGAGAGACTTGCTGCACGCTCTTCAACTTAATTAACATTATTTTAATTTTCGCAACAACTTGCTGAAGGTGGTCAGCAAAATCGGATTCGGTGCATCTTTTAGACGTCACAGAAACCTTTGTTATCCGATGTCACCTAAGCGAAATATTTGTCGGTTTCAATTCTGATTCCAAGAGCTCTTGGTTTTTACAACAACCGCGAATACCAGAAAGTATTTTTTATCGATTCTCATTCCTTTGTAAATGACTTATAGCAATTAATTTTTTTTCAATGTATGGCAAATTTAAATCGCATGTCGTCGTTGGGCGTGCAATACCGCGTATTCGCCACTTGCACATACACACACACGGTGATGGTAAAATTCTACAGGAGTGCAGAAAAACTGCATTCTTTTAAGCTATTGAATGTAATTTCAACTTAACGAAAAACATTTATTGAAATTAGATACTTGCTTTGTCCTGAAATCAGCATATAATGGAAAATCCGCCCTGTATTAATTAAATCAAATTGACTTAAAATCCAAAATTCAATTTTGGCCGTTTTGCAATGTACGCGGTATTGCAAGTGGCTGATACGCGGTATTGCACGCCCAATGACGATATATAATTCTAATTTAAAAGAATTGAATGTGAAACGAACACTCTCATATATAATAATATGTTTAAATAAATTATCAAATATGACCAAGAAATTAAAAGGAAAAGTATTTTTAAAATTATTTTTTACTTTGTAGTGATTTTGTAGTCGGTTGTTTTTTTTTTAAAAATTTTTTTTTTATTTTCTTTTCTTTTCGTTTTTTTTTTTTATTTTGATACCCAATAAACCAAACGAATTCGTTTCGAATTCTAGGTGAAACCGAGTTCTCAGATATTCATTTCGAAAACGAAGTTCGTTGTCGATTTGATATTGCATCCGAGAGCTCGATAAATTCACTTTTCATTCTCGAAACGATATTTTCAATATAATCGATCACTTACGAAACGAAAATTTAAGAATTACCAAATCGTTTTCGAATTATTTTAGCAATTCGTTTTCGAAACGAAATTTTTTTAAATATTCGCTACTTACCCAAATCGATTATTATGAAGGTTTTGACCTACAATATGCATTGCTTGCAACATTTGGCAGATGATGATCGAAATATTGGATCATTAAATAAATTCATTGCATTTAAATATGAAAATTTTTTACATGAAATTAAGCGAAAGTCAAAGAAAAAATACTATTTTGTACTCAAATTTATAATACACAGGTAGAGCAAAGCATATGTGAAACACTAAATTTAAAGTTATGACCAAATTAATAATGGTGACTTTAAGGTAGGGTCATTTTCTTTTCAAGCATCCCAAAAATAAAAAAATCACCTAAAAGTGGGTTTTATTTGTACTCTTCTTAGAAATGTGAAATTTTATATTAAAATGTATTCGCTATTTTAAAAATTTTCGGATCCATCTCAAATTCGAATCGAATAAGATATATCTGACCCGAGTTCTTCGTTTCGTTACTAATTCGAAACTAACCCGAGTTCGTTTTGTGGTTTATTGGTTACTATAAAAACAATATCGGAGTAATGTTCTTAGTTTAAATATACAAAGATTCTTATTACAATTACTTTCCCTGTTTTAAAATTATTGCTTTTGAAACCATACAATTTATTTAAAAATATTTATTTTTTACCACATCTCAGGTAAATGGTTGAAATCAAATTTTGTTACTACATTAAAACAAAAAGAAACAAATTATATTATACATAATTGCTTAGTTTTTGAAGGCTCACACAGTTCTCTTGATCTTCAACTAATTAAACGCATTCTTTTTCTATTTATCTTCCCAGTTTTAACTAAACTAGCTAAGAAATGTTATACATTATATACAATAATAGCTATAACTCAAAAAAATGGTACTGAAATACTAATACTAGGTATTAACTAAAACTTATAAGAAAACTCTCCGAAACCATTTTGTTTGTAGTATATAAAAATTAAATGACAAAACAAGCTATTGACAGACCCACACAAATTTGGGCCAAAAACTTTATGAAAGAAGATATTCCAGATAAACACCAAATAAGATTAAGCCAACAACAAAAACAACAAAAATTAACGCGACTTAACTAAGTAGAAGAAATCTGGGCGAAAGAAAAAACAGCAAAAGAAGAAACACGCCAAGGAAAGGGGAAAAGTTGAGTCTATAAAAACGACACTTGAAAACTAATTAAACCCTAATAGCAAAAAAAAAAAAAAGTTCAAAGTCCAATTAAAAAAAAGGGAACAAACAAAAACTTTTTAATTTTGTAGCAAAATCTGAAAAGTATGAAAGAGCGAAAAAAGAGGTGAAAAGAAAAAGAATAAAAACTTAAAGACTACTTTGAAGCACTCAATAAAGTGCCATGAAGAAAAATCGAAGAAAACCTAAGAATATAAAAAAAAGAAATCGATTGAATATATATATTGAACACAAAAAAAAAAAAAAATTAAACACCAAGAATATGTGGTAAAACCATAGAAACTAAAAAGAAAGAAACACAAAATAAAAGCAGTAAATCCGCTTAAAGAAAAATTATTTTGCTAAAGGATTTAAGGAGGACCAAAAAAAGTAGCAATGAATGGCGACCAAAAACTAAAGGAACTTCGGGAAAAGCGAGAAATAAACAGTTGTGAAGAAAGGATAACAAAACTTTGGCTGTTTTGGCCGAACCGGCTGACTTCTTAGCGCGGCGGTGGCGGCTTAAAAGCAATGAAGGGATAACAAGAAAGTGAACAAGAAAATGATTAGAGGAGGCGGCATAAAAAAAGTTCTACAAAAAGAAGATAGAGAAAGTAAAAACTAAACCAGCTTTTATTTTATTGTTCAAAGATGGAGGTAGGAGGTAGAAGGCAAAAAATGGGCAAAGATGAGGGTATGCCTGTGTCCTTGTTTGACAAAGTGTGCGAAATAAAATATTTCTTTTTTCCATTATCACAACTATTATTATTATATTTTTTTATCACTGCTAGCAAAAGTCTTAAAAAAACACAACAACGATTCCACAACAGAACCACCAAGACGACCACAGAGAGTACCACTACAACTAGAGGCGCTATAACATGAAGCTGAAGTGCGTCAGACAACAGACACGAAGGCCATAGAAGAAGAGGACGACATAAAAAGGAAACTCAACGATTCAAAAATAGTTTGTTACAATACGATGACAAAAAATAAAACGAGAAAAAACAGTTAGTAATGGAAAAATTAGTGAAGGAATCCGAATAAAGTCAGTAAAAAGAAAAACAAACAAAAACAAACACTTGCAAGTAACGAAGTCGTGATAGGGTTAGTCCCCGTACAAAGCGGGAAGAGTGAAAAAAGCGGAGGTGCGCAGGATGTGAAATCCAAAGACAATGGAGACAAATGGTCAACGGAGCAGAGTTAAGTGCTCAACGCCGCGCTAGCTGCTAATATATTAAAGTTAATATAAATATATGTGTGTGTGTGTTTCTGAGTGTGACATACTATCAGAGCGTATACTCTACAAGGACAACTCAACAAGCACTGACTAAAGAAAACAAAAAAAGCAAAATTGTTTTTTGTTTCTTTTCTATCGTGTTTTCTTTTTTTATCTTTTGTGTGCATCAAAATCTAGAGTAAATTGCAAAAGCAATAAAATAAAATTGTACACTTGAGATGCTGCTGTTGCTGCACTGCTATTAATTTATTTAGTATTGTGCAGTGCAGCAGAAGAAATTGCAGTTTAAAGATGGCCGCGCACCAGTGGAAGTAGTTGTTCTTAGTGGTTTTTTATTTTCATTTATTTTTTATTTATTGTAGATTTTACGAAGCCATATTAATTCTAAGGTAAGTAGATTTTATTAGGTTCCAAAATTGGTTTTTTCTTATCGTGCAAATAATTTTTATATTTTGTATATTGATTTGTTAGGTTTTTAATAACAAAATAATATCGTTTTCATAAAAGTTGCTTATGAAATTCTTTGAAAACCAAATTTTTGTGAATGCTGCATCCTGAAGATGATCACAAATAATGGTCTTGAATAAGTAGAAGTAATCGTGTACTTTTTTCAAGAGTTGCTTTAAAACAGGTGGTCTGTAATGTACAAGAGCACAGTTTAATATTTACACATAAAAACTTCCTGTTATATGATATATTTAGAGATCGACTTAAAACACTCTGTTTTCATCTTTTATCTATAACAATTTTCAAAAACTTTGCTTTAGAAAATATTCATCAAAATAATTGTTTTCGCACAAATTGGTTACAATTTAACCAATTTAACCAATTAAAATTAAAAAAATAAAAGGCTTACAGTTCCGAGAGAACTTAGCATTTCATCATATTTTTTCATAGCAGAGCTAAATCGAAGAACATTGTATGTCATGCCAGTGGCGGATCTAGAATTCGCCAGAAGGGGGGCCCTAAGATAGCAATAAAATAAAAGAACCAAAATGAAAAAAATGACAAACTGACATATATCGGTGATTCCATGTCAAAATGGACGCTTTTCACATATTTTTAAAAATTTGTTACTTTGTACGTCTATAGTACTAAAAAAAATTTGCATATATTTTGTTTATTTTTTTTTTTTTGCAATATTTTAAAAACTGCCAACATCATTTTTGCATAGAAAATACTTTGATTTTTTTAGATTTACGGAAAATATGGTAAAATTTATGGTTTCTAGTATTTTAGTATTTAAGCTTTAGTATATATCTTATTATTTTTCAGATAGTAAAATAGTTACATAATAATATAAAAACCAAGTTGTTTAGAATCAAATAACTGACTACAAGGCTCAGAGGCCAACCTGAGAATCAATGATTTCCAGACCCAAGCGGAAATATTAAACAAATGCTGTTTCGTTCTTCAATTGGTAATAGGTGATGAAATGGGGATTAGGAATAATTTTACTTTAGGACCCACGCCCTTACCTTCTTTTTTCTTAACGTGTATTTGGAGCCTAAAACTAATGCTGCAAAAAAAGTCGTCCTCAAATGGCTTAGGAGATATAAATCATGAAAGTTTGAAAAGGTTATCTTTTTTCGTATACGAAATATCCATATTTTTTATACAGAAGAGTAGTTCTAAGAATAGTATATATAAACTAAATGGGTAAACTATGATTGAATACATTCAATATTAACTGGAAAATTTCATCGCATACTTTAAAAAAGCCGAAGTATTGAAATTTGATCAGTGAACAATTCCAATGATCATACAAGTGTCCACAAATTAGTACTGTTTGATTAAAATTGGTGCCAATGCCGATTTTACTTTGATTCTTTAATAAAATGAAAGTGTTTTGTAATGAAATAGTTCAAAATGCACCGAGAGCAAAAATTTTTAAAATTTAAGTGTTTGTAATTTAAAAAAGGTAAATATAAAAAAAATTACTAAACACATTTATATTCATGATATAGGATATTTGTAAATCGTTTTGAAGTAACTTAGATAAATATGTAAGTTTTTCACAAGTTATTTCTGAAAATAATATTCGCAAAGAAAGTGTTGCAGGCGAAAAATTTGTATTGAAAATCGCGACGAATATTAATAAAATAGTTTAATGAATTTTTGATATTAAAAATTGCCCGAACCTATTAGGGTTAAGTTGATATATTTTTAACGAAAATTTTAAACAGTTTTTCTTTGCAAATTTGATCATTTTGTGAAATAAGCTTTCTCGTATTTACAAATTTGCACTAAACTTGCAAAGTTCCACGATTTTTATTTTTTAAACCATTCGAGACCGCCAAAATGTTATTGCACCAAAAGGTTTAGAAATATAAAAAAATAAAAATAAAAATAAAATATTCATGTGTGGGTCCTAAAGTAAAATTTAGCTCTTGTCTGAAGGTTGCCATTTCCATCAGGTTCTTAGGTATTTTTTTTTTTAAGCTGCGGATGTCACAAGCTGGTTCAAGTAAACTTAGTAGTTTGAAATTAAGTTTCTTGCTAGTTTCTTCAAGTCACATACCATAATTCTGTAAAGTTCTCTGCACATAGAAGGCATGCACACATGTAAGCTAATGGGATAACGCACATACAAAAAAGTGTGCACGCTTAAGCTAAATCCCATAAGTTAACGAGTGTTTAATAGAAACGTCAAATGCTTTGATGCCTGCATACCTTCTGTGTGATACGGACCTAAAAAAAGAAAGCTTTTGAAACAGCCTCCACACATTTACTTACGTGTTTTTCGAACTATTTTAGTCTAGATTGCTATAGACATTCAATATTTGGATTTGTTTATCGAACTTTGAAAAATTATTGCTGCAACTGAATTAATCAGTTTTGCAGCCCAAGGGGGGGAGGGGGGGGGAGGGATTCCTCAAAAGGATTTAAGCCTTATTTTCTTAATTTTCCCATAAAAAAATTCATCAAGGGGGAAGCGAGCTAAAGCCCTTTAAGCCCGTATGTAGATTCGCCACTGTGCATCACAAGCAAAATTTCAAAAGTTTTGTTTTAATTAATTAATAATAAATCGGGGATTGGCCGAAGTGGACCACAGTGGGTCCCTTTTCGTCCCAATAGGACAAGGATGCTACCGCTCGGAGTCCTCATACGTGAGAATGCTCCTTACATAAGCATCCTTTTTCATCTCAAGCATCTCCTTGTAGGTCAGTTGACCAATCTCGGCTTCGCCAATAAATGGACGTCCCAGAATGGTCAATCTTATGCTTGCCAACGCCGAGCACTGGCACAGAATGTGTGCTGCTGTTTCCGGCTCCTCTAGGCATAACCTACACGCATCGTCCTCGGTCAGAGTCATCTTCCTGAGATGGTACATATAGGGACCGTGTTCGGTGTCCAGTGCAGTAAGGCAGCTTAAAGGGTTTCGGTTGTAACGATTAACTTTTGCAGCCTCACTACGAGACCACTTCACGGCCGTGTTCGATTGCCTACAATAAACAGCTTCTTCCCACCTTGTACGGTGTTCCGAGGGCGTCCATTGCTTAAAAAGGCCTGCGACCATATTGTCGGCTATGGCGATACGTGGCTCTGGTCCACAGGACTCTTCTGCTGATCCCTCTCGCTAAAGAATCAGCATTTTCATTCTGTTCTGTGCCAGAATGTCTTCTCACCCACATAACTGTGAGCTCATTTGTCTGAGCGCACCTATTGAGTTTGGTAAGACACTCTATGGCCAGCCTGGAAGTGACGCCGTACGCTGCATGCACCTAATCACCGACTGATTGTCAAGAGCAATGACAATTTTCTTGCCATTGACCCGGTCATCTATCAGGTGGTCCAGTGCATGCACCACACCAAGCATTTCCGCCTGGTACACAGACACAGACACAAACATCCCTAACCTCAGTACACAGGACAGGCTCAACTCTTCTGAGTAAACGCCTGCCCCAGCTCTGCCATTCATCAGAGAGCCGTCTGGAAATATACTGATATCTTTACTAGCGATTTCTTTACAGACGTCTCCATCTGTTATAAGAGTTTTATAACATTTTTCTGTTATCCTTACTCTCTGCCTTCCGTCCATAGGCATACTCGCCTCCCTGACATCTCTATGTACAATATCAAGGATGCACATATGACCATGTAGGGCCGTTGATCCATGCCACGTAGCATTTCGCAACATCCTGAGGGCTGCTAGCGCCGCCGTTTATTTCTAAATCCAAAGGTAGCATACCTTACAGAACCTCCATTGTGCTTGTTGGAGTGGTGTGTATTGCACCTGTTATTCCAACACACGCCAGCCGTTGGACTCTGTCCAGTCTCTTCTTAACAGTTTTCTAGCTGACTTTTGTCCACCAAATTACCAAAGCATACGTGAAGACAGGTCTAACCATCATAGTGTAGACCCATTTCATAGACTCTAGGTTTAGCCCCCATTTGAGACCACAAACGCATCTACACTGAAACAGAACCCTCTTGGCTCTTTGAAACCTATCTTCTACATGCTCGTTCCAGTTCAGTTTGCTATCCAGGGTTACCCCTAAATACTTAACTTTACTTAAAAGTTTTGTTGATTTGCTGGTTGAAAATTTATTGGGAAACGGCCGTATTCTTTTTAGTAGAAGTTTTTATAACATTAAGTAGTTAAACAAACCTTCAAACTCGATTTTTATACCCCAACGCATACTGCGTATTATACCCCAACGTGTACTGCGTAAGGGGTATATTTACTTTGACACTCCGTTTGTACCTCCAAGAAAGAGGCGGGACAGGTATAGAAAAATATAAATACTTTTGATCAGCATCACCTCCTGAGACGATTTCCGTGTGTCCGTCTGTCTGTACGTCTGTCCGTCTGTCGACACGATTACATCCGTAATTTTAAAGCTATCGCGATGGAAATCAAAATATAAGTTTATTTTCAAAAAAGGAAGATCAAGTCGAAAATTAGCCAAATCAGATGAAAACCACGCCTACCTCCCATACAAAGTGACTTTATTTTAACCGTAAAATGTCTTTAAAATCCACAAATATTAAAGAAATGCCTTGAAATTTGGTACGTTAGCCTTGATCTTCAATTTAAATCCTGGCTATGAAATTTGAGAAAATCGGATGAATACCACGCCTACCTCCCATACAAAGTGGCTTTATTTTAAAAGTAAAATCTCTTAAAATTCTGATCTAATTAAAGATATATCTTGAAATTTTGCACATTTGGAAAACCGGATGAAAACCACGCCTACTTCCCATACAAAGTGGCTTTATTTTCAACGTGAAATCTCTTTAAAATCCACAAAAATTAAAGAAACGTCTTGAAATTTTGCACATTAGCTTTCATAAATAATATAAACCATCTCTATGATATTTGGCAAAAAGGGATCAAAACCACTCCTCCCATACAAAGTGACCTCATCAAAATAGGAAAACTTTCGTTAATATATAAAACTGAATGTCATGGTGTATGTAGTGGCTAAAGACTTTGAATATACTTCAATATGGCCGCGGGGCATATTTTAGCTTCGGTACTCTGCCGAAGGTCCATCCTTAGGTTAGGTCCATCCTTACTAGTTTGAATTGAATATTGTTCTATTTTGTTTAAGAAAAAACTAATAATTTATGTTTTTTTTCAACACAACTATATCTTATATATAACTATATCAATTTAATACACCGCGCCTAGTCTCGTTAAAAAAACACTGCGCCTAACGGAAGTTTAACCGCCTTTTCAAAGCTAACCCGCGCCATACCGCTTCGGAAAGGAATAAATGTGTCCATGAACACAATACGAAACCGTTTGCAAGAGTTTCAGATCAAGCACCGAACCACAAGAAAACCACTTTTGACGGAAAAGCAAATCGAAAAGCGGCAAGTCTGGGCACATGAACATTTGGACTACGATTGGACCTGAGTAGTCTTTACAGATGAGTCTTCTTTGGGTATTCGGTAAAATTATACATGCTGGGTAAAAAAAAAAAAAAATTATTTCAAAATACAGTAAATCACCCAGCAAAGCTCCATATTTAGGGGTGTTTCTCAGAACGCGGCTTTGGAAAGCTGTTTGTGTTCAAACAGAATCAACCAAAATATCGGTTTTTGGTGATTGGCCGTCTTTTGATGAAATGGGCGATTGGTCGTCCCAATAACAGGATGCGAATCTGTTTCGAAAAGTTTCGAAAAAAAAAAAACATACAGCATTTAATAGCTTAAGCACCATGTTTTGTCAATATGGCGCAATTTATCGCAGTCTTACCCAGAAAAATGAATACAAAGTATGGCATCCCTTTGTAACGTTATTAAAAGAAAGAGGAGGAGAGTTGACCCAATACTAACTATTTGGCACAATAAAGAAAAATGGTTGTTTTTTTCAAATCATTGATTTCTTGAACACACTGTATATTCTGAGTTAAAGATAGCCAAAAATAAAATACAGATTTAAACAGTGTTGGAACACACTGAAAACTCATTTTATTTAAAATTTCACTTGTCGCATTACTGCGCCTAAACATCGATATCTTTGTTTTCTTTATTTTTGAACCAGTCAGAATTTTGTTACAAAAAACTAAATATTCGAGAAATTTAAAAAACCTTAAGGTTATATTTTCAAACACATACCTTTATGATGTTATTATGTTATTTTTACATTGTTATGTAATTATGATATTTTTCTAATTTATTCTTCAGCTTGCCACTAAAGGTTGACACGCAAGGATTGCTATTATTAAAATTGTTTGATAATCCGAATTGATTTTCACCGCTCTTTTGTAGCATTTTATTTTAAAAATGCTTTTGTAAAATTTTTGGAAAATTCTTGTTATATGTAAATAAAAAATAAAACAATTTTCTGACTCACCTCTGTGATGTCTGATGTGGTGACCATTAAAACTGCCACCGCAGCACGGTTGTTCGTAGTACAAATTCCAAGTATTTTCATAATCCGAATGAACCGTATCCACGCGAAGTAACAGCAGCGTTGTGGTTAGTGCCAGAGCACCAAAATGCAGCAACAAGGATTTGTAGCACATTTTTATATAAATATTTTTTTTTCTATAAAATATTTTTAACCATTTATTCACTGAATGCACAAATATTGCTAGTATCTAGCTTTGAAACTTATGAATATTTAATTGAGCACAAGAAAAAAATATGTTAGAGAATATTTTGAGCTTAAAGGATTATATGTATTTATTTTTGAAATTTTGTGGGACTTATTATTAACTGTACTGTATTTGAATTTTTTTAACAAAATTGTTGTTTTTTAAATTTATTCATTTTGTTTATATGTATATTAAATCCCTCCAATCTATAAGCGAGCATTTAACGGATGAAGACGCGCAAAAATGTTTTGCATTTCCGGCAAAGTCATAGTTTTTTCACGCGCACATACACAGCAAGATTATTCACTGAACGCGTACAACAGGATATTTCGTCGATTTGCAATTAAAAAAAGTCGTTTAAAATCCGCGCAATGACTGTACGCTATGAAACTCAGCAAAGAACTGACTGTAAGGACGAAATCCAAGTGTGTTAAATAAACACACTACGAAGCAGCAAAAACAAGAAACACAGCTAAACAGGACTTTCGAATAGCTGAGCGAAGAGCGAAAAGAGAGCGTGTGTGTTCAGCAGCTTTTAGACTCCCGAGTATTGGCTTGTATCCTTTAAGCTTTTATGCCGAAGCACAGGTGTTGATTTCTTCAGAACTACTTTAGTAACCTAGAAAGAGAGTAAGACGAGCGTTAGTTAGAGCGGAATTTGAACAGGACATGCGCTGAGAGCGTTTTTAAAAAATATACCGACACAACATATAAAATATCCCTATTCAAAACAGTTCTACGTTTTTTTTTTTAACCAACTTCTAACGGTATATTGAACTTGTTTTTTTATAAAATATTTTTTTCGGCCGAATTGCCTCTCTACTGCATCGTTATTTTTGTTGTAGCAAGAAATTTTCAAGGGTAGCCGTCGTAGTCGTTGAATGCTGACTGCGATGTCTATGCTAACGGCGACTGCGATGGCAACGGCTACTGCACAGACATTGAAGGATATACATACTTGACAACAAACATGCATATCCTTATGTTGAAATTATTTATGCATGTGCGTGTAATTGTATGTAATGCAAGGCATTCAGTCGAGTGGGTGGTGGTGGGTATTAATTTGGTTTTGTTTTAGCAGATATTCACAGAGTGGCAACCCTTTAGTTTAAAGCGTCCCGTTGTTATTGTTTTAGTGCTTGCATCAACAACTACAAGAACAAAAACATTTTAAGGATTTCCATTTGCAGCCTGCAAGTTTGTTTTGTTTTGTAATGTTTCGTTTTGGTTCCTTTTGTGTTTCGGTTTTGCCGACTTTTGCTGAGACGTCTCCCAGACAAGTCGTTGAAAGTTTCGTCCTGTCTTGAAATTTCGTTGGTTGACCACAGTCTTGTGTATGTCTTCTTGTGCTTTAGCATCTAGCAAAGGATGTTTAATTTTACTTCATTTATTTGTTTTTAGCAAGGATAATTTTAGTCTCATGTTTTGTTTATTTTTCTATTAATATCCTTGAGGAACGAGCATGCCTTGAGTATGGAAATTGAGCTTAAGAATCAAGGAATGCCGTTTTTTTTTCTTTTGCCAAAGCATAATTAAAACTTACTTGTTCTTGAAGTTTGTCGAAGTAGAATATCGAGTTTACATGTGTTATAAGCTGAATTATTTTTAAAGAAAATATTTTTAATTCTTTAAGCTGCGATGAAGGCAAATATTGAATTTAATCATTACTTTTACGATAAACACAGTAAGTCTGCAAAAAAGTTTGTAAGGAAAAATTAAATATTGAAATGTTTCCGTTCCGTGGGCGTAAATTTACGCATTTAAAAGGAACTCAAGTGGGTCCCTCAATAACAGAATGTTAACTGACACGAAATTATTTTAAACAAAACTATTTGCATTACCATTAAAACTTAATGATATACCATTAAAATTTAGTGGTAATCAAAAATTTGAATGATTATGTTAATTTTTACATTAACATTAAAAATTTAGTGGTGACGCAAATTTTTTCCATTACATGTTAATATGTAGTAATGGCAATTTTTCTTCCGTTACGATTACATACCAATGGCAATGCAATATTTCCCCATTACCATTAATGGTAATATTTCAAAAACAAATAAACCATTACATATTAATAGTAATGCAAATTAAATTTGGAAATTTAAGTCACACAATATAAAATTGTTTCCTCCAAGTTCTTATTATAGGACTTAGGTAAGTTAATCTTAAGTAGTACTTCATTTGACGATTTGTTTGCTAAAATCTGTCTATTCATTTAAAACTTATAGATCGTTGAAATTGCACGTTCTTACAAGGAGAAAATTCTTTGCGCACTATTCATGGTGAAGTCTTTCATGTCATATAAAAATATTTATTTATCATGTATAAGTTTTGATCATTTTTATGCAATAATTCGTAGAAGTGCCGGGAAAATAATTAAAGACAAGAATATGGATATGTTTTCCTATAACATCGTTTACTTTTAAAAATATCCTTAACTATTTTAAATTAATTAATTAATTAATTGATTGAAAATGAACACACAAGGTAAAAATGTCTCTCACAAAATGAACTAAAACAAAAACTTAATGCAATAACTTAAAAAATAAAAAATAAAAATATATACTCAAATTTTTTAACCTAATAAAAAACATACCGTCACACAAAAAACTATACGTACTAGACATCTGCACGAATACATCCGAACACCTCTTCAAAACATTTGCTTGAAACACGTATACTTACACTCTATCATTCTCAACAACCAACTACGAGTGAGTACACTACAAAACAAAAGTAAAACATTCAAGTTCTGTACTCAAAACCGAAATGTTTTCAATATGAAATTTCCTCGCGTACTTGTGCTCATATGCCAAGTACATCTATATAAGTTAGATTAAATAAAAAATGTGAAAATAGTTCATACAAACCTTAAAAAGAATAGAATTGAATGTTTCAAACGTCAATACTTTTAAAAGAAAGTGAATAAAATAAACTAAAAATAAAGTAGACTTTTTTAGGCATGATTTCTTAACTTGATCTTCATATCTATTTCGAGCGGTACAGCAAAATCTACTGGGCGTATTTGCTAAGTTTTGAAAAGACAAAGTAGTCTGCAGGAAAATAGCTATACATCTAACCCAAAATTGTGTACACACCCTGTTAAGATCGAACCGGATGTTGTACACTACTTGCTTCAGCCTGTGTTAGATTTGAAAGTTCTGTACACAAGTTTGAAAGATACTATATATAAAACGTGGTACAGTACGAAGTGTGCACTTTGCTGCAGGCAAAACAAATGTATAGTCTTATACGTACCCGTTACAAATACCGAGTGCAAATGAAAATTGTCTTTTTTTCCGAAAAACTTGAATATACCAAAAAAATACATAAAAGCAGAAATATTGAATCCGTGGTACAAAAAAATTAATTTCACAGCACAGAAAAGTACGTATACTCTAGAAGAAAATGTAGTTAAAGTTAGTTTAAATAAATATTTACAGTATTTGTGTTGTCTATTTAGTATTATTTGTACCTCCCTCTGCATCTATCACAGCCATTAATCGATTTTTCATGGGAAAATACGAGTTTTTTTATTGTTTCAGCCGCTATTTGGTACAACTCATGCTCCAAAGCATCTCTCAGTTCTTGTTTGTTGCTAAATGTTTTCTAACGTATGCGGCGTTCTTATTCACCCCACAAATGCTCTAAAGGATTGAGATCGGGGACTGCTGTGGCGAAAAGAGTTGTTTTGGCATGTTATAAAGCAACTAATCCTTGAAAATATGGGATGTGTGCTTTGGGTCATTGTCCTGTTGGAAATACCAGGCGCCACTCAGACCCAACTTACTTGCGGATTCTTTCAAACTGCTTTTCAAGATGTTCTAAAAAATATACCGGTTCAAACTTGTATCCACAAACTGTAGTTTTTCGACTCCATTCGCCCACATCTAGCCCCATGTCATGACCGAACCTTCGACATGCTGCACATTTGGAATAAGGTTTTTCGGTTGCAGTTCTTCATTCGCTTTGAGCCATATTTTTTGTTTGCCATCGCAGCCGAATATATTGTACTTCATCTCATCGCTAAACAACACATTTGTCCAGAAATTTGTCGATTTGTCGATATAAAGTAATAAAAAGTCGAATCGCTTCTTTTTGTTAATATGGCTGATGAGTGGTTTCTTTCTCGGCACTCGGCTATGAAATCCGTTTTCTCTCACAAAACTTAGGACTGTTTCGGAATGCACATTAGGACTGTGGTTGGTTTACGAGACGTTTCGAACTTCTACAGCTGTTGTTTTCGGAGTTTTATCCACAACACGTTTTGGACAGTTTTATCCAGCTAACAATTTCTGTTTAGAATTTTCTTTTATTATTGTTTGCAAGGTTGACTTAGCCACAACCAATCTTTTTTTAATGTTATCATTTGCTCTCGCACTTTCAGATAAACTTCCTTTGTATTTGGACACATTTTCACTAAAATATATTTTTTTTTTTCCGGATGACCGCAAACTAAAACGAAATTTCAAAAAAAAAATTCCTGTACTTTCTTTGTATCGTACTTATCTGTGCTGCAATATGCGTTTCATTTGTTTGTACAAATCAAATGCAAAATTAAGGACACAATTTGTTGTTTGTTTGAACTTATGTGTCATTGCACTTGTAAATACGTAGTTGATTGAAATAAGAAATGTATAGTTTGTTTAAAACTGCATATCTAGAGAGGGAGAGAGGGGTACGTATACTTTTCTGTGTGACTGTATATAATAAACATTTTGTAACGGTTTCTTGCAATTGATATTAATTAAAAATTAAATTACAATTTAATTGAACGAATATACATTTATGGGTTACTTCACATGAAGAAGGCAACCAAAATATTAAATCCTTTAGACTGTTTGTTTTTGGCTATCTTACATCTTCGTTGGTCGTTAGCTTGTGTAGAAGATTTTGGCTTTGTGCAAGGCCTAGTTTGGGTGTCGTCGAATCGTAAATAGTCAAAATATGACTTTTTACAAAAAAAAGTTAAACGATTCAAATAAAATTAAAAAAAAATTTACAATACAAAAAAAATTAAATTTTTTAATTTTGTTAATTTTTCTGGATAGTTGAAAATAATTTAAAAAATGTCGATTGCCAAAATAATATACTTAATTTTCTTATGATGCTATGACTGGAAAAATTATCTAATTCACAAACTTTTTTTAATGTATATATGGTTTCGTTGCCCTACAAGACTAGTAATGTGGCAATTAGTATTCGCACAGGATAAATAATTCGCAGGTTCGTTCAGCGATTTTCCTCTGTGATTCTGTTATTAAAAATCGATTAGATCTCGGTTAACAAAAAAAGAAAAAACACACAAGTTTTGGTTTTTTCTGTGTCTGCATTTTTGCAAAACTTTTGAATACTATAAACATTTTTCCTTTACAATACCAGGTAAATAAATAGTTTAAATTGGCCAAATAAAAAATAAAACACAGCACATAAAAAAAAATATATCAAGCACCATAAAGAAATTCATATCTTAAAAACTAAAGCTAAACTTGAAAATGTTGCCATAAAGCAGCTGAAACAGCGTTTCATAAAAAAAAAACGCTACACAACAAAAAACAGAAGCCGGCTGAAAAAAGTGCCGCGGGTTAGGATGTCCTGTCAGAACTAAACAGCCAAAAAAGTAGCAAGCAGCCAACAGAGGGAGAAAAAAAAGTAAGCCGCACTTAATAGAAAACCTGTAATTCGCTGCATTTAATGTTGGCGGCCAAGCTCTGCGTGATGCCGGCAACAACAAACACATCAACAATAAAAGAGGAAGCCTGGTGTCCTGCTAAAAAATGTGCAGCAAACGTAGTAAAAAGCAGATATTTACAACAACAAAGAAAGACTAGCGACTAAATGTTTGCAATTTCCAAGCAGTCAGCGGATCACACAAGCGTGCGATGAGGGGTAAACAGCAAGCCGCGCAATGCTGGTGCAGCAGCGATAACAGGTCCTTTTTGTGTGCTTTTACGGATCTGCATTTATAGAGAAGGCAAAAGCAAAAAAAAAAAAAATAAATTTTTCGTGTTTTTGCTGTTAATCTTTGCAAACACGTAAATACATTGTAAAGCAAATAAAAACATTGTAGAGCATGAGGGGTGCAAACGAGGTTCATGGCTTTGATGGATGTAGCCAATGTGGGCCGAATTCACGTAATCAACAGAGCGATAGACAGACAAACAGGCACAATTGCAACCGCGACCCTTAGCCAAGCGGTTTGGTAACGGTTGGCGGGTACGACCGGGTAACCATGAGAAATGCAAACACAGCCGATTGAAATTAAGCGAAAGTGGTCGTCTATGGGTGGGTGGCATATCATTTGGACAGGGGATAGCATACAAGGTCATGGTGCATGCCAAAAGTCTTACGGATGAGGGTAAAACTTCATCATTGCAAATTGTATTTGTTCCTCCTTCGATTTTATTGTATTTAGTTAAAAATAATTATTTACAAAAATGGAAAACTTTTCTATCTAAATGACAGAGATAGGCGTGCGGCAATAATGGTAAAGACTGTCAGAAAGACGAGGGCATGAACACGATTTTGCAATTTAATAGAAATGGTTGCATAGTGAAGATGTTCCTTCTCTTTCCCCTCCAACGCCTGCAGCGCTTGTTTTGGTGGCAGTTGTAGTCAATGAGTTGTTGTGAGCCACACGTGAGAAGCGAAGTTTTTTTGCAATTTCATAGATTTAATTATTTAATGGTTTTTTCAATAAAATAGCTCTTAAGTTAAAATATTTAAAATGGCATAAAGTAAATTAAAAAACACACGTTACCATTCACACCAGTAAATTTTATATTACATTGCATTATTATTTTATTCATTTAATTACGTGCTACATTCATTGTAATTTCAACGCACTTGCTTGCAATTGTTAATTTTACCGATGCTGAGACATCTTGTAGCAAGTAGAAGCACTTTTCTGTGGAATGTATTTACAATGTGTGGAATATATTTATAGCAAATACACAATCGTCTATCTATTAAGATATTATTGTGGTCTACTGCAGCATAGCTTTAGTAATACATACTTGATGTTGAATCAACAATTCTGCTTAACGGACGCTTTTGGATCAGTGGATCAGTGCAGTGAATTCCTACACACAACGGTGCGAATTCACTGCCCGCGGAGGATCGAAGAAATATTTTTAATATATTGAAATTACATTTTCATGTTATAATAGACGCAAGGAACATAGAAACATCAATTTCTAAGAAAAACGCTGTCGAAAAATAAAAATGTTGTTTTTGAGATTTCACTCAAGCAAATCACAGAATGAGACCTAAAAAGCTTCGCTTCAAAAATGGATGAGGTTGATTATTCGATTTTACTCATTTTCTCAGAACGCTTTCGTGCTTTACACTATCCGAAATCAAAGGCACTCTTGCACAACTTTTCATTTATGTAGATTAGGGTGTTCCAAAAAATCGAAGTTTTTTTTTTATGTGGTACCCATTAATTTTTTTCGTATGACGTTAACATAAACGTAAAAAAAGTTAAGTGTACCTAGGACCACGCAAACCCGTGTTAACTTGCATCAGTACATGTCAGTACTTGTTTACATAGGGAAAAATTGCTAATTTTTTCAAAAAACCCAAATAACTTTTGTATAAGTGTAAATTTTGAATAAGTTGGTTCGCAGTTCGTTTTCTATTTAATTAAATTTTTTTTTTAAATAAATTATCAAACCTGATTGATTTATCAAAAATTGCACGAAAGCATCCATAGTTGTGATTTTTTACTTTAAAAAAAAAAAACTCCTTTTTGTTTTTGTACTAAAAAAAAAAACTAAAAAAACCAAATTTTTAACCTATATGAAATCTCGTGGAAATATTTTCTTAAACTATACAGATACAAAAGTAGATACAAAAGATGTGTAATTATGTTGAATAACCTGTTCGTTATGAACTTTTTTGCTAAAAGTGTACCTTTTTGAAAATTTCGATTTAAACATGCTTTAAACATAGTCTTGAGCTATTTTCTGCAAGAAATTGAAAAAACGGGCATTCGGGAAAAAGTTATACCTGTTGAAACTTGACTTTTTTCAAAAATACTTTAAGCGCCCTTTTCTAGTATTTGGCTCACAAAAAAAATTAAAGCAAATCGAAAAGCACATATTTTTCACTCGGAGTAACTTTGATAGCTCTAGAAAAATATTTCTTACTTTGATTCAAACAACTTTTGAATTCCAGAATTGCCAACATACCGTTTTTTCCATTCTATTTTTTATTAGGTTGGGCTTAGGTATTTTAAGGAAAAGTGCCCAAAAGTCGAAAAATGCTCTTATTTTTCACACTTATGCGAAAACACTTTGCACTCATTTTGTGATCGAAATGCTAGAAAAGGGCATTTTGACTATTTTTGAAAAAAGTCAAGTTTCAACAGGTATAAATTTTTTCCCGAACTTCGATTTTTTTAATTTCTTGCAGAAAATAGCTCAAGACTATTTTAAAATAATTTGTTCTGTATTTTTCCAAAATTTACATTTTTGGATTATTAAGAATTTTTATATTTTTTTTTTAAATATTCAAACTCGATATTTTCAAAAAGGTACACTTCTAGCAAAAAAATTCATGTTATCTAGCAAGCAAAATACCATGTTATTCAAAATATTAACACAATTTTTTGTATCTCTATTTGGTAAAGTTTAAGTAAATATTTCTACAAGATTTCATTCAAATTTTTTAAAATTTTGATTTTTTTATATTATTTTTTAATAAAACAAGTTTCGAAAAGTAAAAAATCACAACTATGGAGGTTTTCGCCAAATTTTCATATATAATAGCTTATTTTAAGGAAAAATTAAATAAAAAACGAGCTGCGAACCAGTTTTTTCAAAATACAATAGTTATGTGGGGGTTAATGGGTTCAAGAATTTTTTAGCAGCTTTTTCGTGAACTAAATTCAATATTTATGCATCTAAAAGTGCTTATATATAGTTAAGTTACACTTAAATGTTACGATAAAATAACTTGCGGTTCAAATAACTTAAGGGTTTTGTGCAAATATAACAAAAAGAAGAAGTAGCGAATTTCGAATGAAAGAAATTTTTTGAACATAGGGAAAAGTAGGAATTTTTTTTCGGCTGCGTAAAGACTTTTTTAAAAAAAATGTACCAACACTTAATGGAGCTTCGGCAGGAGTATTGAAGGGTGGTTAAATTTTAAGGGCCGATGTTGAATGTGAACTACACCTAAACGACAAGTTTTTTTTGCATTTGATTAGACGTTTCTCAATTTCAGACTAACTCAATTCGAACCATGGAAAGATATACAATCGAGCAACGCGTTAAAGTTATTCAGGCTTATTATGAAAATGGGCGTTCAAATCTAAATGCATATCGTGCACTTCGTGATTTTTTCGGTCAATCTAATCGACCAAATGTGCATACAACCGGAAAAATCGTGCAAAAATTTGAGCAAACCGGGTCTGTAGGAGATGTGAAAACACCGGTGCATGCTCGTACAGCTCGTACTTCACAAAATATTGCTGCTGTTTGCGATAGTGTGGCTGAAGAGCCGTCCACCTCAACTCGTCGTCGTGCCCAACAATTGCACCTCTCACGCTCGTCGTTGATGAACATTATGCATCAACATTGGAAGATATGAATGTGGACGATATGTGGTTTCAACAGGACGGTGCCACTTGCCACATAGCTAACGAAACAATGGCTCTTTTTCGCGACAAATTCAATGGCCGTGTTATCTCACGTGGTGGCGTGGTGGTATTCCAAGATCATGTGATTTGACACCGTTGGACTTCTTTCTTTGGGATTATTTGATAGAAAAGGTATACGTCGATACGCCAGCAATAATTCAAAAGCTAAAGGATGAGATAATTCGGCACATTAACGGCATAGAACCTCACTTATGCCTCAGCGTCATCGAAAATTTGGACTATCGGATGGAGGTGTGCCGCCGAGGTCGCGGCTGCCATTTGGCCGATATTTTGTTCCATTCATTATTGAACTATACCAATATTATCAAAATAAAAATTGTGTTTTATTAAAAATCCACTTCGGCCCTTAAAATTTAACCACCCACCATGTTCGAAGTCTTTAGCCATCTATAAAATGTTCATGTATAATCTACAAAAATATTTGTCTCATACGCTTAATTTTATTTTACAAAGCTGCCTAAAAAGGATACTTTTTAGACTGCTCATTATGCTTAAGAATATATGTGCCAAATCTGATTGATATGTCATAATCATACCAACGGTACACAATAATTTCGTTTAAAAATAAAGTGCCACGCTCCGTTCAATTCGAGCCAATTTTCTACACTGCTGACTGCTCATTATTCCAAAAAATATGAAAACTTTGGAAGAAGTCGGGCAAAGGCTATAGAAGGAGTTTGATTTAAATTTAAATGGCTCGCCCCTGTCTATAAAGAATATATTTGCAAAAATTGTTTAAAATTAGAAAAACGGTGTAGAAAGAGTTCGATCAGAATTAAAACTTACACGCCCCTTGTCTAATCCCACCCACTTTTGTAAGCTTATAACTTCATATTATACTAAAGAATATATGTACGAAATTTGGTTGAAGTCGGAGAAACGGTGTCGATGGAAATATATTAAAAATAAAGTGCGACGCCTAGCACCGCCCACTTTAACAAACTACACGCTGATACTTATGCCAAATAATATGTGTGCAAAATTTGTTTTAAGTCACACAAACAGTGTACTCTGGTCCAATCCTATCTACTTTTGTAGGCTCAAAACTTCTCATTATGCTCAAGAATAAATGTAAGAAATTTGGTTGAAATAGGACAAACGGAGTAGATAGAGGTAGTTTAAAAATAAAGTGCTACGCCCCCTGCCTAGTACCGCCCAGTTTTATAAACTTACTCGTAAGATTGCTCAAATTACCAAGGATAATATCTGCAAAATTTTGTTGATGTCTGACACACGGTGTGGAAGAAGTGCTATTTAAAGTAAGATGCCACGCCCACTTTCCAAGTTTAAGGACTTCACATTACTCCATATGTGTATATAGAATACAAGTGCAAAATTTAGTATGTGTTGGATACACGATGTGGGTGGAATTTGGAAAACGAAAGTCTTTCTATTTTGATGACGTCACTTTGTATGGGGCATAGGCGTGGCTTTCATCCGATTTTGCCAAATATTATAGAGATGATTCATACTATATATCAAAGCTCATATGCAAAATTTCAAGACATTTCTTTAATTTTTGCGGACTTTTAAGAGATTTTACGTTTTAAATAAAACCAATTTGTATGGGAGGTAGGCGTGATTTTCATCAGAATCTGTCAAATATCATAATAATGGTCTACATTAAATATCAAAGCCTATGTGGAAAATTTCAAGACCTTTATTTAATTTACGTAGCTTTTTAACAGATTTTACGGTTGCTATAAAGCCACTTTGTGTGGGAGGTAGGCGTGGCTTTCATCCGATTTTACCAAATTTCATAGTCAGGATTTATATTAAACATCAAAGCTTACGTGCAAAATTTGAAGAGATTTCTTTAATTTTTGTGGATTTTTGAGAGATTTTACTATAAAAATGAAGTCACTCTGTATGGGAGGTAGGCGTGGTTTTCATCCGATTTGGCTCATATTTGAACTTGGAATTTCATCACGATAGAAGGACAAGACGGATAGAAGGACAAACGGACAGACAAACGGAAATCGACTCAGGTGGCGATGCTGATCAAAAATAGATATACTTTTCTATACCTCTACGCCTCCTTATTGGCGTTACAAACGGAATGACAAAGTTAATATACCCCTTACGCAGTATGCGTTGCGGTATACAAATTAATCATTTGCACCGAAGTCATGAATAAAAGATGAATAATGAATAAAAAGGGAATAATGAATAAAAATTTAATAATGAAATAAAACATGAATAGTGCATAAAAAAGAATAATTGAAAATTCTAAAATTCTTTGTAAATTGCATTCTTTGTAAATAGCATTCATACGAATAAAAAATTGTTTCATTATTCTGAATAACGAAAATGAATAATTGAAATGAATAATTATTTAATTTTTAATAATTGAATGTGAATAAAAAATCTTATTTATGAATTAATTCTGCATTGATTGAAGAATTTCTTATTTCGTTATTCACTGATTCAAATTTTTTTAAATAAAATCAAATTGAATGCATTCTTTTACAGCTCTGGCCATTATGCTTTTATATGACTCATTAATGCATAGACAATGTTGTTTAAATTTTCTAGAGCTCTTAAAAGATGAAAATACGTTCTTTTGCCTTCACGATCCAAGAGAGCTTCGAATAAATATATTAGCATGTGTCAATTAGGTGGTATGGAATGATATAAATTATCTTGTGGTTCACAACAAGTTATCACAAAAACAAAATCAGGCATACTTATTAATCTACTAAAGCATACTTATGCAATTTTATCGATAATTAATTTTCAACACTTTACAATAATTTTCTAACAATTGTCTAAAAATGACCTTTGAAGTGACCACGACCACATAACAACAATTTGAACGCTAATAGAATCAAATAAAACAGCTAAACAATTGCAAATATAATAAAGCAATAACAAGAATAACATTTAAATGTGACTTTTACATGTATATCCCTTAGAAAGCCAGACAAACATCAATCCTTGCACACACACACACACGCAAAACACTCTCCAGCACGAATATGTGCGCGCAAACAATCGCACCAAAGCACGCAATGCATGCGATTGAAAATCAAATCACAACGCATCATTTTGTGTATGTGTTTGAGTGTTTATCGCTGCCCTGTAGGAAAATCAACTAATTTAAAAGTAGTTGATAAAGTAGTTTTTTGTCAACCACAACTAGTTGAAATTCTGACTTTTTTCCATAGAACGAACTAACTTATTTTGTATGGTGATGTCCGCTAAATAAGTCAATTGACTGTCGTCTGCATATATTTTCAACTACTTGTTAAATTAGTTACATTTAAATTATTTTTTTAATTGGTTTAAAATAACCAATTGAAAACTATTACTGATGGCCAAAAGTTAATAATATTTGATGAAATAACATGGTTAAATATATATAAGCTTGTAATCTAATAAAAATTTTCAATTAAAACATGCCAACATCAGAGTAGTTTCCGCCTTAATATAATTCAAAGTAGTTTATCAATAACTGGTTTTTAAGTAGTATTTCAATTACTTCATATATTGAAGTGGATGCCGCCTTAATATAATTCAAAGTAGTTCATATACTGGTTTATTTTAAACTAGTTTTTTAATTAGTTGTTTTTAAAAACAAGTTAGTTTGTTCCTATAGGGTGGATATCTGCGTGTGTCAGTGTATATATTTGTTGCTGACTGAACCTGCTGGTCCTGGTGCTGCTGCTGCTCCTGTTGATGTTGTCTGATGTGATAATCCGCAGGAATTAATAAATAAACCATTAACAAATAAACTAGGCAACCCCGTCTCTACTGCCACCACCACCACCAACAACATTGCAAACGCTGCTGCAGTCCTTATCTTGACAGCAAGGATTTAACGACTGGACGTTGAAAAAGACAGACGGAAATAAGGATATGAAGGATATTAACGCAACGAATGACTTTTCGGCAAGCATCAAACAAGAGAGCGTCTCACATAGAAGAGAACAAAAACAAGCACATTTGTTGGTGTGTGTTTGTTTGTCTGAATACGAGTTTATGTTCTTGTCCATCTTTAGGACTGTCTAATCATTGCAATAACATTCGAAAATAAATTTCAAAATGCAGCATATAGAATAAACAATCAATCTCTTCTTTTAACTTCTGAAGTTATTTTGTGTCAATTTGATATAATTCTCAAAATCAAATTCTTATAACGTTTTTTATTTTTTAAATTTTAGCTTCGTAGTAAAACTATGTGTAGATTTTTTATTCATAAAACAGCATTTTCGACAGGAATTCTTATAAAGTGTTTTTAGGTGTCAAATTCCGGAGTTATAATCCGGTTCTATAACTGTAAGTGTAGTTTTTTCCGAAAGATGATTTTGTATGATTCGATTATTTGTATGATTATTATATTCGATTATTCAAAATCGGTTTTTGTGTGTGAATAGATAATGCAAGATCGCATTTGACTTTTATGGGATTGAGGAGGCATGTTTGGGCACTAATTCCAAAAAAAAGTCTTTAATATCGTAACATGCTATAATCAAGAATCAGTGCATATAGCCAGAAACTTAAGAGTAGTCAACTGTTTGGCTATGGCAAGTCAAAAAATCCAATTAAAGTTAAACATTTTAAAGTTAAAAAGTCGAAAATTTCATCAACAAATTCGCTTTAAATTTTTTTTGGAAATTTTCAAACGCACCTTAAGTTCTTATTACTTACTTACTTATTACTTAGGTGGCAATAACAACCCGTGTTCGGGTTTCGGCCGACCTCATCAGCTTTCGCCAGGCGCCTCTGCTTTGCGCGCGCCTTCTCCAATCGGATACACCAAGTGCGGTTAGGGCTTCCTCGGCCTGTTTCATCCATCAGAGGCATGATCTTTCTCGTCGTCGTTGACCGACGACCCTCGCCTCGAGCACCTTTTTCGTTGGAGCATCGTCGTCCATACGATGGACATGACCCAGCCAGCGTAGTCGCTGAACAGTTAAACGCTGCACTACGTCAAAGTCTTCGTAGAGCTCATACAGCTCGTGGTTCATTCGGATGCGATAGTCATCGCTGACTCGAACAGGACCGAAGATTTTGCGAAGAACTTTTCTCTCGAATACCCACAGAGCGGCTGCGTCAGTTTCCGAAACTATCCATGCCTCTATAAAGCACCATAAAGAACCACAGGTAGAACGAGCGTCTTGTAGAGTGTTAGTTTTGCCGGTTGAGAGAGGGCTCTGGAACTTAGTTGCTTACTGAGCCCGTAGTAGCACCTTTTAGCAATTGTTGTTCTTCACTTTATCTCCAGGCTGACATCGTTGTTGTTGTTAATGGCGGTGCCAAGGTATATGAACTAGGAACTGCACACCTTTGTAGAAAATGGTGCCACTATGATGCCCACCGGGCTTTCGTACAATCCCCTCCATGATGATGTTGAAGAGATCGGTTATTTCCTACCTTGACGGAGCTGCATGTGTTGCTCAACGTTAATGTTATTTGTTTTGTTATTATTTTCGACTTTGTCGTCTTTTCGACTTTTCGATTTTGTATTACCTATCAATTTGTTAATTAGTTTTAATGGGTAGTTGTTATTTTGTAATATTGTTTTTATGTTCTTGAAATTTTCTTCTAAAAGAGGTGGATCACTTTTTGTTGTTATTCTGTTCAGTAGATTTTTAGCTGTGTTCATTTTATGGCTGTTTGGTTGATCCGAAAATAAATTAAGTATTCTTCCTGAAGACGTAGGTTTCGCATAGCAGTTTAATGTAAATTTATTGTCTTTTCTTATTATTTTTTTGTCGAGATAAGCCAGAGAGTTGTTTGACTCTTCCTCTATTGTTAACTTTAGTTAATGGTGATATGAGTTTAACTCGTCAAGTTTTTCATTAACGTGGTTTTTGTTAACAAATGCTAAAATATCGTCTACATATTCAAATATTTTGGTTACCGGTATATTTGTTTGTTTCAAACGTAGTAATTATTCGTTTAGTAAATCTTCCAAAATTATTTCCGGTATATATGGGGAGACTGGGTTTTCCCATGGACATTCCAAACACTTGGCTGTAAATTGGTTGTCCAGCATAAAATAGTTGTTGTAGTTTAAGCAGAACTTCAAAATTTTAAGAAAAGCATTTTTCCTTAGGTCAGTGTGTTGACTTATTGTTAACCATTTTTTCATTATTATTTTTATTGCTAAATATATCGGTATGTTGGTGAACAAAGACACAACATACCAACGTACTTGATGAACACAAGTTTGAATTTTTATTTATTTCAAACGGTCGCTAAAAACTAGCCTTTTATAAAAAGATTTTTGTAAATTAAAAGTGACCTTTAAAAACAAAATTATATATATGGGCATTTCCAGCGTAACTCACGCGACATGCGTACGACTTAAAGCTTCGTTTTCTCGGAAGTTTATATAATTAATGTAAAAAAAATTCTTATGTACACATGCCTTAGAGGAAATAGTAATGTTATGATATAGCGAAATTATCGTTCCTGTAACTAATTAAGAATAACAGTGATAAATATGGGTGTAATTCATGCGACAAAAAAAGGAACTGTGTTTTGCAAGCACGTTTAGATTGTAAAAATTCAGCGAATTTTACCTTATAACCTGTTTTTGTTTTTAATTTTGAAATAATGGGAAAACAGTGAAGTTTCAGAATAAACCCACTTTACCGATGAATTTTGCTTATTTAAGAATATATTGAGTTCCCAAAAAATATTTGCCGTAACTCACGCGACATAACTCACGCGACAAAATTTCCGTTAAGAAAATGTATAATCAAAGAAGAGAGAAAAGAGCTTAAGAAGAGTAACTAACATCTTAGTTCGGCCATGGTCGAAGTTTACTAGGTGTTGTGTCCAAAGCGTCAGTAGACGAGGGTTTCAATATTAGTTAAGGCATTGAAATTTTCGGAATGCGTACTACATATATATCAGAATTTTACTAGATAAAAATATTTAATTTCGAAACACATGAAATTTTATTTTTTTTTTTTTTGTTTACATTTTTGTGGAAATGCCCATATTTTTTTTGTTCAAATTTAAATTTTCAATTAAGGTTAAAATATATTTAAGTCCTTTACTGCAGAAAAAAATAATCATTTTATATTATTCCGAAATATTTATTTCAATTTATTAAACATAAGATTGAATTATATATATTTTTAACCAACTTAAAAATAAAAATGAACAAGAACAACAAATTCATCAGCAATTATATCAAACAAAAAAGTCACCGTCCACACTAAAAATACTATCGAAACAGTGCTTTTTTTTCTTAAGGATCGTTTTCAAGATATCCTTTAAAATATACGGTTTTTTTTTAGGTATTTCTCCATATCTCCATAAATTTTTATTCGACCTGCCAAGATTATATATCTTTCAAAAGGTTGTTTTGTCCTCTTTCCAACAGTAACTTTTACTAGACACACGAAAATTCGCCAAAATATATGAATTCTGTTTAATATATGACTCAAATATTTATTAAAAAAAAAGAAGAAATCCTACAAGTTTAAAAAAGTTGAATTGACAAAAAGTCTGTAGTAACGAATTACTTCATGTAGCAGCTAAGGCTAGGTTGAAACGGCTGTCTTTCTTGATACACACTTAGGGTAATAATACCTTTGTGATACCATGGGCTAATTTTTCTCTCTATTTAACCCAGTTTGAGCTGTTGACAAAGCTAAGGATTTGGTAGGTCGAAGACTGAGAGATCATCATAGAAGTTGTGTAGAATGTTCAATCTTCGTGCATGATTTTCTATGAGGCAGTGTCTTGTTAGGATACCTATCATTATACTGATTTGATCCCTTCTCTGGGAGATCAGTTCTTTCAGTTCACTCCAAGCCTGACGCGCTGTATGGCATGTGCTTCCTTTTGACCACTTATGTTGGCTTTTTTAGGGATAGCTCATTTGTGAGTAGTTTACATGTGGTGAGGGATATACCAATACCTTCTTTCTCTATCGATAGTTGTTTGGTTGTTCCGGCACGAGCGAGTTCATCTGCTTTGCAGTTTCCTAGAAAGTCTCTATGTCCGGGAATCCAGCATGGGAGTATCTTTAGCTGCTCTGCCATATCATTTAGGGATCTGCGGCAGCGAAGTACTGTTTTGGATGTTGTTTCAGTAGATTCTAGGCATTCATGGCAGCCTGACTGTCGATAGTATGTAGATATCCATGGATGATATTGCATTCATCTGAAGCCAAAATACTGCTCCATGTATTGTGACTAAAATTCTAGATTAATGTTCAATGTGTCAGAGCCCTCCAACCTTACCATCTGATTTTGATCCATCTGTGTAGATTCTGATGACATTGTATGGTGGAAAGTTTACAATCGCCCACCCTTGGAATGGGTACATCAAATTTTCTATCAAAGAAAAGTTTTTGTGTCATGTCGGATTTGGGTATAGGAGGAAGGAACTTCCTAATGCTAAAGTTTCCTAATGTGCCCTCACTCCATTAAGAGAGATCTAGACGGATGGCTGTATTGGTACCCATCTGTTACTAGGATATCAAGTGGTGTAAGGTGGAGCATAGTGTCAAATGTGTCTGTCACGAATGCACAGCTCAGCTGATCTTTGAACTCTGCGAATTATGTTGAGGTGTGTATGTTTGTCTAGTGCTTGTCACCAGACAATGGCACCATAAAGCAATATTGGCTTTGACGTTGGCTCTGCTTTGACGTTGTTAAACGCACTTTCTATATCAATAACAGCTATTATTGTAATTTCTTTTGAAGAAGGAATTTTTCAATGTCGGAGACTATGGAGTGAAGAGCTGTTTCCACGGATTTGCCTTTGGTGGAAGCGTATTGCAGCTCAGGCTTAAATTAAATGGCACAAATATTTTTTCAGATTATACTTAAACATTTTATAGACGGCTAAAAGACTTCGAAAATACTTTAAAAAAGTCGCGTGGGGTAATGTTACTTCGACCCAGTCGTAGTGCCATACCTTACAAGTGTGTTATATTGATTGTTGCTAAAATGGAGAATTTCTTGAAACAAAGTTCAAAAACAAAACAAAAAAATTCTTCAAATTCCTAGAGTGGTCTAAGGCTAATAATAGATATCAAATTGGCCCTTAATTATTTAGCAGACAGATTTTGTGATAATTAAGGTAATTGCCATATTAATCATGCTTTAATTGAAATCATACAATATAAATTATTATTTTTAGATCTTCTTCGCAGTTCTGTAGTTTAGAGAAACGGTTTTTTTTTATTTACTAAACAGCTATTTTCCTTCTTATTAAATGAATATGCACTTGGAATTAAAATTTGATGCAAACAAAAATATATACAAAGTTATTGGAGAAATTTTTTTTCTATTAAATAGAGATTTTGTACATTAACGAAAATGGAAAATAATTTCGAAAATTTAAACGGAGTGACCTTTTCAAATAAATTGTATTTCTACACATCAAACATTGTTCATCCTCCTTTAAAGGGCAATAAAATTTACGGCCTTGAACAATTTTCTATTCAATGTTGACAGACTGTTTATTTCCCATGAATAAAATGTGCTCGAGTTTGCTTGAATTCTACTGATTTAAATTTGTATACCTCAATAAGCTTTCTATTATATTCAATATCCTGTTGTTGTTGTTATTGTTGCTGTTGTTGTGTTGTGGTTTCTTGAAATGAATCTCCCTAAGTACAAATTCTTAACAAGCACCACCTTTTAACTAGTTTTTAAATTAATAAATTTTGATAATTAAATCAAATGGATTTAATTATTTAAGCGCATTAATAATAAAATAAATATTGTATACCAAGAAAACCACAAAACAGAATCATCCCTCTAGGAAATGGAAACATTCCCGGATATAAACAGGAAACATTCAATGTAATGTAGGAAGCATTCCCTTCCGTTGGACACTCCATTTCTTATTTTACACACTATGTAATTAGAGGGAAACATTCCTCTCCACTGTGTTAAAAATTAATGTGGAAACATTCTCTCCGCTTCTTTTGTCATTGTCTCAAAACAAGCAAAAGTTCCACATGCATTCTTAAAGAAGCGATTTGGAAAACAGTGTTTTTTTAAACTTGCGTTGAATTGTTGTAAGTGCATTACTACTACTTCCACATGCATTCTTAAGGAAGCGGATTAGAAACAACATCAATTGGAAACTGCCCATAAGCTTCCAAATGATACGATGGATGAGGAATGTTTCTCCACTGCTTCCAAATGGACGTCATCCAATTTTTCCGTGAGGGATAATGCAAAGGTACCCAGTAGTTCTGTTCTGAAGAAATCGTAAGAGAATCATGCGTGATTTTTTCGATTCATGGACAAAACATGCTTGAATTCGGCACGAATACAACACCGAATCGTTAGGGAAATTTCCTTAACAAACATAAGACAGAAATGTGTAGAAAAAAAATATTTAGTTTTCTTTTCGTTTTTTTTATTTGTTATTTGATTTTATTTTATATTTCTCCTCTCATATTTCAGTCATCCAGACCATTATTATACCACGATTACAAAATGATATCTATTTCAACTTTTAACGAATTACACCGAAATATAAGCAAAATTAAGCTTTATAGGGAACCTATGAACGAACACAAGACAGAAATTTTAAAGAAGGTTCGACAAATTTTTTAATGAACGAACACAAGACAGACGTGTCAAAGCATTTTCGACAAGAAATAGAAGAGAGAAGAGTTATCGCGTGCTCTACTGTTTTCGTTGTTACTTTGTTCTTTTTGTGTTTTTTATTGTTGACGAATCCAATGCAGATGAGTTAAAGAATATTCTGAGAAGTCTCTTATTGACGAACACAAAACATATGCGTTAAAGAATATGCTGCAAGTCTGGCTTATGCAGTTATTAGCGCATTGCTACTACTTCTAGATGCAATCTTAAGGAAGCAACAACATTAATTGAAAACTGCCCATAAGCTCTAAAATGATACGATGAGGAATGTTTCTCCACTACTTCCAAATGGAAGCCTTCCAATTTTTTCTTGAGGGATAAAGCAAAGGTACCCAGTAGTTCTGTTCTTAAAAAAATCGTTAGAGAATCATGCGTGATTTTTCCGATTCATAGACGAATTCATCTAAAATATCACCATAGAGCAATTCATCCATGATGCCCGAGACTGCTGGGTAGTAGCTATGTATGTATATGTATGTGGGTGTATTTTTGGTATTGATAATATTGTATCTGTGTCGGAATCTTTACATTATTTATGTTGTGCAGCATGGTGGGAAAATCATTTCAGGTTAACAATTAAGAAAGACTTAAATTTGATACTCAAAGGCGTAAAATTCAATTTTGAAGAGTCTCGCGCAAATTACTGAACACAGGTTGATGAGAAAGTACCATATTGCCGTTATGCTTATCAAAAGCTTCTCGAAAGAAATTTATTTGGAAGAAATTTTGGCTTAAAACTACTTTAATGAAACTGCTGAGTTTCAAGGGGTTGCTTGGGCCACAGGGGGGAGAGATAGTGGTATTTTTTTCAATGCCATTATAATCTAAGAAAGGAATGCTACCTTGTATGTTGTGATACGCTTATGCAATTAAATACTATTAATATATTCACTATACTATACATTCAAGCTTGCCTATCCCAAGATTGTTTAAACTCAATTGAATTAAGGGCAATGAAAATGTCCTTAATAATGTAGTGTCATGCAGTTTCTAAGACTGAGTTATATATTTCAAAAAATAATTTTTTGTTTGGTTGAATCTTCATGTGTTGCTTTAAGTTCGTAAAATTTGCCAATCTTCCATATCAATCAAATTAAAAAGGTGTGTGAAACGACAACTGTTCGAAGAATTATTTATTGGCCAACATAAACACACATTGACATCCAAACACACACACACACACACACAAGAACACACATTTAAATAAGGTTATAATACCTCTTAATACATGTGTGAAAGTGACATTTGCTTCAAATTCTATACAATTATAAACGATTTTGTTCGAGAAATAAATAAATATGTTGACAAGATTTCGCAATTATGTGGAAATCAAAGACTTGTAACCTGGTCCTGATCCTGGTTCAAAGGTAGTTTTATTGAATCTACAGTCCTATTTTCTCAATAATCTGCTACACCACATAACAAAATCTTTCAAAATCTTTGAAAACCTTTTGATAGCTTTTCATCATTCTACTTTTAAAGATTTTCTATGATTTTATATTCAACAGCAATGACTCGCTTGTCGTCTTGAAACCATGGCATGGTACCAATTTTTTCATGGCATTTGACACCACTCAGTTGAACTCTCTGCCAAGCTGATACTGCTAAGCTTTGTTGACATTTAATGGAACACGTTGATGGACAACTGATGAAATTGAATTTGTATTCTATGCTAACTAAAGAAAAAAAAATTATAAGAAAAAAGTTTTTAATTCTTTCAATCAACAGCTCAAATATCAAATTCTATAGCTTGTCAAAAGTTTGACATGAGGGACGAGTTGAGGAGATTAAGTTTGATTGTTTTGTTTGATAATTTTTCCAATGGGGCTACACATTCAACTTCATATATATATTTGGAATTGACTTAAAAATCAAGTTTAGTATGCGTTATAAGGAAGGCGATATGCATTTTAGTTTTTTTTGTTTAACTATGAATTGATTGCGAGTATTTTTTCAAATAATATACGAAGCGTACTAAAGTTTAGATAAGTTTGTGTTAAAAAAAATTTGGTTTTGTTTTTTATATAAAACTGCGCAGTGTTTTAATTTTGCATGGAAAATAATCAAAAATAAAATCAAGTTTGAAAATGACCAAATCTGGAAAACATCAAAGAAAAGTGATATTCTACGTTTACTAGTCTAATTTATTAACCCTCAAACATCTGACTGTATGCTGTTTCCTCTTCCGGTGAACCGGTAAACATTTCTAGTCTGGAACGATATACAGGCATGTCATATAGGTATATCATATGCAGGCATGATATACACCTGCTATACCGAATAGAGCTATCGCCGCAAGGCATTCATTACTGTACAAATGAATAGACAAAAACGTTAACGAAAAATTGCATAATTTTATGTCCAACTTTAATCAGAGCGTGCCATTTTAATCTTTTAATTAATGCTATTGGTTGTATTAATTGGCATAGTGAGTTTAAAAATTTCAATACTGATTCATGCTTTAATATCTTTCAGACTCGTATTTCCTCAATTTGTTCACAACTTACTACCAGAACTAAGCCACGGGTAAGTAATGTACCTTGGTATACTTGTGGTTTAAAAGTACTAAAAAATCTGCGTATTAAATTTTACAAAAAGTTTGTTCTAACGAAACACAATTAATTTTTCATAAAATACAGGTATTACATGAGAGAGTTTAACTTCTTAGACAAATTTTTATATAAACAGTATATTGCTAATTTCGAAACAAATATTAAATCGAATCCTAAAGCTTTTTGGAGTTTTATTAAATCCAAGAAAGGGTCGTCTAATATTCCATCGTCTATGTTTTTAAATGATAGGGTCTCAAACAATGCGTTCGGTATTGCCAATTTGTTTGGTGAATTCTTTCAATCGAATTTTGACAATTCTAATAATAACATTAATTTTGATTGCATGAGTAATTTACATGCAGTTATTGATTTTGGAGCTTTGTCTCTTACTTCTAATGATGTTTTAAATGGGATATTGAGACTAAAGCTTATCGTATAGATACGGATGGGCTCTGTTCCATTCTTTTTAAAAATTGTGCCTTAACTTTAGTGTATCCGTTAACTTTTATCTTTAATAGTTCACTCTGTGTAGGTACTTTTATTGATAGCTGGAAAATATCTTTCATAACTCCAATTCATAAGTCTGGTTGCAAAAACAATATAGCTAACTATAGATCAATTTCTAAGCTTACTACTATTTCAAAGCTTTTTGAGTCTATAATCAAAGAAAAATTGTACTTTGCAGTAAAGAGCATTATTTCTTCATACCAACACGGCTTTTTTAATGGTCTTTCTACTTTGCCTAATTTAGTATTGTCCACGGAATACTGTATTTCATCCTTTAGCAAAGGATGCCAGGTAGATGTAATCTACACGGATTTGGCGAAAGCTTGAATACTTAGGTTTTTACTCCAGTTTCTTAAGTTGGATTGAATCTTATCTGTCAAATAGACAATGTGTAGTTGCCTGTGATAATGTTAAATCCTATACATATTTAGCATCGTCATGTGTTCCGCAAGGAAGTATTCTCGGGCCGTTACTGTTTGTTTTGTTTATCAATGACATTTCCTCAGTATTCTCTCATTGCAGACACATGCTCTATGCTGATGACCTCAAAATTTTTTTACAAATTTTTGATCTTAATGACATAGCACTTTTACAGATTGAAGTTAATAATCTATAAACTTGGTGCTGCAAGAATGGTCTTTTCCTAAATTTGAATAAATGTGTTTTCATGACTTTTTCAAAATCTGACACATACCATCTGCCGGCTTATCATATTGCTAATTTTTCTTTGGCTTCTGTTGATCAAATTAAGGACTTAGGTATAGTATTTGATCGTAAATTTACTTTTAATTCACATCTAGATTATATTATTCTTAAAGCGTATGCTATGTTAGCTTTTATTCGTAGAAACAGTGCATGTTTTTTAGACCCGTATACCTAAAAAGTTTTGTTTAATTCTTTGGTTCTAGATTGGAATATGCAGCAATTATTTGGAACCCATTTTATGTGTCTCATAATTTGCGTCTTGAACGTATTCAGAAATCTTTTACGAGAATCGCGTTGCGATCTTTTAATATAGATGGTGTACCTACTTCATACAATATCAGATGTCTTTTAATTGGATTAAAAACTTTGGAGAACAGAAGAAGTATTTTAGCGCTGCTTTTCGTTTTTGATATTATTAATGGTTTTATTGATTGCCCTGCATTATTGGAAATGGTGAATTTCAATGCTCTTGATCGGATGCTGAGAAACTATGATCCTTTTTAATTACATATTTTTCGCTCTAATTATGCATTAAATGCACCTATTAATCGAGCTTTGCAAATGTTTAATTCTTTATATACAAATAATAATTTAAATTTTTCTGTTTCAAAAAACGAAACGATATATGTTTCAAATTCTATATTATAAATTTTTAGTATGTATTATTATATTTTTATATTTTAACTAGTCTGTAAGTTACATTTTGGCATAGACTAAAACAAAACTAAAATGATCGAGAACTGGACCTATCAGCCTTATGTCGACTCGGAACGGCTTATGTTCTCAAGAAACTTTTCATGGCAGTTTTTACTCTCTGAGGTTTTGCCATTGCCTGCAGAGAGGTGACGGCCGAACAGAATAATTAATTCAATTGAAAAATCTTTCTGTGTCAGATGGGGGATTCGAACCTGGGTTATCTGGTGTATGAGCCACACACTCTACCCACTACACCGCGGCCGCCACTTTGAAAATAATAAATTTTAAAAAAGTATTCCAATTTCTCATGCCAATCAAAAAAATTTAATTTAAAATCTATACCTAATAAAAATAAATAATAATGATAAATTCTTACTCAAATAATGGGCAATAAAAATTTCAGATTAAACTTTCGTATTTTTCTGTGGAAAATACGAATATGCAATTCGAAATAGGGGTGTCCATTTAAAATATCAAAGTTGACCTTGATTTGACTTTGAAAGTTGGGATGGTCACAATTAATAACACAGTTATTTAGTTTTTGTAAATATTTAACTGAAAACACCTTTGCTAATTAATATTATAATGTCGTATAAAACGAAGTCAAACGGGCAATTTTAATTTTAACTATTTTTACAACAAAGTTCAGTTGATCTCGTGTTCTTGTTGTTATCGGTGGTTTTTTAGTGTGTTGCTGTGATTAGTGATCTATTTAATTGTGTTTTGTTGATTTTTTGTGGACATTTAAGTATAAAAAA
This sequence comes from Coremacera marginata, assembly GCA_914767935.1. Classification (NCBI taxonomy): domain Eukaryota; kingdom Metazoa; phylum Arthropoda; class Insecta; order Diptera; family Sciomyzidae; genus Coremacera; species Coremacera marginata. The sequence continues at coordinate 140,811,384 of OU612044.1, forward strand.
AATATTTGAATGAACGTATTCATGTGTTTTAAGACAATTTCATTTCTTGTCAGTGTTTATTTGTTTAATAAATAATAAATGAATAGTTTTTGTTGTTTTTAACACAATCCAGTGCATGTTTGTCTGCCTAATTGTTTTTCAATTCCTCTTTGTGCGGTGTTTGCTTACTTTAGTGCAGTCAGTGTTTGTAGTGTTGTTTTAGAACAGTTTTGTGTACTCTGCATTTTAATTGTGTTAACCCTATAAGCACATTTTGCATTTACAAACACTTGCTCACAGAATAATTTTAAATTTTTTGCAATGGATTATTTTTCAGTTGATAATATTGCTGCTTGTTCTCTTAACGAGCAATGCCAAAGCCAGAATAGTCTGTACCCAATGTTCAGTTGTTCTGGTCCATGTGAGCGAATGTTCCATGCTTCTTGTGCTGGTATTTCTAAATCGTGCCTTGACGATTTAATGTCAGTCCGATCTGGTCTTCGCTGGTATTGTGCTTCGTGCAGGGCCCTTTCCCCGGATGAACTCTATTCTAATATAAAGCTTTTTGGGGAAAGCCTTAACTTATTAAATAATAACTTCAGAGAAATTGTTTCATTTTTCAGCGAAGTTAGTGCCGCACCCATTACCAGCGTTTCTGATGAAAATACTGTTCAGGATAACTTTTCGGTTCCTTCGTCCATGACTGCTTCTTCCGGAATTTTGTCAGTTTCATCAGAAAAAGACCTTAAAAGCTCAAAAAGACAGAGGAAAAACAAAAACAAAAATAAGCGTCGGAAGGCGTCCTCCAGACCTTCCAAGGCAGAGCAGCCCTCAGCAATGCCATCAGAAAATAATAATACGGTGATTCTTATACACCATCTTCTATTCCTCCATTGACTAGTAGTCCAAATACGATTTCAACTACGCCTAACAGTCATTTGACTTTAAGAGCAGTTTCGAGGACCAGAAATGTTTTCATTTCACGTCTTCAGCCCGACACATCAATAGAAAATATATTGACGTTTGTCAGGCAATCCAAGTTAGTGAACTCAAATGCATTCTGTTCATGCAAAAAAATTGGTAATAAGCCTTCCCATGCTTCTTTTATTCTAACAGTTGCAGCCGAAGATTTTACAACTGTTCTTAAATCTAATTTGTGGGCCGATAATATTCTTGTTACTGAGTTCAAGCCAAAAAATAAGTTTAAAAGCGTGACTCAAGCCTCCCGCCAGACTCAAAAAAACTAAATAGGCTGTCCCTTTACTACCAAAATGTAAGGGGACTACGTTCTAAGACGCAGAGCTTATTTCTATCAACTCAAAATTGCTCTGAGGATATTATCGCGTTAACAGAAACGTGGCTGAACGGAAGCATTACCGATTTGGAATTGTTTGACAATAGTTTTCAAGTTTTTAGAAAAGACAGATACACTGAAAATATTTCTTCTGTCGGTGGTGGTGTCCTTTTGGCTGTAAGGAACTGCTTTGTCAGTTTTATTGTTGACATTCCCTGCTCTTCTAATATTGAACTAATTTGCGTTAAAGTTATACATTGTAACTCTAATGTATATGTTATTAATGCGTATGTTCCTCCTAAGAGTAGTGTAGAGGTCTATGCAAGCCTTGCGGAGTGCATAGATTACATAATTGATTTACTTGACGTTAATGACGACATTTTATTATTGGGCGATTTTAATCTACCTGATTTAAAATGGCATTCTTCTGACGATGATACGTACTATTGTGCATCTAATTCGAAGACTCGCCAAGAACATATATTTGTTGATAATATATGTTCAGACTTACAACAAGTGAGTTGTATTTATAATAGTCTTGAAAGACTTCTTGACCTGGTCTTAACTACAGACAGTAACAATGTTGTTGTTAAGAGGGCCTTTCATGCTCTAACTACTGTTGATGAATATCATCCACCATTGAGTATTTGGTACGAATCCGACAGACCAAATATAGTAAATTCTTATTCAGCAGATAAGCTTTATGAATTCAATTTTAAAAAAGCTGACTTTTTGAAGTTGAATCAGTTGCTTCATGGTAAACTTAATGCAATTTTGGAATATATAAATGGAAATTGCCTTGATGACTCCATACATTTTTTTTATATGAAACTCTTTGCTGTGTTTTCTCAATCCGTACCTTATAGTCTCAAATTTGCGAGGAATTCTGCGTACCCGTGGTACACAAAGGATTTAAAGACTCTTCGCAACAACAGGAATAGGGCATGGAAGAAATACGTCTGTAGCTTAGGCTCAAACGACCTAGAAACTTACAAACGTTTGTTTCTGGAATTTGAAAATCGCTCAGCTACATTATATCACGAATATTTAGATAATGTTAAGCTGAGAATATTGACAGATCCAAAGAAATTTTGGGGATTCGTAAACACAAAGAAGAAATCTGATGGATTTCCTTCTTCTTTTAGAACTCCTGAGGGATTTACTGACAATCCCGTCAAAATTTGTGGCCTATTCACCAATCTTTTTAAAGAATCATTCTGTTCAGATTCTTTTAATCCTGATGGAGAGTACTTTGAATATATGTATTCCGAACCCAGAGTATCTTTGGAACATATATCCTTCACTCCAGAGGATATTTTAATGTATATTAGATCGATCGATGAGAAGTTTGGTGCTGGACCTGACGGTGTTCCTGCCGCAGTGTTAACACAATGCGGTTCCGTTTTGAGTCAACCACTTTCTTTATTATTCAATTAATCTATTAACGAAAGTTATTTTCCACTTTTTTGGAAAAAATCATTTATAAGTCCTATTTTTAAAAAGGGTTGCAGGAACGATGTCAGTAACTATAGGCCTATCGCTAAGCTCTCATCGATTCCAAAACTTTTTGAGCGGATGGTGTATGATCGGGTGAAAATTCACTGTGGAAAAGTCATAACAACTCGTCAGCATGGTTTTGTGAATGGCAGATCCACTGTGTCTAATCTTCTCGATTTTACAACATTCTGCTTAAATTCTATTGATTCTGGTAACCAGGTTGATTGTGTTAACACTGACTTTAGTAAGGCATTTGATAAGCTACCACACAATCTAATCTTATTTAAACTTGAGTTAATGGGATTTCCACAATATTTTGTGAACTGGATTAAATCGTATTTGGTGGAGCGATCTTATCAAATACGTTTCCGAGGCGCATTGTCTTCTGAATTTATTGCTGGATCAGGTGTTCCTCAGGGTAGTCACCTTGGTCCTCTTCTGTTTATTTTAGCTATCAATGATGTAACTCACGTCATTGAACATTCTCATCTGCTTATTTAGGCCAATCATATGAAAATATACAGAACGATTAATTCTAGAGATAATTCAGATCTACTCCAGTCTGACCTAAAATCCTTTGAAGTTTGGTGCTCTAAAAATAATATGTTTTTAAATCCAGATAAATGCCAAACTATGACCTTTTCGCGAAAAAGGAATAATTTTATTTTTGATTATAAGATTAAAGATACTGTCTTGAGTCGTGTAGACACCGTCAACCTAGGTATATGCATGGATTCTAAGCTGTCGTTTAACATTCATATTGATAATATTTGTAAAAAAGCGTCTTCAATGCTTGGTTTTATAAAACGCTGGGCCAAAGAATTTAATAGGATGATTACAACTACAACGTTGTATTATGCAATCGTGCGTCCTCACTTAGAGTATGCAAGTCAAGTTTGGTCCCCAAGTTACAATGTGCATGTTGATCGAATAGAAAGAATCCAAAAACGTTTTGTTCAGTTTGCTCTAAGGGGCTTAAGTGGAACTGACATATTAGACCTTCCTCCTTATGAGGATCGTTTAAAACTATTAAAAATGCAGTCTTTAGGTGATCGAAGGAAATCAGCAGATATCGTATATTTACACCAGCTCATAACAGGTGTATTCGATTCTCCAGAACTTCTTTCTCACATAAATTTTAACACTAACCGTAGAAGCAGTAGAAACGCTAACAACTTAATTTATTTGCCATTTAGTAGAACAAATTATATGGCTACTGCTCTTTTAAGTCGCATGAGATCCTTTGTTAACAATTGTAGCGTTTTTGATGTTAATTTGTCAAAAGGTCAACTCAAAAGTAGATTAAAATTAGTTGTGTAATTAGATCTATGTATACGCATGGTTAGTTGTTACGTCTTGTGTTGTCCCTGAGCCCAACCCATTTATTGGTGGGTAAATTTTTCCCACATTAACTTGTTTGTGGTCACGGGTATCCATAACATTGATATTTTTTTCAATGATTACTCGGTAGTGGCTTTAGATGGGTTAATGCTGAGGAAATGCGATAAAGCTGTAGTAGCTGAACTCTATTGTTATTGCATGTTAACTTGCTTAAGTCTAATGTAATGAAAACGCTGAATTTCGAGGGGTTGTTTGGGCTACAGTGGGGATAGTGGCCTTTTTTTTCAAAACCATTATTATATACGAAAAAATACTACCTTGTACGAATGATCCAATTAAAATTCTGCCATGCCTTGTACCAAACCACTTTCTGAAACTTAAGCGGGCTTATTAAACTAGACTTGTTCCCAAAAACCAACTCGGTGCCAATTTTTGACAAAACATTCGATATTTTAAACTTTTTGTTGAAAAAAAAAAAAAAAATCAACAATATAAATGCTCAGCTAACGGTTCTGTTCAAATCTTTTTTATCAAGCAGTTTTATGGAAATTTTAAACAAAAAGGAATTGAATGAAATATATTTAAAAAAAAAAACTGCGCAGATATTTGCATCGAAAATTAAACCTTTAAAATTCTGATGATTCTTTTCGCATTCTCTCAGACAAACCTGTTCAAAGCACACAATTTGTATGGCAGCCATATAAAATGTAGGCTTTTCCTGCCAAATATCTGCACATATGGAAATGCCGAGAAAAAACAAGATTTTTGACGCCCATATTGAGGAGTTCATCTATAATAAAAATTGTAACAAAAATTTTAATATAAAAAGCTAAAAATTAAAAAAACAAAAAAGGTAACTTCTTAAATAGTCCTTAATGAAATATAAGTGAAAATTAAGCAACTGGGACTACGCGCTCCTCATGATATTGACTAAATACTATTAAAAATTACAACAAAAAAATTACTAAAAAATTTATCTCTACAATTTGCCATCATGTGCAGCTCTTATGGTAAATACTTTACGTTTGATACCAAATTTATATATGTTTCTATGAAAACGAGTGAAGTTATGATGAAAAAATTAAATGTCGGCTTAAATTTTGAAACCCTGAATGTCATTTTGAAACCCTAAACCAAAGATTGAGCATGTTTAAAAAATACGCCTTATATCACATATTCGAAAGTTTAGATTTGTGTCTTCTATGACATATCCGAAAATTATTCAAATCGACGAGTGACATCTATGACTACAAATTTTGTCTTACTCTGTTATCAACCTGTTTCTATTTTTTCCTGCGTTAATTTTTTTGTTATTAATGCCAATTTGGAGGTCCACATATTGTTAACTCTGAATATTTTAAACACACAATTTAAAGAAATACTCTGAAAACATAATGATTTTTAAAAAGCTGTGGATGTCATTCCATTGTTTATAACGACACACAAACCTATCCATGAAATAGAACACACACACACACACGCTTATTTAAGGTAATGCAGAAGACCCCTTTAAGCAAAATGTTCCCGCTATTTCATATGTACGTAAATTACGACGAACAAAACGAGAAACGATTATGATGATGAGCCCGATGAGCTCAACAAATAATGCGAAGTGGGCGGTGGTTGGGTGAATAGCTGACTGTTTGGCTAGGCAGTGACGGTTATAGCCCGACGTTATAATTCTGACTCAGTGAGTGGTTGATGTGTCTGTCTGTCAGTCTGTCTGTCCTTCTATCAGCTCGTCTTTGTCTGAACTGTCTGCTGACTGTGAAATATCTGTATGAACTTGAATATATGTGCTTTCTACCTTTTATACATGGGTGTATGTGTGTGTGTGTGTGTGTTGAGCATTTATGCCCTAGAAGAAAGAAAGCATATCCTGATGCGCGTTGATGATTAAATACAAAGGATGAAAATCCATTTATTTCGGACTAACACGCTGAAAATACTTTTCAAAATTTTGTGTTTCGTTTGAATTTTGTTTTCTGAGAATAATTTTCTATATGTTTATTTTTGGAAAGCTACATATTATTTGAGATATTTTCCCACCCTCAAAAGAATGGCGCACATTTCTTGGTGTAGGAGTCAAACAGTGAGCTAAATAATTGAGCGGCCTATGAAATGCTTACGCAGCATGCGAGCGTTCTTAAACAAAAGCAAGCAGGAACGGGCCTGCATTTGCTGTGCCTGCTTTTGTGGGCAATTTAGTGCTGACTATTTGAGGTGTGAGCAACTGCGGCGGGTTAAGTTGTTGAAAGTAGGCTTTTAGGTTTGTCTTCAGATGCCTGCAGCTGTAGAGGTGAGCCGGTTTATTTATTTATTTTATTAATTTTTTTTGTGTGCTTTTGATGGCCTGCAAATAAAGCAAATTGTAATGATTTCTCTTTGTTAGTAAAGAAGAATAAAGGGTTAGCTTAGAGGATTCGAGAAGAATTTGTTTCGTTTCTAGATTTGTTGGTTCTGTTGTTAAGTATTTAAATGAATTAATTTGCTTTTAAGTGTCTTGCTTCTTTGTGAATGGATGTGCTTAGAAATCGTGGTTTAAAAATGAATCGCTCATTGAGGACAATCACGTAAATTATTATTTTTTACATTGAGATTTTCAAGGATTTCTAATTGAAATAGTACAAAATAATAAGAAGAAGTATTCCTATGGAAATGTTTCAAGTACGACAGTAAAAAAAATTTGGCTTTTAAATAATTGACGAACAGCTAAAAACTTTTAAATCGCTTAGTTAGGACTGATATGAAGGGACTTGCAGTTTTTCCTATTTAATATAGTGACACGCACTTTAAAAGTATTAATTTCTTAGCTTTTTGTAAACAATTTGCAAGAAACATTGAATTTTCTGATTTTTTGTTTTATTTTTTTCGAAAATAGCTTGGAGACGTTAATTCGACATAACAGAATTGCTCCCGAATTTGTTGGAGAGGACAAAATTTGTAGTCATTTGAGCTACATGTCCTTGCAATAGTTTAATACAATATCAATACAATCGTACATGTTTTTGTGAAATCTCTTTTTGTGCCATCTCTTATCTGTGCGATTATTTTTGTGCGTTTTTTTTATTTCTGCGATTGCTTTTATGCGATTTTTTGGTGCGGTATATGAAAATGACAGCCTTGGCGTAGAGGGTAGAGTGTGTGGCCGATACTCCATAGAACCCAGGTTTGAGTCCCATCTGTCACAGAAAGTTTTTTTCAATTGAATTAATTTTTCTGTTCGCCTTCACCTTCCTGCAGACAATGGCAAACCTCAGAGAATGAAAACTGCCATGAAAAGCTTCTTGAAAACATAAGCCGTTCGGAGTCGGCATAAAACATGTAGGTCCAGTTCTCGATCATTTGTGTTCAAACATTCCACAACACGCACAACACAATTGATCATAAGAAGCTCGGTCAAAGTGCTTTCAAGGGCTGAAATTGGCCATTTCGTTTTGTTTCTTTGTGGGGGGTACAAGTGGGCGCGGTTAATTAGAGCACCTGCGTATCAAGTGCTAATATCAAAACGTGCACAACTCAGGAACAAGCATGATTTCGAAAAAGTGGGCGTAGATATGTTGCGACCACCCCAATTTTTTACCAGTTGCCGACAGTGACCATATGAACTAAATTACCAAATATTTGTCTTCTACGGCAAAAGCCGTCTGATATAGAGCATTTTTACTGATTTGTGGGCGATAAAAGTGGGCGTGACAACGTTTATATTTACAAAGTGACTGCCACTTGTATCCATTGCACCTGCACACCAAGATTCACTATCAAAACGTGTACAACTCAGAAATAAGCAAGATTTCGATAAAGTGGGCGTAGATATCGTGGGGTTATGCTCATTTTTTGTACATTGGGCGACAGTAACCATACGAACTAAATTACCAAATCTTAGTCTTCTACGGCAAAAGCTGTCTGATATAAAGCATTTTTACTGATTTGTGGGCGGTAAAAGTGGGCGTGACAACGTTTATATTTACATAGTGACTGCCACTTGTATCCATTGCACCTGCATACCAAGATTCACTATCAAAACTTGAACATTTCAGGAATTAAAACGATTGCTGAAAGTGGGCGTAGATATAGTGTGACTACGCCCGTTTTTTGTACAGTCACCGGAAGGAACCATCTGAAAAAATTACCAAATTTTAGTTTTATATGATTAAAACCGTCTGATATAAAGCATTTTGTTTGGTTTGTGGGCGATAGTGCCAATTTGGGTTGTATGGGAGGTACCACGCCCCCTTGTGCAATCAACACCAAACTGCACAGGAACACTTTCAGAATGTTGCTTTAGTATCCCTAAAAATTTCATTTTTATTTTGGAGTCTATACGTGATATACACACATATCCACATACACACATACCCACATACATACATTCATTTTTATATACATAAATAGATTTAGCAGTTTGTTATGAGAAAAGCATAGAATACGTTATATTTAGTTAAAGTTTTATTATTATGGAAATGGCATGAACAGAGCTAAACACAAATGAAAGCTTTTCTGACGTGAACAAAAGCACCAACCAGTGGCGATAATTAAAATAGCAAATAAGGAAAATGAAAAGTGACATTGTTGTTTGTTTTAGTGTTTCTATAAAACTTTAATATTTACTTTGAATGTGAAGTTATAACAGCTGCTTTCGATGACTGCTTTTGACTAAGAATTCCCACTTCAGTTCAGCTAAAAAGCTGCTATACTTGTTGAAGGTGTTTCAAGTGCATTTTATACCTTTGTTCGGTTAAAACATAGTTCTAGTTTTCTTTTTTGGCTTGTGATCCGTTCGTTTTATTAGGTGCTTTTTTTTATTGATAGAAAATTTAAGCAATATTTACAATAAAATTAAGTTTTAAAAAAAATGTCGAATTTTGAAATCTGAATTCAAATATTTTGCTGCGACGTAACGACAGATCGACCTCCCCCTATTTCACACTTCGTCACAAATGTTCGACGGCCCCCTTCGTAAAAGTGTTACGAAATTTATGAACAGCCCCTTATTAAATATTTATGAGAAAGGAAACAATTCTTACACTTTTTTTTAATATGCATGACCATCTCCAGTTATCTGTTATCTCTTTTTTTTTTATTTACACGTTTAATTTTACTCATATATCGGTGGTTCCATGTCAAACCGAATGCTTTTCGAAACTCACTTATTTGTAAAATGTTGGTACTTTGGACGTCGATAATGTATAAAAAAATCAAATAATTGCCTATTTTTTACTTTTTCTCAGAAAGTTATACAGGGTAGAAAATTAAAAAAAAAAATCAAAATTTTTCATTCGGACATGTAGTAAAACAATCATATATTTAAAACCGTTAGTAATAAAAAAAAAAAAAAATTAGAAAATATTTTAAAGATCTTGGATTGATCTTCTTTGTGGTGCACAGTTTAACCAACACTTTTATACAAGCTTATGACTTTTTTGGCTACTAAAAAATCACTATTTTTTAGGGTTTTTATTTTTTTTTTTTTTTGTGAAGCATTCATACTTAATGCATTCTCAAAATTTCATGTCGGTGAATCAATGCTTACAATTTTAAATGAATTTTTCAAAAACTGCTTAGACAATTTGAATGCACAAAATATTTTTATTTTTAACTAAAAGTAGGATTTTTAGTAGTTTTTGCATATCTTAAGGGGTTTTGTAATTTTTCACTTAGTAATATTCCTCCGACAGCTTTTCCGTATACTTTCAATCTATTTTTTTTTATTTTTAATTTTTTTTTTTGTACTTTTTTATTTTTTTCTCGATAAAGGAAAATCTGCCAAAGGTATATTACTAGCTGAAAAAGCATTAAACATCGTAAGAAGTACCAAAAATACTATAAGTCCTATTTTTAATTAAAAATAAAAGTATTTTGTATCTAAAAATTGAGTAGGCAGTTTTTGAAAAATTCATTTAAAATACTAAGCCTTCATTCTCCAAAATGAAATTTTGAGAATGCGTAAATTGTGAATGCTTCAATATGACAATACTTTCAAAGCACCAAAAAAATACAGTGGTGTTGACAGTGGTGAAAATCAGTATTTGGACAAAAGTGTTCGATTTGATATGGAATCACCGATATGCAGTTTATGCTGATTCTTATAAAAAAGTGAGAAATTTGGTTTTGTTAAAACAGCCTAATTCACTCATTATTAAAAAGTAATAAATTACTCGTACTCAAGTAGATGTAATAGCATGTCTATACAGAGAGTTTAGTTTGAGTTTCCAGTACAATGCTGAATTTTGCTGTTGAACTCAAAAGAAGCTCTTGAGTTCCAAGTACAATTATGCGAAATTAAACTCAGCTAAACTCAGCTTGCTTTCTGAGTTTATCAAAACTCAGTTTCTGAAATGCCTGAAAGTATGCTACTGTTCTGAAAAAAAAGCTACATTCAGATGCAAATTTTTAGACCGCAATGTACGTTCAGAGTATTGAACGATTTTGTTCTACGAAATATCAAACCCAACTTAGCTCAATTCTGCTGACACATCTCTGTGTGAACAGCTTTAATTGAACTCAAACTAAACTCTCTGCGTAGACATCAGAGAACTGCAAAACTCACTTTTTGCATTATTAAATCATTCACTGCAATTCTTACTCAACTCAAGTCATTCAACAAAGTTCAGAGTTGAATAAAATCAGCACAATACTGGCGAACGCGTCTTTTGTGTCAGTTTGAGTTTGAGTTTGTCGGATCGAACTCACATGTTTAAGTGAACGAGTGTTGACGTTGAATAAAATAAAATGATGATGCTGAAGTCGTCTTTTGTGTGAGCTGATTGACGGAATGAATTCACATGTTTGAGTATTGGCATTGAAGTGTATACGGTTGTGTTTCGTAAATGGGATATCAAAGAAATAGTAAAATTTAGTTGTTTGCAGTCAATCGTAATAAAAACTTCACCCTTCTTCTTCTTGTTCTCTCTTTCTCTCTCTCACTCTCTGTCTGCACATGAAAAAACTCATTCGTGTTGATTTTTGCGTTTCATTCTTGATGAAAATAATCGTTGTTGAGCCCAACAAACAAGCATGAAATAAGAATCCGAAGAGGACCGTTGATTAAAATCACAGAGCCAACACGAAGCAACATGGTTTGTTTAAATTTAACTCAACAGCGAGTGTGTGCATTCGAGCATGTCTGAGCGATTGAACGCAGAGGCATGAATTTTACAGAGTTGATTACGTATGAATATTTTTATGTGAGTTTTGCAGTTCTCTGGTAGACATGCTATAAAGCGACTACTATACATTAGGGATCTTGTTTTTCGATTTCCTAAAAATTTTTGAGCTAACTCTTTCAGGCGCAGTAGTATAGAATTGATCCACTTTTCTGGTTTTTTGTTTTTTTTTCATATTTTCAAGTGCTCAAATTGAACAAGCATCTTTTGCGAGTTGCTTAGATATGTACAAACATACTTTTAGCCCAAGAATTTGTTCTAAAATTTTTAGTTTTTAAAATTTTCAATAAAAATTATTTTTTTTTTTTTTTTACAGAATATTTCTTCTCTTAACAGAACCAAAATAAATTAAAACACAGCGTCGTTGTACACACGAGAGAAGCGAAGTTTTTTCGCAGTTTCATAGATTTAATAATTTTTTATTTAAATTTTTTTTTTTTTTAATAAAAAAGCTTTTAAATTAAAAAAATTTAAATGACATAAAGTAAATTATAAAACACACGTTAATATTTTCACCAGTATATTTTATTACATATCATTATTATTTTATTTATTGTATTACATACGTGCTATATCATAGTTATTTCGACGCACTTCTGAGAAATTGTTAATTTTTGCCGATGCTGATGGCATATTCTATGTAGAAAGTAGAAGCAACATTTTTGCTATGTTTCGATAGCTGTTAAATATGCTGAATATATAGGAAATTCAGTAAGCTATCTTTTTAATGTATAGATTTTTCAATCTGCTGCACCATAGCTTAAGTTATACTTTATTAAAACACCGATGCTGGGGACATCTTGTAGCAAGTAGTAGCAAATAGAACATTTTATGTGAAATGTTTTTATGTGTAGAATAGCTAATACCTCTATCTTTTATGAGATTATTGTGATCAACTGCAACAAAGCTGTAGTGATACATACTTAATATTGAATCAACACATGTACATAACAGAGGTTTTTGTACTAATGGATAGTGTTTAGAACTTCTAATCGCAATGTTGAGGGTTCAATTCCACGCGGAGGATCGAACAAATATTTTTAATATATTGAAATTACAATTTCGTGTTATAATAGACGTAAAGAAGAAAGAAACATCAATTTCTAAGAAAAATTATGTCGAAATTACAAAGTGTCGTTTTTGAGATTTCACTCAAGCAAATCACAGAACGTGGCGTCAAAAAGAACACATATAACGGCTAGGTTTTATATTTTTTGAGTATTGTCCCTGTCAAGTAGTTTTGGGTTATTTCCACTGAAATAAAGAATTTGTATTCTTACTTTAGATGTATTTTTAGAAAATTAGAATTCTGTTTTTTATTCTACTAACAGGCTTAGGGCAACTGTAATTTTTTTATAAGTTTCTCATTAACAGTTTCATTCAACAGTTTCATTTTTCAATCTTTTTTATTATATAAACATGAAAATGTTATTAAAGTAAAAGTAGCTCTTGAGTAGCAATAGTTTATTTTATATCGAAAAGCAGTGTACAAAAAATATAAGCAACAAATTTCAAAAGTGCACTTTTTACGCTATACAAAAGCTTTAAATGGATTTGGCAAATATTTTCCGAAAGCAAGACAATATAATTTTCATTAAAAAAGGAAAACAAGAGTTGAAAGATTAATAATAAGTACGACTATTTTTGATCTCTTGCTTTAAAATGCTGCAATTGATATTTGTGACAGATATTTCGGTAGTTAAATAGATTTTAATTTTTTTCAACCAGCTTGCAAGTGTTATGTTAATTAAATTCAAATATGATCAATATAACAAACACTCTTTTATTTACAGTCAGCGATTTTAAACTGCCTTAAAGTTAGACACACAGAGCATACTAAGAGCAGCAACAAATACTCAGAAGTACCGCCATACATACACATTTATCCACTACATACAACATAGCTATATCGGTCTAGCTTTATCGTTGCGGTACACACAATCGCCGTGATGAGGTACGTTCAGATATTCAATCGATAATCGATTTCGTTCAACATGCTAGTTCAACATTTTGTGGTTGGTCAGTTCAGCTCTGCTCAGTTAAACTAAGCAGCATTAACATTCAACGCGTTTCGCTATGTCTCACTTCGTCCAAGAACAGCAGCAAGTCCAGCAACATTTCGTAAAATAATGGATAGCATGACGGCGAAACAGTTAAATATCTATATGGCAAAATAATATCTCGTGATTACTTTATCGATGCGATGCCTCTGCTGCTGACTCGCCATTTCGTTGGCTGCCTTAATATGTTCCATGAACATGAACTTTTATATATCCTTTAATATGCTTGTCCGTCCATCGAACGGCCTGTTCGTGAATGTCTGTCTGCCTGTTCGCATTCATCCATCTATCTATCCATCCATTCATCTACAGATTTCTCAGTCTTTTCGACTTGGCTCACATGTGTTGTAATGTGTATGTGTGTAAATGTTGCCAAAGCTGGATATATGTATGGATGTTTGTATTTTTATACGTCTGGTCATTGTGTTCCGCGTGCATCCAACGCTTTATTCATGGCTTTTATGCTGCCAGCTGAGCATCCAGTTTATTGCATTATTTTTGTATTTTAGAGATTTTTACAGATGACTTTGAAAAGTATAAAGAAATAATTAAATAAGACATATAAGTGTGTATTGGTGTATATATGAATATACGTAATTTCACATACATATAGAAAATGTTTGACGTTCAAAGATCTATGTCTTTTATCCCTTCAATGATTACATTGAGTGTTGTAGTTCTTGGCTGAATTAAGACTTCTGGTAATTATTTTTCATGCCATAAAGCCAAGGATCATAAAAAGAATGAAAAGCTGATAGCTCTGACAGCTAGTGCTTTGCAATTTTCATTTATAATTTTAATTATAGGGTATAAAGAAATAGTAATAATAAGAGTACGAACCTTTACAGGCACTTAGGAAGGGGAAGGGTGGGAATAAAAGGGTTTTGATGACCAAAAATATAAGATGAAGGTTTTGGTGAAATATGTGAAATATATATACATATATACTAACAGGCCACAGTGATCCGCGGCCTCGCCACGGACGTTTTTATTATCAAGTAAGAGCGTTTTTGTTACTTCAACAACTTTTGAACGCCGTTAAAACGATCAACATGTGACATCAGCCTTAAAACAACGCATGTCAAAGGAAATAAAAAACATTTTTTTTTGTTTTGCTGCTCAACACTGCATTTATATGTATCTCTCTTTTTGCCTTGCGCGATGATCATCTGTTTGTTATGTTGTGCTGTTCTAACTGAGCAGAAAAAGAGAAGAGTAGAGAACAACATGGAGTTTATTGAAATTCTCCCAACACAAACACGTGAAAAAAAGCGATCAAGCAATTCGTGGCATAGGGGATGATTTTTTAAAAATCTTAACAATTAACAGCTTAACATACTTATTATTAAAATTTTGAAATTAAAACACCCGTATGCTGTGCTGTAGCACAAATACGACATTCTAAAATTTATTTCATAAAAATCGACGCAGCACTTTTGGAGTTTACTGGCAACAAAAATATGCACTTTCATTTTATATAATAGTATAGATTCTTAAAAACGGAAAATGATAAAAGAGATTTTTTACTCTAAAAATTGATCTTAGAATTTTAAAAACACCTTAAAAAGAACGAAACGGCCATTTCTGCCCTTGAAAGGACTTTGACCGAGCTCTTTATGATCTATTGTGTGGTGCGTGTTTTTGAATGTTTGAACACAAATGATCGAGAACTGGACCTACAGGTTTTATGTCGATTCCGAACGGCTTATGTTCTCAAGAAACTTTTCATGGCAGTATTTAATCTCTGAGGTTTGCCATTGTCTGCAGAGAGGTGACGACCAAACAGAAAAATTAATTCAATTGATAAAACTTTCTGTCAGATGAGAATTGAACCAGGATTTGGCGTATGTGCCACGCACTCTACCCACTGCGCCACGGCCGCCACTCTAAAAGACCTTTACAACCTAAAAATTCCTTTAGTTTTTAGATTAACCCAAAAACATTTTTTTAATATTAGGTTCACATAAGAAAAAGTGCATTTCAGGCACAAAAGAATTTTTGGGATATATTTTTGCAGTAATAGAAGTGAATTTTGTACACTAAAAAGATGTATATGAAATACCTTAAAAGTCTTTAGAAAGCAACAGAAACGTTGTGTATTCTGATTAAGTTATTAATACTGAGTAATTTTTGTATGGACTTGTTTTTGAGTTATCAATGGGTATACGCTGATAAGCATGTAAAATCTGCCATCAGCGGTTTTTAAAAATCCAAATGGCTGATAAATTTCTTGTGCAAAACAACTTTTACCTGAAAATTTCATCGTGTTAACTTAAAGATTTAGGGGGAATAGGAGACGAACCGTCACATGGCAAAGTGTGTGACTGCCTCAACCTGTCGAGTCCAGCATTATCCATGTCGAAATCGTCCCAAGTCCTTGCCCAAACCTCCTCGTTGTGTTCCCTGGGCGACAGCGAACTGGCATTCGTTAGTTTGACTGGTAATTTGAGCGACGGTTCACCTGTCCTTAACTAGGTTGTACGTCGGGTTTGAAGCCCACCGCGTAAAAACAACCATTTGAATGAAAAATTGAAGAAATACGAGAAAAATTTTCCCAAAATGAAAAACTGATAATGATTTACGGATATCCATCCACCTGGAACGTCCGAACTCTTAATTGGGAGGCTCCTGTATCCAACTGATTGATATCTTAGAAAGATACAAAGCTGATATCACTGTAATCCAAGAAATGCGATGGAAGCGACAGGGCTGCTCCTGATGGGAGCTTTCGAGAGAAAGATCTTTCGTAAGAATCCGGACCAATCTGCGCCAATGGCGAGAAGTGCGTAAAGATAAATTCGTAAATCCGACGCTAACTTAGCAAAAACACAAACCCATATTTGCTAAAAGTACGCATTTTAAATTCGTACTATTAAAAAGTACGAATTTAACTTTGTGTACGAATTTAACTTTAAGTACGAATTTATATAAAAAAATATGAATTTAACTTCGTTTAATAAGAAATATCTTTAATATCAACCAGGCAACTTAAAATTCAAAACATTTATAAAATATAATGAAATTAAGGGAAAAATACAAAATGAATTCAGAACTGAAAATTTGATGCATAACTGATTAAATTTCCGATTCAGTTCATTAGCAATTTTTTAAAAAGTCACGAATTATATGTGTATGATAATAAATTTGAAATAAAGGATCGTAATATCTACATTTAGGATTTTTATTTTTTATATACCAATGGACAGATAATTAAAGCACCTTTAAAGGGTATTAAAGGGTATATGACTAATTGTGCAACGTTGAGGATTTTGGCCGATCGATTCGATCGATTCATAGTACTCACTTTGAATTGAAAAATCTCAATACCTACTTGTACGATTTTAATATTTTGTATTTTAATAGAGAGGTAATTAAAGCAACTTTCTTAAGATATATTATGACACAATGAGTCGCCACAATGAGTAATATAGCCTTAGAAAGGTGTTTTAATTAACTCTCTATTAAAATACAAATATTAAAATCGTACAAGTAGGTATTAAGATTTTTTAATTCAAAGTGAGTACTATGAAAATGAAACCGTTTTTGAAGAGAACTGTCACTTGTGGCGAAAAATGGTTCTATATGATAATAGGAAACGTTCATGACAATGGTTGGATCGCGAAGAAGCTGCCAGCTACCAGGCAAGAGAGAGACTCACTATTTTTTCCTAAATCTTGACAAAACAATAACTACTGTGCACAATTGGACGAAATACACGCGAAATTGCGTTTAAAACAGATATCTCTGGTGAAAAGGCATGGAGTAATTTTGTTACACGATAATGCACGATAACGAAAATGCACTGGAGCTGCAGTACGAAGTTTTGGCTTACCCTTCATATTCTCTAGACCTATCACCAACAGCTTATCATCTTTTCCGGAGTCTGGGAAACTATTTACAAGAACAGAGCTACTCCAACCAAAACGATGTTATTGGGTCTATGAAGAATTTTTGGAGAAAAATAATACGAGTTTTTTAAAATAGAATTTTTGATTTATCAACTCGTTGGTAATGCTCCATAGATATAAAAGGTGAATATTTTCAAGAATAAACAGGAATTTCGTTTGAAAATAACCGAATTTTTCTTAACCCTTTAAAATCCGACATTTGGTATGAAACTACCTGATAACAGGATCTTTCCTTGTTTTAGTGTTCGAATATATCCAATTCGAGGCGGGTTGATATAATTTAAATAGACTGATGCATACAAAATTTGCACTTTGTTTGGACCCTAGAGATTGATTTTAGGCCGTGAAAATTAGCTTTTTATGTGTAAAACTTTTATATTTTTAGTTTCTTAAATAATCCTTATATCTTATAAATGTATTTATAAGGTACAACAAACTCAAAAACTAAGTACCAAAATTATATAATTTTTTTCTTTCTGGTCAACTACAACTTAATTTTTAGCAAATATTTTAGCATTATAATTCAAAGCAACACAAGTAGCTTTTCTATGGTATGTAAAAAATTATTGGTTTTGTCAAAGCTTCACACAGTGTTATAAGAATTGCACACAAACGTTTAAAAAACTATCGGTATGCAGCTTAATACTGACCAATGTCTAGGAGGCTTCAGTAGGAGAGGGTTGAAATATAAGTTGTTAGCCGTATAAACTAACAAATATGGTATTGGTAACAGTCAAGTCTAGACACTCAATTGTCGAGGCTGATACTCAAATAAAAATTAAGACCAATATGTGTGTGGACTCGAATCGGAAAAAATAACTCTACAGCGTAGCTCATACATAATGTTGAACGAGTGGTTCATAGAGACCCAAGCGTAGAGAAAAACAAAATGAAAAAAAAAACCGAATAAAGAGGAATATATGTGCGCCTCTAAAAGGGAAACCAGCAGAAAAGTATGCTTGTGGTGAGAAAGGTAATGGAAGAAAATCACTGCTGACCAGAGACACATCCAACAAAGTGGGGCTGGCAAGGATGGCTGGCTGGCAATGAAAAACGCAACAAAGAGCAATCATCATTATCATTAAGAGGCGCTTACAGAACTAGACAAATTGCCACTTTAGAAGGCTGCACAACAACAACAACAACAATATCAATGCGAGCAACAACAATAATATACACAACAAATGAACAAACGAAGCTGGAAAATGGTTTTGGCCTAGAACACAATAAAAACAAACAAAAATACACAAACACGCAAATACACATACACACCCAACTAACTGACCAAATGTTAGCAAATTAGACCAAAATAAAAAAAGTAGCTATGCTTTGGCAATGAAAACTAAAGTCATTTGGTATGGGAACCATACAGTGCTCCCTCCAAATCGGCTGCTGATAGGTGCTGCAAAATGGATTCGGATTGCAAGGCTAAAAAAACTAAGGGAAGAAAAAAGCAACAAGCTAAAAGTTGGACAGTAAAGCGTTCATGATGATGACCCCGATGAACACAATTTTCCGAATAATGATGGAGATAATGTTGTGTAGAAATTCTATAAAAGTCATAGAGGATAATGTTTGTAGGAAAAAGAAAGCAACAAAATAAAATAAAACCTAACATATGCTATTTATTTCTCCTATTTAGAAAAAATAGCAAAATGGAATCACACAAATATGAAAAAGTGTTGCAGCAGATAAAGCTGATTAAGCCATGACAATAACAAGTTCAAGGTTATAGTTCCACAGAAAATAAACAGAGAAAAAGAGTATCATGTAAGAAGCCATCTAAAAGCTTTAAATGCATCGAATCAACTCAACATGTTCGCTAAGCATAGCTCAGTGTTAACAAAGGACCTTTAAAAAACGTTAGTAATTAGCAAAAAATTATTGTAAATTTGTCCTGTTTTTTTTCTGTAAGCAATAAAAAAAAAGGTTCAGTCTAGAGAACCTTAGTCCCAGGAGAAGACTTCTTCTCTTGTGTTGCTGTTTGTTTTTTTGTGGTTTAGGCAATGTTAACTTTGCCACAGCAACAATTAACGCTGCAATTAAAAAAGCATTAACTGCGATTTTTTTTCCCCTACTGAGGTTTTATGACATGCGGCTGTTTAATTATAGAGAGCCAGGGAAAACATGCCATCTTCGTGTACCAGTTATTAATTACGATAGACTAGAATGACCAACAGGGTGTCGGCATATAAATTGTTTCTTTCTTTTTTCAGAATAAAGTCTAAAGTTAACAGAAATACTTGTATATACAATTTTTTTCTTAGATCTTTAAAGAAGATTATATATATGGCAAGATAGCTTATTTTCTTGAATATTTGTTGAGTTACCTATTGCAAAACCTTTTCTATGATTGAAAAATAACTAAAGATATTGGAACACTTCCAAAAAAAACATTACCAATATCCTTTCAAGTTTTTTTACAAGAATCATAAGAAATCAAATTATGGATCGGTGTAAAATAGTAACTACAATTAGGCAATTCACAAGGTGTTGTAAAGTTGTATGTTGTATTGTTGTAAGTGAAAGGTTTTCTCATTTTCTCCCTTATTAGTGAAGCGATTTTTTAGTGATTTTTAGTGAAGCGAAATTTTGGTTGTATGTTTTGTTTATAGTGGTTGTATGATGTGTATAAAATTGGCGTGATCGGACCGGAAGTACTCCTACCTTCCATATAAAGTGATGTACAAAAAATAAATTTGTATAGAAAGTAGGCGTTCTTCCGTGATTCCAATCACGCCAATTTTATACACATCATACAACTTCTATAAACAAAACATACAACCAAAATATCAAAAAAATCACTTTACAAATAAGGGAGAAAATGAGTAAAACTTTCACTTACATCAATGCAACATGCAACATTACAAGACCTTGTGAATTGCCTTAATATGATTTAATAAAGGAGATTTTAAACTTTTTTCGAGTTCTTATAAGTGTTAAACCTCATTGAAGCTGGACTGTTTTTAGTTTATTTTGCAAGTCCTTTATAAATATAATTTTTGTATGAGATTATAAGATATGATCAGAATAGTGTAAATTTGCGGCTGTAAAAACAAACACTTATTTTTAGTGTTTTATTAGGTGAAAACAACCAGTTTTATAAAAATAAATAAACTAATTCATATATTGCAGTATATACAAAGTCATATTTGTAGTTCAAGATGAGGTTCAAATTTTTCTGGAAGTTATGAAAGAAAAGTTACTTTTTTTGCACACATGCCATAAGCCTTTGTACTATCAACTTACACTAAAAAGGAGTGGTCTTTTTTTAATGTAGAAGGTGACTGCACTTTTCCGAAACACTATTTTTACCCATTTGTTCAACTTCGAATGAACTTTCAATGCAAAAAATTTGATTGTCGGGAATATGAGTTACAACGATTTTTATCAGGAAACCTGTGACGTTCTTCATGCTTTTGCAGTTAAACTTGCATTGCGCGTGTTCTGGCATTTTTGATGATACAGTTCTTAATAACTGAACAGATTGGAATATTTGGACTATTCTTTTTATTGTTATACTTTTACTTTATTTTTATTGTTACTTTTTTTTTTTTTTGTTATGCCAATGTCAATTTACAAAGTGCCACGAATATAATCCTGAAGTTCACATTTTTTATTAGGCAATAAGTGAAAATATTCAAATAATGATATACACAGCAGGTAAAAAAATAAAGGTAAAGGAGTTCCCCGACCTTCATCACTTCATTTTTGCCGGCCCATAATGTTTCAGTAAGCGAAGGAATCTCCGGAACTGATAGCAAGTCCAGTAAAATATGTAAACAAATAAATTGCTACTATTAAACCAACCGATTAAAAAATTAGTGACGAAGCTACTATCATCATAGAACTTAAATTTTTCCTTATTATGGTGGATGGGAAACTGGTCAACGAATTTATTCATACAAACAACAAAAAAATTTGTCCAATATTGGAAAGAACCCAAAGCAAATTTCAAAGCACCGACAAAAACATGGAAGATGGTGCAAATTACGAATACGGAATATCTCCTTTACATGAAAGAATAAGATGTATGGAATTTAAAATTAATCTTACGTACGCTCTTTCGCGAATTGGTGAAAGAATCTATGAAAATAATGCAAATAAGGACATACAAGTTGCGAGGAAAAAAATTTATTCAGGAAGAATTCCGCAACAAACTTGGAATAAGAGTCCACCAACCGCTACAAGGATTTGAAAAAACGAATGATGGAAACACAGATATTACATTGTTCGATAGAAATGAGATAACCGCAGAGATAACGGGTGTTGACGGAGAGATCATCAAAAGGTTGTCCTCAATGTCTTGAACTGCAACGAAAACGTAAGCCCAGAAATTTATGGGATATATGCAACAACCGATTTAATTAAAAAAAAATCTCATGAAAAAATGTTCACACCTACACCGTACTGCACTGGCGCACGGTAGAGACATCATAGAATATTAGCCGTTACCAATTTCAGAATTGTCTGAAGAAGCACAAGAATCCAAAAATTAGGACTATACATACAGACACCTAAGTGCCTACAAGATTTCTGTAAAACGTCAAAACGAGGATCCCTTCAATATATTGGCCTCATCATCAGATCCGAAGATTTCATCGTAAAGGCATGTCCGAACTCAAAAAGAGTTGAAAAAATATATTCCCCGGAAATGTCCGATTTATTAGATAATTATATAAATAAACTAGAGTAGCCAGTTGTCGAAATTCGACCTTTTTGCCATACCATTCTCGAGCGATGCCGGGTATTCCAACTAGCATTTTTCTTTAAAAACTACTTCATATTCATAACTTGTACATCTATTAGGAAGTCTAACTTTAATCATGAATACCAAAGCATATCTATGGTCAATTCAAATAAAATTATGTGCAGTAAAAGCTACATAATTTTTTTGTCAAAAATTATAGTAAAAAAAAATCATAGAGATATCTCAATTCGACAAACAGATAGAAGAGGCGGGAAAAGAGAAACGTCTTTCAGACGGAACAAAAGAGAAACAGTAAAGTGCGAGTGCGAGAAAATCGAGATGAAATCGGATTGCGACATAAATGAAACCTGAAAATTTATCGTAAAGATAAGACGCCTAGCATATGGTCTTAGAGCCGGAACCACGGCCTCCTTCTGCAAGGATGAAAATGGGAATCTAGTAATAAATATCCAAAGAACACTTTTGAAAGAAATATTCCTCAAACGAAAACATATCGCAGCTTTTCACAAATTAAGAAGCGCCAAAACAATTTAAATAGTACTTGCACACAACGAGCGTCAAGATAGCAATTCATTTGACAGTTCATTAAATTGCTTTGTAAGTTTTCGCAAGTTCGGACAGCCCGAACCTAAAACCTAAAAACCTGCCATATGGCAAACCTACAAACCTAAACAAAACTAGGCAGGTATCTTTTTTAAACTGATTTCCAAAGAAAATTTAAAATGTACCCTTGGTTAATCATTTTAAATTTGATTGACTGTCAGTCTCTCTTGTAGTTAAAAAGTTGTATCCATATATAGGTATATATAAGGGCGTCCCAAAAAAGTTGAAGTTGTTTTTTTTTTATGTGGTAGCCCTTTATTTTTTGGTTCGATGTTGAAATAAATGTAAATAAAATTTGGTGTACTTTAGACAACGGGAACCCGTGCAAACATGCATCGGTACATGTCAGTACTTGGCGATATAGGAAAAAACTACCAATTTTTTTCAAAAAACCCAAACAACTTCTTATAAGTTAAAATTTTCAAAAAGCTGGTTCAAAGCTCGATGTCTATTTAATATTTGTTTAAGATAAGCTATTCAAATTGAAAATTGAACGAAAACGCCCAGAGTTGTGACTTTTAACTTTTCAAAAAAACTTTCCTTTTTGTTCTTGTTGCATTAAAATATAATCGAGAAAATTCAAATTAAAAAAAAAGTTTAAATAAAATTCTGTGGAAATACTTTTAAACTATACCTAATGCGGATGAAAAAGTTGTGTAGTTATCTTGAATAACCTGGTTGTTATGATTTTTTTTCGATTAATGTACTTTTTTGAAATACAAAAATATAAAATTTTAAGAAACAATATATGGATGTTTAAAGCATAACTTTGAATTTTTTTCTGCAAAAAAATAAATTAACCGAAATGCGGCAAAAAAAGTTAAAACTGTTTAAACTTGATTTTTTTTTCATAAATACTTACAGTACCTTTTTCTAGCATTTCGATCATAAAAAAAAAAATTATAAAAAATCGAAACACATATATTTATACTCGGAGAACTTTAATAACAATGTGACGAAAAACAAAAAAAGAATTATTTATTACAAGAACCATTTGTAAAAATTCTCAAAGATGAAACTTTTGCGAGCTCAACGCACCTAGTGGGACCTCTCAATGTCATCACAATTTTGTTTTATTGATTTTCAAAAATGTTGTCTTCGAATTTGGTTTCGCCGACATTCAGTGACATTTTGCAGTCATTTGCCTTATCGGAAATGGAAAACAAAATCCAACTCTATTCAGTAGAATTTATAGTAAAATTAGACTGTGCAAAAAGAAATTCGAAAAAGTGCTGAGCGGAGCATGGAGCGAAGCCAGTTCTTGCAATTTTTGTAAATTTCTCCAAAATAAATGTGTTTCTTTTAATTTTATTTAAAAAATGTGGCATGGAGGACATTTGTTTTTTCACGGAACAAACCTGCGCTATAAAAGACATTTCCATTGAATCCAATAATATAGACTTACTTACTTACTTAGGTGGTCGTAACAACCCGTGTCCGGGTTTCGGCCGACCTCATCAGCTCTCGCCAGGCGTCTCTGCGTTGGGCGCGCCTTCTCCAATCGGATACACCAAGTCCGGTTAGGGCTTCCTCAGCCTGGTCCATCCAGCGGAGGCATGGTCTCCCTCGTCGTCGTTGACCAGCGACCCTCGCCTCGAGCACCTTTTTCGCTGGTGACATCAATAATATAGACATCAGTTGAAAATTCACTAAATGGCAGCAATTTTAACGTTTTTTTTTTGTCATCGTAAAACACTGATTCCTATATATATTTCTGCTACCAATCAAACTGGTTCCATTTAGTCAAACATTCACCGATTTTGGTCATCTATATCTCGTTGGAAAGACAATATGTAGCAAAATAGAATTTTGAAAAAAAGTAACTTTGGTACGATTTTTAGTTTTCTATTTTTGTGCACAGTGCACAGTGCACAGTGGAACACTATGACTATTTCGAATTAAGAATATTGGAATGCATTTAACATTAGAGAAAGATTATGGTTACAATATGAAAACTTATGAAGAGTAACGAATTCAGTGAGTCGCTCTTTGAGGATCATTTAATCGCATGGAATTTGATGAAGCAAACAATCAACGACTTCCTGGGGAAACAGCGCGTTGAAAATTATCGTGTGATCGTCCATGATTTAATGAACGCATTTAACATACTGGGAGTCCGAATGTCCCTGAAAGTTAATTTTATGAATTTTCAATTGGATGTTTTCGCGAGCCAAATGTCCGACGAACAAGGTGAACGCTTTTGCCAAACGTGCCGAGTAATAGAAGATCGCTATAAAAACAAAAACTTACAATCATTTATTGCGGATCTTTGTTGGTTTTTGATACCGAATGAAACATAGGCACAAATCTTGCCTTAAAAATACAACTACGAGCTTGGTCGTGCAGAAAAACCGTAAGAGCACTTCCATGTTTCTGCGCTGACATTTTACTGCTTTTACTTTATTTACTATTTGTTGTTTTCCCCCTCCATTGTAATCATAATCTAACAACTTCCTCTAATGTTAAATGCATTCCAATATTCTTAATTTGAAATAGTTATATTGTTCCACTGTACACAAAAATCTAAAAAAACTATAAATCGTACTAAAGTAACTTTTTTTCAAAATTCTATTCTGTTACATATTGTCTTTCCAACGAAATAAAGATGACCAAAACCGGTTGTTTGACTAAATGGGACCACTTTGATTGGAAGCAGAAATATATATGGGAATCAGTGTTTTATGCTGAAAAAAAAACGTTAAAATTGCGTGTACCGATATGTACCGACATTCATCGAAACATGTTCATACAACTTACGTAGAAGCCACTTGCCAAAATAAGCAGAAATTTAATTTACGTGTGTTTTAGCGATAAATGAATGAAATTAGGGTCTATGCAATATGCTATTTTAATAGTCTTGCCCTCTACTTTTTCTACATTTTAAATGCTTACAATAAAGAAATTAATATTTGTAGAACGGTGTTATAATTGATATATATTTAAAATAAAATTTTATATAAATAATTTTTAATATAATAATATGTTTGATTGGCTTGAATTGTATAATTAAATTATCTCACGTAGATTTGCTTTTTTTAAATTAATCTCGTACCTTCAAAAAAAAGTAACACTCTACAATATTGAAGAAATCATACTCTAGGTAAAGTTTCCTTAGTAGCAAAACAAGTAAATACTTTTCATGAGTTTTTATTATGGAAATTTATACACCGAAATTATATGCTTGACATCTTATACGATTTGAAGCTCCTTTTTTTGTTGAGTTATATATATATATGTATGTATTTTTTATAATCATAGCCTTGCTCCAGATAATTTCAGCTGAGGATAATTTCAAAATAATCACTAAATAACTTAATTCAACATAATTACTATTGATTACAATTCAAAACATGTAAGTTTCGGCTATTTCCACTACAAAAAAATGGCTGGATAAAAAGTGAGCCAAGTAACAATTTGGGCAAAAATAATACAAAAAAAAAAATCAGCTAAGGAAAAATATTTTTAGTAAATAGAGTTGACCTGATGAAGGTGAAAGTAAGCTATTGGATCAAATAGTTAAAAAAACATTAAAGAAGCGGAGAAAAAAAATTAGGGCGTACTGAGCACGTTGCGGTTATTGTAGGTATGAAGTGGAATTGTTTTTGTTGTTGTTGTTATTATGTGGTGTTATAAGCTCTTTTTGTGTGTACTTAAAACATTTCAAATTATTGCTTGAATTGAAGGAAAGTTGAACATATTTTTTGATACATATATGTTCGAAAAATCTTCTGCTTGCTTTTATAAAGTAATGTGAAGGATTATTTTATAGAAATTTTCATCCATTATTCATGAGCATTATCTCAACATGCTTAAGCTTTATGAAATTGAAAACTAAAATTTCTGAAAGACTTCTATAACGGTGTTTCTTCAAACTTAAAAGTATTAAGTCAAACTTAAGCAGAAAAAAAAGCGACTTGTTATCAAAATTAAGCAGCAAGAAATTCCAAGCAGATACAAGAAACGATCAAAGAAAGCGTTCGGAGATTATTTTCGTGCGTTACACAATAAAGAGTACTGGCCGAAACCTGCATTTTTAACCTTTTCTTTTCGCTTATATCTTTTTTCAAATGTTGCAAGCCACTTTAACAAAGCAGCAGCCACCAAGATGAAGCAGGCTCCAAAAGTTGAACTGAACCGGACCACATGCCACATGCCGCATGTCGTATGCTACGAAGTCCAAAAGCATGCAGAAGCATTTAAATCCGGTTTTTTTATATATGCCTGGGCCTGTGTTGCAGGCTGTTTGAGCCAAGTTAAGAGCTAAAATAAGCTCAAAAGTAGAAAAATTGGTGCATGTATAAAAAGTACAAGACCAACAACAACATATTGGCAAAATGACAACAACAACAAGAAGAAAAAACAAAAGCAGCATTCAGCAAAAAGCACATTAAAGAACCTTTCTGTAGGTTTCCACCAAAGCCAATAAAGAAAATGTATAAAACACATTCTGGACAACCCGTCGATTTCAGCGCATTGCTCTGCTTTCTTGTAAAGACCGAAAAATTCTTTTGATATCGTACTTTTTTATTGTTGATTTTTTCTTTTCCAGGCCAGTCCAAGTAGTAGCCAGCAGAAGAATGCATTGGTAAGCAATGAAACTACAGTTCAAAAAAAGCTGGGCTCAAAAGAGCAGGTTATGCAAAGCATAAAAAAAGTTGGCGGTTGGCGACAGCCAGATAAGAAAACCATGCAAAACAAAAAAAAGCAATAGGGAATAAAAATGTACGATCGAAGAGTGTGCAATGGTTGCAGGCGGAGAAAACGAAAAGCAAGCTAAATGATGATGAGCCAAGAAATGCAAGAAATACTTAAAAGAATAGAAAAAATGGTCAAGAGCAAGTGTGGCTGGCAAAAAAGCATCAGGAAGAAGTGGCTATCCCTGTAGAAACTGGTGTAGAAAGAGCTGTGGAACAGGTGCGCTTCACTGCCACAAAAGGGTTCACTGACACTGACAGCGCCAAAGAACAACCACAACAAAAACAACATAAAAAATTTTTTATAATTACCTACAAATTTCCATTTTTATGCTTAAAAGAACAACAACAACAACTGAGAGTACAAGAACAACAAGAAATAGAAAAAAATGCATGTCTGCAAAAATAGCTATTTTAATAATTATTTTAATGTCCCCCTAAAGTCAAAGAGAAATATTAGTAAACTTGATTAAATATTTAGCATTGGAGGGTATTTTTTAATAATATAATAATAATAATAGAAATCAAGACAAGCTTAACATATTTTTGGGTATCTAAAGAGTTCGTTTTTGAAAAAAATATGTTTTAACCCATTTTTAGTGACTAGCAGTTCCAGTTGAACCAGTAACTTGAAATTTAACATTTCATTTGCTTGCGGATTCATTAGGAGTAATTTAAAAAACATTTTTGGAAATGTTTCTAGTTTTCCGAAAAATTAACTTTGCTGGCAAAAACGAGTCACAAAATTTTCAAAGAACTAGATAAAAATAAAAGAACACTCCTCATATTGAATATAATTTTTTCATACTTTTTCTGATTATAAGAAAAAATATTTAGGAAAACTATAAACCTTACATTTTTTTATTGGATCAATAAAAACGCTTCCTTAAAATTTTCAAAATATCGTAATTTCGGTTTAAAAAGCAAAAAAATATCAAAACTAATTTTTGGGGAAAAATTAAAAAATTATATTTTCATTGACTCTGCTAATTAAAAGTTTTCATTAGATAAACTTGTTATGAATGTTTGAAGAAAAACAAGGACAATAAACATAAGTCAATTTTGCTTAAAGTTATTTAAAAGTTCAAATGAATTATTTGTAGAAAATTTACATGGGTAAAGATCTTCGATAAACTTATAATAAATCGTGTATTGTATATATGACAATATCGAACTGTATTACAATTTAAGCGTCGTGAAATATTAAAAACAAGGCTAAATCCCACAGCAGATGAAATTGTAATAAACTTTTGTTTTAGAATATTTTCAGTACAAATAAAAATATAACAAAAACCTTGCTGGATTCTAACCCACAATCTTAAGATAATCAGTTTATTGCTCTAACAACGGCTCTATTTAAGCACTTGTAAACATAAATTATAACATTCTTAGAGTAATTAAACATGTGTTAAGTCTTACTTCCGTTTATGTTTAGAAAACTGCGAATATTTTAATGAGTTAAAGTTCTAATAAAAAAGTATTAAAAAAAAATGCATAATTCTAATGATCGGAATAAAAATTGGCCCCAGTTTTTTGTCTGTGTTTATAACCCGATTACTTTCGAAAATTTTACCAAAAGATCGTGACAAATTTAGAAATAAATGAAATCTAGATATTAGATTTCATTTAATGAAATCTAGATTTAGGTATTTTTATTTTATTTCTTTAATGTATTGCATCTTCCCATCGTTACAAAGTTTATAGTTAAAAGCTTTGCTCGCAACAATATCAAAATAAATAATTTTATATCCTGCTCACTTTATGCTCAAATAAGTTATAATTTTTTACATATTACTAATTTTATTTGAAATTATATCGCCTATATTTGGTTTATTTAAAAATCCTCTCAGACATACTAATTTTGTTTAAATTATTCTTAAAATTTTGTTGAGATGTATTTCTGTAACCTTGAAAGTATAAAAGAATTTTATCTGTATCCCATTGAAATGCAATCCATAATTGTCCAGAATTATTTAACTGTTTTATAAATTAGTACACATACACTATATTTGATATTTCTCCAAGCTTCAGGTTACTAATTTGCATTTTATTTTCACGAAAGAAAATAATAGTTTTTCTTTAGAAAGCAAACGTCAAATGAAATTATCTTATTTCGCGCTTATTCTGCGTAATTTCAAGATTACCTCACAAATTGACTTAATCAGTATGTGTTCAGTCTGAACATACTTTTTTAAAATCTGAAAAGACATTTTGTTTAATCGCTAAACGGGTGCTTGAAGGTGAAAAATATATGAAAAATTCATCTATACTATTAATAAATCTGTAGCCACTTTTTATGTTCACTCATCACGTTTAAACGACAACTCAGATTTTTATAAAATTTTGTACACATATTTATAGGTCAGCAGAGAGTTATTGCACTCTACTTTATTTTAACCCATTAACAACCAATGTTACTATATGGAAACATATGCGTCTCGAATTTTCATTAAATACTGCATAATATTTCAAAAGTTTTAGTGCCAGTTTTTTAAAAAAAGTAAAATTAGCATGCAATAATAACTTATTTCTGCTCAATGGCATACATAGTTTTCACCAAAATGTTGCTTCAAGTCTAAAAATGTCTGTTTTTTATGGTTTTCTTTCGGCCCTAATGGATTAAATTGCACTTCGGTTAAACGAGAACAAAATCAATAAACGCTTTTAAATTTCCTTCAATTTGATACCAAAATCATGTATGTAGTTTGAAAACTGTGAAAAATTTTAGTACCAGATCTTTTTAGTATTAATTATAAGCTGAGAATGAGAGAAAAACGACTTGAAATTCACACTTTTAGCTTTGAAGGCAAATATTTCAGTCAGTTTGCAATGGATTTCAATAATATTTTTTGAAAAATGTTGTTTGTTAAAATATCCTTCAAACATAAGTTGAAATTTTTACTAAACCAAAGTATTAATATTTTTAAAAATTTTTTTAAAAAATGTTCAAAAATTTTTAGTTTAAGCCAAAAAATTGGATAAAAGTTGTTTTTGTTGTAAAAAAAATTAAATCCAAAATTTAGGTTTTCGATTTCCTATGAGATGATATAACAATCTTAAGGTTAATAATTTGTAGTATTACTTAAACAATAAAAAATCGTTTTGGTAGCGAAAAATCAAGCCTACCCACTATCAATTTTTGAATGAAAACTTTTTGAAAACCCGGCGAAGCGGCGGGCTTAAGCTAGTATAAAATAAAAGTTTTCAAATGTTTCCCTATAAATGTTTTTGGAAAAGTGTCTTTCTTTAACTTTCTGCCAAGTTAAAAAGGAATCCGAAAAACTTTTAAAAAAAGTTATAACTGCATTGCTAGAAGAACTCTTGATCTCAAAATAAGGTTTTTAGTAGCGTTTTGTTTCTAAAAACCATTATTATATAAATTTAATTATTGTCTTCATTTCATTCACAATGTAATGTGACTTTGATAATACATAAATTTTCTAAGTGGAAATTTGCCCGTTTTTCCCGAAACAATCCTGTATTTATGTGATAATATTGCGTCAAATTATTTTTCAAATACTGAGCGAGTATTAAAAGAACTGTACGAAAATAAACGGTACAATATTTTTGTGTACCATAGATGACAGGAGTCATCATTCTGTAAACACAAACAATATCATTCTGTACCGTTCAACAAAAAGACATACAGTTTTGTTAAAAATGTTTGAGTAGTGAGTGGCGGCCTCGGCATACTGGTTGAGGCGAACCCAAGTTCGTATCCCATCTCACACAGAATGTTTATTTCAACTCAATTCATTTTTCTGTTCGGTCGTCACCTCTCCGCAGACAATGGCAAGCCACAGAGTGTAAAAACTATCATGTAAAGCTTCATGAGAACGAACATAAACCGTTTGGAGTCGGCATAAGGCTTGTAGGTTCAGTTTTCGATCATTTGTGTTCAAATAATTCACAATACGCAAAACACAATGGATCATAAAATGCTCGGTCAAAGTCCTTTTTTTTTGTAAGTACTGAACGCAAGCGACATACAGTAACTCTTAGTGTAGGTCACAAGCATTTTTATTATCGGTTTAGCTGTCAAGAAATTATTTTTCTCGATAGTTTATATAGATAGTTTATAGATTATATATTGTTTATATAGATAGTTTATATTTAAGTCGATAAAATTATTGCTCCGGGTATCGTTAACGATAATTTCTCATTTCTCAACATATGCTACGTTTTTTTTCATTTCTTTTTTTCATTCACTAGTTAAACTCATATAAATCAGAAAAGCTTTTTTATTTCTATCATGCTTTTACACTCAGAAAAATATAAAGCTGAAAATCAAAAACCACTAGTTTTTTTAAAAATTTTATATTTGCTTAAATATTAGTTAAATTTATTTACTAATATCTAATTTAAGTTACTAGTTTTAGTTACTTATTATTTTTATTAGTTTATAAAAAATATATTAAGTTATTTTTTATTGTGTTTTATATAAATTAACATATAAAACACAAATATTTACATTTAGATTAAGAAACAAAGAATTTTGATATAAAAGTAAAATTTCCTTTGAAAAATATGTTTTTCGAACAAAATTTTTTTTTGTGTTAATTTCTTTCAATTTTTATTGGAAAAACAACCCTTTACTTGTCGATGCGGTCGCAAAACAATTGTTTTCACGAAATGTTAGAACGAACGCCACTGTTTTTCAACAACTGAGCTGGAGCTTAGAAAAATTGACAGACTAGGTCGCGAAAGGCCTGGGTTCAATTCCCGTCGTGGTAACTTTTGATTTGATATAAATACAAAATTTTATGCTTTTTGCTACTTAATATCCATTAATATGTCAAATTTACAGTAACACAACACTACCATTGACTTCAACTTGAATTGAGTTTTTGTTATCTATTGAATTTACAAGACTTTTTATTAATTTTAATATATCTCATTTTGTTTCACAAATATTTTTATTTTTCTGTTAAGGAAAAAATTTCTTTTATTTTGAAATCAAAAAAATCCATGTCGCTAAGACAAGTAAAATTTCCTTT
Source organism: Coremacera marginata (assembly GCA_914767935.1). NCBI lineage: Eukaryota > Metazoa > Arthropoda > Insecta > Diptera > Sciomyzidae > Coremacera > Coremacera marginata. The sequence goes on from OU612044.1 coordinate 140,843,634, forward strand.
AAAATTTTGCTCATTTCTTTTTTTTTATTTAAGGACCTTGTTTTGCCTGTATATCAAATAATATATATCAAATAACACAAATATACCACATTATTAATAACTCTTTTCTTCATATTAAAATTTATAATTGCATGTTTATGATTAAATTCAATATTATAGTCATTTTTTATTTATAAGCTTAAAGATTTTTTTTTGTGAAAAAATTGTGATTTTATTATATGTACTTGAGTTTTTTGTTGTGAAATTGTTGCTTTTCATTATTGCGTGAACCAGTATTCAGTTTTTTATTTAATTATTTTAAAATTTGACCGTAAATTTGCAAGACAAAAAACTTTTATTATCACTCCGACTGTACAAAACTCAATAGTTGAATTATTGAACATTTACTGGTTAGTGACTGGTTCGTGAATGTTCAAGTAAGGACAAGATAAGAGCGGGATTAATAAATATCCAACATTACAAATGAACTAATGGCTGTAAGGAATAAATTTGGTCTCTACAACTGTTTGGAGAATTCAATATTAATCCAAAATTAAACTTTTGAAATGGAACTTCAAAATGACGAATTTTACATGTTCATATTGACATGAAATCGTTAAAAAATGAAGAGCAAAGAGTAGCCATTAATTAAAATTTTATTAACAAGCACTATGGCTCTAACGGACCTTTGAATAATGAACAAAAAAAAAACAAAACAGGCATAAATATGGGCCTAAAGTTTGTATAAGAAATAACAATAAAAAAAATAAATTTCAAAAGAAAAATATAACTTAAAAGGTTTTGGGTACTTTTCAAAAATTTTAATATTAATATTTTAATATTTTCAATTGTTTAAAACCGCTACTTTTGAAATAATATTGTTTTGAATTCGAGATCTTATATCCTACGCCTAATTTCATGAAGTCAAGAAGATCCATTATCTTATTGAAGAAATACGAGAAGTACTTACCTTAACATATTAATTTTTAACACAAAGCTCGAATAACATGTTTATTGAAGGGTTCCAAGCATTTTATATTCATCAACAGCGTAGTTAAGTTTTCGCCTCAACCTCCTGGAAATGAAATGTTATAATGGACTCACCGAAAAATTGCCCAAAGAAAAATCATCCAAAAAAACAAAAAGAAAAATCGCGATTTTTCATTTTTGTTCGGTAAAATTTCGTTTTTTGCTGTTAGGCGAAATTCTGACCAAACGTGTTGGGCGAAATTCACTTGTTGTTTTTGGGTGATCTTACGTTTTCAATATTTGACAAAAAACGTCAAACAGTTCTTAAAGGTAACGGTATTTAGAGTAAAAGCAGCTGTTTCTCTTTAGTTTTTCTTGTTATTTCCTCGTACGAAATGTTTTTATAGATTTTTAAGCATGATATTATTAAAAATTAAAATTAATTAAATTTTTTAAATAAAAATGACTGAATTAGAATGAACTTACAAAAAAATTAAAAATCGGCATTGAAAATGCTCATTCCGTCCAAGGGAGTTTCGTATCTCGTGCGAGAACACAATACAAAAAATTGGGAGATTATTCATTTTCTTGAGTCAATTTTCGTTTTTTGTTTTTGGGTAATTTTTCCAAAAATTTTGTTGGCCTTTTTTTCGTTTTCTTTGGTGAAATTTCATTTTTTCGTTTTGAGCGATTTTTCATTAATTTTTAGGTCATTTTCATTTGGGTAATTTTTCATTTTTTTTTTTTTTTTGAGATTTTATTTTTTTTGAGTCGTTGTTAATGTATTGTAAATTATAGAACGAGGAAATTTGGCCTATCATAATCGCCCAAAAAGTCAGGAACGAACAATCGCCCAAAAAATTGGTTTACATTCTTGGGCGACTGTTCATTCGTGGTTTGCGCAAATGTTCACATTGCTTTTTGGGCAATTGTTCATAATGAACAACCCCCAAATTTTGAAAAATTAATTTTTTCACTTTTTTCACCCTCCGTTAATAATGAAATGAACAAAATTGAGATGAGCAAAATTTTCAGAATCATTTTTCCAATTTTTTTCCAAGCTCATTTTAATTCCATGAATCATACTTAAAAATCTATAAACGCTTACTAATTCTTTTCAAAGCAAGCTTTAAATCAAGAAGTTTGACTGGCAATCAAAGAATTTCAAAAATAATATTTTGGGCGATTGTCCATTTCAGAATTGGGCGATATGACGCAATATATTTTTGGATGATTATTGGTTCCAAAATTTCGGCGAACATTTGCAGCTTTGGGCGATTTTTTATCACTTTTTTGGTCGATTGTACATTATAACAAATGCCCAACATTTCTTGGATGTCTGTTCAATGTTGATCTTGGGCGATTTTCTCATGGGCGATTATTCAAACAGTCGATAATTTGTGCACCGTTATAATTTTATAAGGAATTAAATTTTTTTTGTGGTTACACATTTTGAACCAAAGTCGAAAAACTGTTTTTAATCATTTTTAAAACTCAATAAATCAAAAAAAAAAACTAACTCAAATTTTAGAACAAATAACACTGTACATGAATAGGGCACGTTTTTTCAAACAAGCTAAGTACATAGCAGGTAATCGCCATTCGCGGGCGCTGATTTTAATAGTGTTAAGACTTTTAAATACTTTGAACCATTTTAGGAAAATTCAAGGCAAAAGGTCAAATACATGGTGATGCAGTTTTTAATATAAAAATCTTTTTTAATTGGCTTTATCATTTTCATGTCTTCAAATGAACCATAGTTGTACTATGTACTATGTATGTAGTTGTACTACCTGTAAAATAATTTTGTACACCGAGAAAAAAAGCAATAGGTAAATCACCTAAGTCAGCTTGGGTAAAGAGAATTCTATGGGATTTATAAACTTATGCTTTTTCACCTGAGCCATTTATTGTTTAGTACATTGCTTTGAAAGCACATATTTCGATACCTTGTCAAAAAAAAAATATATTTGATTCACCTAAGCCCAAAATCCAAATATATAAAATTAAAAAACAACTGGCATGAATGGTTTAAACATAGTTTTGAGCTATTTTCTGAAAAAAAAAAAAAACAGCTGCATCATTAGACACACGAGAGAAGGATAGATTTGATAATTTAATGTTTTTTTTTTTTTGTAATAAAACCACTTCTAAATTCAAAAATAATATAAAGTAAATTAAAAAACACATGTTAATATTCACACCAGTAAATTTTATTGCATCTCATCAACAAAAAGAAAAGAAAAAAAATTTCGTTGCCCAACCGTGCGGAATCGAACCTACAACTTTTGGTGCCAGTTCATCAAAGTAAATTAAAAAACACACGTTAATATTCACACCAGTAAATTTTATTGCATCTCATCAACAAAAAGAAAAGAAAAAAAATGTCGTTGCCCAACCGTGCGGAATCGAACCTACAACTTTTGGTGCCAGTTCATCGCTCTACAAACTGATCCAAGCAACCTTGCTTCTATTTGCTAACAAAGCTGCAGCTATGTTAACAGATGCTGTATTAATAGATCAGTGTGTCGCAGTATTCTGTTGATAGCCATACTACAAAAATCTTTTAATATATTATCAGCAGCATAGCTTCAGTTGTAATTAATATTGAATAAATCACTCCGCGTAACGAAGGAGTTTGGCTCAATACGTGGTGTAGGGACTTCATACACAGTAGGTATCGGTTGATGTGGGTTCGAATCTCAACGGCATGCCTGGGTAAAATTTTTGATTTGATATTTGATTTAATTTAATTTAACGTTCTTGTTATATTAGACGTCAAGCAGCAGGAAAAGCCAGGAGTCAATTATTTCTAACAAAAAAATGACGGTGTTGATAAAAGAAAAATTTGTGTTATTGCCGATTTCAGTCAAGCAAATCAGCTTCAAGAAAAAAGGAAAAAAAAAAAACCAAAACCCGAAAAAAGTTATATTTTTTAAATTCAATTCTTTTTTTAAAGTAGTGTATTACCAAATACTTGGTAATCACCCAAATAAAAATTGCCAAGTCAACATGTACGACTTAGGCGTTTTGATGAAGTACTTGGGAGGATAAAAACTGCTAAAGCCATCTTATAAGTTATACTAGGTTTTTTATCAACTTAACATAAGCTTTTTTCTCGGTGTAGAACAGTTTTATTCTTCTTAATTTTTTTATTTCTTGTAGACCATTTTTTTATTTTTTATTCAAAAAAATTAATTTTAACATTTTGTTTAGACATAGCTTTCTTAATATATAAGAGAGAAAAATGGCTTTTGTAATATGTAATACGGCTTTAGAATTGTCATACATACAATACTGATTTTCCTAGAATTTCGATCAAGATTTTTGACCATTTAGGGTCTCTTGCTTGCGTATAATATGGGATGTCTAGATTGACATAAATACTTTCAACTTTTTTATAAATAAATAAATAAACAAAAATACTTTCGGCATTTACCATATGATGCATTACTTAAAATTTTCCAAGAAGGTCTACTTGAATAAGTTTACCTGAATTTTCGTAACTTACGTTAATCTCAGGCTCACAATAAAGCAATATTTGCATTCAGTTTTCAAGTCAATCGGGTTTTTTAAAAAGGAGGCATTAACACAACGTGCACGACAAATTTTTTTCTTAAATTTGTGAAAAATTTAGCCCCTGGCTATTATATGCTAAAATATTTGCATTTAGTCCTTAAGTCATTCGGGTTTTTTAAAAAGGATGCATTAACACAACGTGTAAGACCAATTTTTTCTTTACTTTGTGAAAAATTTAGCCCCTAGCTATTATTTGCTAAAATTTTGCCCCTTTCTTCTTTGGATAGCACAGTCCGCAATATATATTAATCAGCAATTTCTGGGAATCATAATTGATGCTTATATTCAGACTGACAATGACACGACTTCTCTATTGATAAATTTTTAAATGACTCTCATATAGTTTTGCAGTTAAGCAGAACTGATTGCTTTTTAACGCTAACTATCGGTACTCCTTCAAATCAGTCATTAGAGCTAAAAGTGATACTTTGTTTAAAGTAGTACAGTTTGTTCTCTCATTCTGTGTTTGAACTTTCTTCTGAATGTTATCAAAATAGATTTGGCGAGAGTGCAGAATAAAATTTGTTTGGTGTCGTAGAGTTTTGATAAGCATCCTAAACTTTTTTCGCTAAATGATCTTGGCCTATTCTGCTCTACGGAGAACGTCTACAGAATAAAAAAGTGCACAGCTTACGATAGAACAAATAGCTGAAAACTTCCATAACATATAATTAGTTTTTTTTTTTATTATTATTTATTGCGTCCATAAACAGATGTATGTTCTTACAGACTAGAGGAAACACAAACGACAGTTAAAGATAAGAATATATAAAAAATATTTACAAAATGAAAGCAAATAAAAATTACAAAATATTTAACAAAAAGTTTTTTGAACTCTCTTTAGATATAGCTAGATCAAAAGGAAAGGAAAGGAAAGGATTAAATAAAGATAATGCTCTAGTTATTGGCTCATTAAGAGCATAATTTGTACGATGCATTATAATAAAAAATATTTTAAGTTAGCGCAGTTGCCTCGAGGGAATATTAAACTCAATTAATTGCAATAACGCCGGACAATCAATTTTACCAGAAATAATGTCATGAACGAATAAAAGAGAATTAAGTTTTCTTCTTAATTCCAATGATTTCAAACCCATAAGCAAAGAACGGACCATTATACGGGGGTAAAGTAGCATTAAAATAATAGGATCGTAGCATGGATCTAGTAGCAGTTTTCTGAACTCTTTCAAGTTTTAAAGCATGGATCGCATAAGAAGGGTTCCAGATTATGGAAGCGTACTCAAGTCTCGACCAAACAATACTATTATAAAGCACTTTAAATGTGTGAGGATCACGAAATTCCAAACAATTCCTTTTAATAAATGCAAAAAGTGAATACACTTTAGGTAAAAGAAATTTTAAGTGATCAATTAAAGTGAACTTAATATCAAGAACTACGCCCAAGTCCCGAATGATATTAACTTTTTTCCATATAAAGCTACATAATGCAAAAAACTACAGATCAAAAATATGAAAACATCGGGACTTAGAAGCCTATAAGTAAAAAATTGCCTATAGGCATTATTGGGCATTAAAGGGTTAAGAAATACTGTATTTTTGTTTTTTTTTTATCACAATTCACTGAAACCCGTGTTATTTCTCTTATTATACAGATATTTTTATCAGGTATTATAATTTTAAATTAATTTTTGTTGACATTTTTTACAACATGTTACTGTTCTTTTGAGTTGTGCTTAGTTGTGCGAGTCCCCCGAAAGCGCCCTTGTTGCTGGCAGAGAAAACAAAAAAAAGGATAAAATTGGATATCACACAACTAGCTGCTTAAAGGCCTTTCTTATAAAGCACAAGTCAGGTGAAACACAAGATATGGCCACAAAACGAAAACTGTGAATAACGTAAAACGAAAAAATTTAAATTTTTACTAAAACACATTGACTGCATTATGCTAAAAATGCTTTAAGTGGGACCAAAATCGGTTTTTCCTTTTCTAATTTTCAGAATAATGTTTGAACAAATTTTAATACTTAAGCTTTTGATTACAAAACATATATATTTAACCTGTTTTTTGTTGTCTGGTTTTTTAGTTAAAGACTTCTTAAATAAATCCTCTTGCTTAAGTGTGTGATTTCTAGAGTTTTGCCTCAATCTTATTTTGGCATCACATTAATTTTTTCATGTCACAATAAACTGCTATTTTAGCCAAACTTAACTTTAGAACTCTAGAGAATATTAACTCTAGCGTTAAATTTTCACATTCACTTTATCAAGTATTTTCCGAAAAACGTTTTCTTATATTTTGAATATTTTTTTTTTTGCATTCAAAAATAAAAACAACAATTTTTATTGCTTATGAAGACGCGTAGAACGAACCGTACGCTTTGCAGTCGCCGCATAAACTGTTTGTTGTTTTAGCGGCCAGGCGGCTTCAAGGTGCCTCCAAAATTCGCAGCGCCAACTCGTTTTTCCTTGGTGCTGTCGTGCTTCCCTGCCCCAATGCGCCCAATGAACACAATTCTATTCCGGTTTTATGCTTCGGTCTTGCTGCACGCACGAACGTAATTTGTAGCTGTGACGCTCTCGGCTCCTACGAAGGGTTTTACTTTTGCTTATGTGATTTTATTTTTCCTTTTCTATCAAGCTTTTTTCAGTGTAATAGGAATGAAAACAATTGCATACGCAAAACTCGTTCCTTGGCAGCATGTTCTAAAAATTATCTTACATTAGCAACTACTTGGTGAGCACAAATAGTGGGAACAGTTTTATTGAAAGCCGGCATTTTTTTCCGTTGCACAACTTTTCTCTGTTTTGATTGGGATGCGCATGTGCCATGTTTTTGTTGTATTTATTAACAGTTTCTGTTACTGTTAATAACTGCGCGAGCATGTTATTAACATAACAATAAAAGAGTTGGGGCGCAATTATATTTACAGGATATGTTAAGGTAACATGCTAATGTTCAAGTAAGAGGTTTGCAAGCAGCAGCTGTTAAAATTGACTTAACAACTGGCTTAAAAGTAGTAGTAAAAGAAATCCATTATTTTTGTATGATATTGAAGGATTAATTTTATATTTAGAATATCATTGTTTGACTATCCGACTTAATTCAAATGTGCACTGTTTTGTTCGATACCGTGTTGCCATTTTGATAGTAATTTCATTATGCCTCTCTCATAGAAACTTTCGTTCCTATTGGCAAAAAGCTGGGACAGTCCATTTTTCATAAGCTTCTCGTGAGACTGTGGCAACATCGTGGCGTAGTGGGTAGAGTGTGTGACTCTTACGCCAGAGAACCCAGGTTCGAATCCTCCATCTGACACAGAAAATTTTTTTCAATTGAATTAATTTTTCTGTTCGGCCGTTACCTCTCTGCAGACAATGGCAAACCTCAGAGAGTAAAGACTGCCATGAAAAGCTTCTTGAGAATATAAGCCGTTCGGAGTCGGCGTAAAACATATAGGTCCAGTTCTCGATCATTTATGTGCAAACATTTCACATCACACACAACACGATTGGTCATAAGAACCTCGGTCAAAGTGTTTTCAAGGGCTGAAATGGCCATTTCGTTTTTTTTTTTCTCGTGAGACTTATGTCTTACCAGCATTACCATTCGCAACCCAACAAACAGAATGATTCACTAATGTTATCGTTTACGAATCGCATTCTCGTGCATTTCATTAATAATTTAGCAATTATATGAAGCGATTCACTTGTATCGCGAGCGGAAGAAACTCCTCCTTAGTTAACACCCCCGTCAAAACCAAAAAAAGGAATTCGTTAACGAGTCGCCAAACTATAAAAATAATCATTTATATATAAATAATTAATAATTTTAGATATAAAAAAAAAACGAAATTATTTCAAAGTAAAACTTTTCCATGGCATTGTAGCGCTAAAACATTCAAAAGACTACTTTTTTTTTTTGTCTAATTCTTTTATTCCAAACTTTACATATACGGCACGTTTTCGTATCGCAAGATCGGTTCGTTTTCGACGTCTTATATGAGAAAATTTTTCTTAGAGGGCCATTTGTTTTATGCAAAAATTGTTCTTTTCTTTAGTGACTGCCTTAGTTAAGCCATCAGCAGCCATATTTACTGTTGAAATATATTTTATTGATATGAAACCCTTTTCTACTGTTTCCCGCAAGTGGTGGTATTTAATATCGATGTGCTTGGACCTTGGTCGAAATCCATCCGATTCTGCTAACTAGATAGCTCCTTGATTATCACAGTGCAATTGTATTGATGATTTGCCGCTGTAATCCAGCTCATTAGATAGTTGTTTAAGCCACACCGCTTCTTGAACAGCTGATGACATCGCCATTTCTTCAGCCTCAGTACTCGAAAGTGCGATCGTCTGTTGTTATTTGCTTGACCAAGTTATTGCAGAATTCGACATCTTGAATAAATATCCAGTACATGAGCGACGCTTATCTATGTCTGAAGCCCAATTAGCATCACTGTAACCATGCAGTTCAGGTGAACCACCCGATGAATACATTAATTTGTTCCCTTTAAGTACCGCATTATTCTTTTGACCGCCTTCCAATGTGCCATGTTGTTATTTGTATTAAAACGACTCACATCGTTAACTGCAAATGCAATATCTGGCCGTGTACATTGCGCTAAATATAACAAACTTTCAACTCCAGCTTGATATGGAATCTTCGCCAGTCCCTCTTCATCAATACTTCCGAAATCATGTCAATAGATAGCTTCTAATTATGGTCGCAAGGTGTAGATTGATTGATTGGTTTGCAATCTGCCATATTAAAGCATTTTAAAATATCTTGGATATATTGGCATTGATCCAATTCCACCCCTTTATTCGTTTGTGTGATTCGAATACCAACACAGCTTTTAATTGAACCCAAATCTTTTATTTTGAATGCAGTACACAATGAGATTTTTATATTTTCTAAAATCTTCAAGTCCTTCCAGAATGAACCAACATTGTAGTACACACAAGAATCCAATTTTGATTTTTTTAACCCAAATGACTTCAGCACAATTTCCAGCTTTAAATTCCATTGTCTGCCGGCCTGCTTTAAGCCGTACATCGCACGATTCAACTTGCATACCATTTTTGAACGATTACGAAATCCTTTTGGCTGCGAAATATATATTTCTTCTTCAAGTTTGCCTTGTAGAAACACACCTTCTTTACAGCCAATGCAACCAAAAAACGAATTGTTGAGTGATGAGTGATGATGGAAAGAACGTTTCGTCGTAATACATTTCGTAGATCTGGCTAAAGCCCTTTGCGACCAAACGTGCTTTATACTTGATGATGTTGCCATCTATGTCGCATTTTGTGACAAATATCCATTTTGTATTTAATACTCTTCGACCGTTCAGCAACTCCATTAAACTCCATGTGTTGTTTTCTGCTAACGATCTCATCTCACTCTCCATAGCCAATTTCTATTTTCAGCATCAGTTCGACTCATAGCTTTCTTGATTGTAATTGAATCAATATCTTCGTTAGTTTCATATGTTAAATAACTAACGAATCCATCAAATGATTGACAAAGTTTCGGTACCCTAGCTGAACGTCTTGGTGTTTTATCATCAGTCACTACGGTCTCTTCAGGCTCATAAGGTGGATCGGTGAGTGTTACATCTCCTGGTCAGTGAAAAAAACTACAATCGAAGTCACTTTCTTCATAATCATTCATCTACTGATTTTGTGACACGTTCGAACCATTTTTGGAACATAGTTTTGGTTTATTAGTTTCACGATCCCTCACTTGTTCTGAAATCTCAGCATTTACGTCAACTCCAATTATCGATTTGTTTGTTTTTTCTTGAAAAATTATGTCTCGACTCACAACTAACCGATTTGTTTGTGGATCAATGCAGCGAAATCCTTTTTTTATTCGAATCATATCCTACGAAAATCATTTCTATAGCCTTTCTGTCCAACTTCTTACGCCGCTGTTTTGGAATGTACACCATAACTGGAGACCCAAAAATGCATAAATGTGTGACATCAACTTTTGAATTAGTCCACACTTCCTCTGGTGTCTTATCCTTCAAGGCTGAGCATACTGACCGGTTGATCAAATACGACTCCATATTTACTGCTTCAGCCCAATATTAGTCGACAAGCTTAGCATCAAACAACATACATTAGGCACGTTCAATTAAAGTTCGGTTCATTCGTTCTGCTGTGCCATTTTGTTGTGGCACACATATACTTCCGTTAATTGACGTTGAATCCCATTAATACGACAAAATCTATTGAATTGAGACGAGCAATACTCTGTGCCGTTGTATGTACGAAAGACTTTTGATTGCTTTGCCAGTCTGCTTCTCAGCAAATAATTTAAACTCAATGAAGATGTTCAACATTTCAGATTTTGCTTGCAGAAAATATACAAAAACTTTCTTAGAAAAGTCGTCAATAAATATTAACAGATATTTCGAAGCACCAATTGATTTCATTTCCATTGGTCCCACTAGGTCTGAGTGCACCAGCTCTAGTATTTCACTTGTGTTGCTTACACTTGATTTGAAAGGCTCACGTGATTGCTTACCTTCAGCACATACTTAGCAATTTTGCAATCCGATTTTTTAGTTTAGTTGGAAAATTTCATCCCAGTTACCACTCTATCGCAAATTTTGCATAGGCTTGCATAATTAAGATGACCAAGTCGGCGATGCCAGATAATTGAACTTAGTTCTTCCTTAAATGATAGCACGCATGTACCTTTTCCAGCTTTCAATTTGCAAATTCCACCATCTGACTTACAATGTGCGAATACAACCAAGTTTTTGTCATAAATTGAGTATTCATTTTTATCAAAAACTACAGAGTTCCTTTTTTGACAAACTTGGTGCACAGATAATAAATATGCCGATAGTTCAGGTATGTGCAAAATGTTCGCTACTTCAACTTCATCGTTATCCAACAATAGTTTTGGTTTATCAACACCAATTACTTACATTTTCAAATCATTTGCTGTTGATTTATCTGTGACACTCGTTGCAGTGCGATCAAATAAAAAATTCTGATACGGTGTCATATGACTCGAAGCTCCACTGTCTATACACCATTTTCATATTTCATTATTTGCCAAACTCGTTACTATAAACGCTCTATTCGCAGACTCTTTGCTTTTTTTGTAGTTGTTTCTATTGGTTTTGCCTTCTTCCTTTTGTTCTTTCTTTTTACATACTGAACTGATGTGGCTTCTGCCTCCGCACGAGTAGCACGTCTTTACACTATTTGATTTTTTGTTGTTTTGCTGCTTTTTTGCATGCTTCCCAAGAAATGCACTGCTCTTGTTACTTTCGTCATCCCCTGAGTACTGCGTGTCTAACAATTTTAGCTTAATGTCGTCTGAATCAAGGTTGATTTATAAGGTTGTCGCAAGGGAGAGAGCGAGTACCCATAATTGTCAAATCGAAGTTGACAGCTCGTAGAAGATCTGCAAGTGCTCTCTATTATCATCCGTTTTTCTTTCATAGTCATTCGCAAAATTGGCTGGTTTTGACAATTTTAGGTACTGAGAAGAGAGTGCGATCAGCCATGCGACAACCTTATAAATCAGACTTGGTCTGAATTAATTTTGCTACATGCTTCTAAACTTAAAAAGTAACGGCTTATACTCATCTGTTAGCCCTGCAAGCATGATTACCGCTATCCAATCATCATCAATGCTAAAGCCAATACATGTCAGCTTACTTGCCGTTTTCATAATTTGATAGATGTAAATCGGCATATTTTCACTCTTTTCCAAACGAATTGATTTTAAAGTTCGCAATAAGCCAATTTTGCGCATTAAGCCACGATCTTCATACATGTTCTGAAATTTTGTCCAAATTTCTAATGCTGTTTTGCAAGACCTGATATGTACATATAATTCTGGATCCACGCTCAAAGCCAACAGTGTATTCGCTGCACTCCTTTTGTCGGGCGCTTTCTCAAGGCACTCATTTTGATTTTCATTAGATGGCACAATGCCAAGTACTTAGTCCTTTTAGTTCTAATAAGTTTCTCGACCACAAAATCCGCCTTCATTGAGTTTGCCATTTTGACTTTATTCGATGGTTTTGCGACTCACGTGCTTCGAAAGCAACTAACGAAACTCATACAACTAATGCAATCAAACACACAAAACAAAAAATGCATTACAATTGTCTTAATATACTTTTAAAGATTCTGGGCCCATAACCTCTTCAAATAGAAACACGTGTGGGTTTAACTTCAGTATAGACAAGATAGTGTTTATTTTATTTTAACAAGAATAAGAGAAAAAATAAAGAATGGAACAAAAGACAGTAAAATGACGTTAGTTGCATAAAACCTTATCCACATCAGTGATATAAAGCCTAGTTTACAACAAGCGTGTAACGAAAAGGGTGTACTAGCTCGCGTGTGTATTTGAGCAGTCTTTTCCATAACCTGACTTTCAGTATATGTATAAAAAAACCTTTTTTTTTACATCAACGAGTCTCAAACCTTGGATAGAATTAATATTAGAATTACCTACTGTATCTATCTTAGCCAGCTTTTAAACCGCACTTATGTGCTCAATAAAGCATCAGTTGAGGTTTTTAAACCTAAAGTCCTGGCTGGACGCATATTTTGAACTTTTTTCAGTCCCAGTATTTTTCACAAAAACAGGGTCAAAAAAATTCCGGACCCATTGTATCCGACGTAAAATTGACTGAACTTTCTTGTGCTTGCAATAGTTTGTTTTGAAAAATGCGATGCAAAGATGTTATGTTTAATTTTTTAACAAAGACATGTTTTTTTTTAAGAAACTTTTTTTCAGTCAAGGCATTCAAATCGAATTCGACTCCGGATGTGCTGAATTCCAAAAAATATCGCGTCCATGAAGTTTAAAGATAAACTTCTACTCTTGATAACGATTAGTTATCACAGATCGAGCATCAAATATTCACCGCATGCTGCGAAAAATGTGCTTATTTCACACCATTGCATATTGTGAGAAGTCCCGAATCTAGCTGGACAAAATTTATGACTCCAGAACTTGGCCAAATTTTCAGAAATTTGTTATAGGAGCAGGCAGGATATTTTATAAGTAGGATGTAAAAAGTAGGTGTGATATGACAAAGGGATGCATCATGAATAAATTACAATACATCTTTGAGCAATTTTGAAGGACTCTACTATTTTATTTAGTATTTTAAATTTTTACAATTTCTATCTGAACGTGCTTACAGTCCGACAACAGGTGTTGGAATATACCCGCATAAAAATTTTTGACTTACTTTAGATCCGAACATCACCTGATGCGTTCATAGAACAATGAGGGACTTTTGACATTTTATTTATTATGCGTCAAGAAATTTTTTTTGCACGAATAAAAAAGATTTTGTGTTATAATGAAATGCTAAAATATAAGTTCGATTTTTGGAAAAAAAGGTATTTTAAGAAAAGCTTAAATTTTAATATGTGCGTAGGCTTATAAGTTTATATGACATATCAAAAAATAATTGGACAACTTTGTTTATTACTTATGTCCTTCTCGATTTTGAAATTCTCACACTGTGCTTTGTTTTTACAATAGGTCTGTGTTAGTTTTTGACATAACCCATATTACATTAATATCACATGTATAACCAATTACATAAATTTTCCGTCATCTCTATTTCTTTACCCATTAAATATAAATAGTCAGTTATAGTTCTCTCATAAAAAAAATTTAAACCAGCTTTTCCCAAATTTTAATTTTCAGTTAACAGCACTGCATTTTGACTTATCATATACATTGTTGTTCGATAATATTGAATGGACAACCGTGTAATACTAAATTTTCCACTTTCTGACAAATTATTCTAAGACTTGAAGTGTTTTAAAATCAAACGGTTTGTATTTTATTTTGAGGAAACATATAAATTCTGGCTGTAGTTCAAACTAGTTCCAGAATATTATGAATTCGTTATACAATAGTCGGCATAATTATTTTGACGGACAAAAAATGTAAATATTTGGAGTTTTTGAAATAGTTGCTTAAAATTTGCTTAAAATGCTACCAAAAATGTGTAAATTTTTTTAAAAATAACTTATAAGGATAACATATTAAAAAAAAACTTCGTTTCAAAGTATTCATAATTATTTTGACAGTTCAATTTTATGTATAACTAAACTTAAAGATTAGAAAAATTTATACAAAACTTAACACTTTAATAAAAAATATATTCGCTATTAGCTCCTATTACTCTTTGAAGGCGCTTAGGTACAGATTCTACAAGATTTTTCAAAATATCTGCAGGAATTTGCTCCTAAAGACTTTTTATTTCAGAAATAGTCTCATTCCTAGTCTGAGTCAAGCAAACGCTTCGCTTTCCTTTAATATACACACACACAAATTTTCTATAACGTTTAAATCAAGACTTTGGGGTGGTCAGCTTAAAACCTATCAGCCAGTTCGATTCAAAAAGTTCACAATGAACTTACACTTTGCATTATCGTGTTGCAAAACTAAGTTAAGTTTAAGTTTGTCACCAGATGGAAATACATGATCAGTGAAGGCATCGAAATATTTATATTGGCTTATCGTTCCATCAATTGGAAACAAATCGCCATGATCACAAGAGGAAATGCATCCCCAGAACATTACCAATCCGCCGCCATGGCGATTTACTTCTAAGACTGCAGCTACTTTTTTTCGTGTTTTTTTTGGAATTCGGACAAATCTCTATTTAGGTGAGCCGTGATACTCAAGTGTACTTTCATCAGTTCACAAAACTCGGTTCCAAAAGCTCATAGTCTTACAGAGATAATCTTTGGGAAATTTGAGTCGTTTGATTTTAATTGCCGGCGTTACATACGTTATTTTCCAAACGGAATATGTACCGGATTGAAATTCTTTTAAACGTCTGCGAATTGTGCGTTTGCTAACTGGATTCTGAAAAAAAATGTTCATCTTAAATTCAATGGTTTTTTGTAGTTAGGCCAGGGTTCTTTGCGAACTCCCGTACAATAAGGTGGTCTTCCTTACGTGCTATTTTACGTTTTCTGTCAGAACGTGGCAAAGTTTAAACTGAATTTGTTTCTTTGTGCTTATTTATTTAATAGTAAAAAGTTTGCTTTGACGAATGTAACTCAGAGCATATTTCTATGACAGAAATACCACTATCATGCTTCTCTACGATTGCACATCTCATTTCAATACTTAGTTCCCGATTTTTTTTTTTTTATAAGAGAATAACTAAATTAAACAATTACATTTGAATTAAGTTGAATAATTATTAAATACTTTTATATTAATTACCAAATTGCAAATTGCATAAACGTCAAAATGCTTTTGCCCCCAGGAAATTCTTTTTTTTTTTAATGAACGACTTACTACCTCGAAAAGCGTGGCTTAAATGACTTCGTTTATTCAGATTTAAGATTCTCATACCATATTTTGACAATAATTTATCATAATTAAAGAGAATCGCTTACCATTACATTTTATTCAGAGAGTGTGATGCCAACTTTAGTCAAAGTATTTATGCCGGCCAGAGTATGTAATGCTATTTGCGTCATATGCACGTTACTAATTGATTGAAAAACATCGACAAAGTCTTAATCAATACGATATAGCTGACTGTAACGAATAATAAAAATTGCAGTTTTTCAAAATTTTGATGGCACCTTAGTTTTAAAAAGATTTCTTAGTTGCAAGAGTTCATTACTGAAAAGAGGTAAAACATTCCATCTTAAATACGTGTCACAAGCTAATTAAATCTTAATAAACTAATCAAAAAATTATATTATAAAAATTATCTGAAAATTTAACTGTAAGTAAAAGTAAGGATGTAATATCGGAACAAATTAAAAATTGGTGGAAAATTTTAATAAAATAAGTTCAATTTCAAGCTTATTATTTATCGAACACTCAAGATCATCAAATTAGTTCCCAGAATGCTTTTCCGTATTATGACTTTTCTGTAAAATATTTACTTAAATTAAACTATCATCAACTAAATCCAGATCAGGTAGTTTATGATACATAAATCATCATACGTCACACTAATCATAGTTAGTGTCATGATATTGACCAATTGCCGAGTCACGATATTAATTCTCTTACATTTCTCTGTAGTTTATTGCTCTGTGTGCCTTTTTCTTTAAATTTTGTGTTATCATGTTAATTAGCGAGTGACTGGTTGTATCAGCATGATTTTATTCAATTAATAAGTTAGAACGGTTTCCCCATGTGCTATACAATCTAGTGGAGCTGTTTTTCTTGCTCTTAGTGAAGAGGTTGATTTGACGTTATTGTTTGATAAATAAGTTCGCATATGAATACAGAGTTAACATGTTATTTTAAGAGCCTATTCATGTCTACTTTATCTTAATTATACCACAGCGATGGCTGTGGCGTCATGGCTAAACTTCGTGGATATTTAAGTACGTAATTATTTTGGTGGTAGATCGCAAAAAGTTAAGGCTAGGTTAAGCGTCTCATCATTCAAAACCATAACTAGAGAAGTTTCCGAGGGTTCAGTTCTTGGCCCACTTCTGTTTTCTATGTTCATCAATGACATTTTGGAGAAGTGTAATAATGTCTCCCTGCATGCCTATGCTGATTACCTTCAATTATATTTGTCCACTGGCTTCATTGATGATTTATGTGTTATGTCAGGATAAATAAAGACTTGACCATGATAGCAGAATGGGCTAGAACAAATAAACTCAAGCTAAGTCCCTTAAAATCATAAATATTGCCGATCTCTAACTCGTCACGAATGTTGAATTTTCTGCAATATTCCTTAATGACACTGAATTAAAAATCGTAAGCAGGGTATCAAATCTTGGGTTTCAATTGAATTCCTCGTTGTCCTGTGAGGATCACTTCAATTCTTGTAGAGAAAAAAAAAAACCGACTTCAAAATCACTACAAAGTAAAAAAAAAATTATAAAATAACTTTTCCTTTTAATTTCTTGGTCATATTTGATACTTTATTTAAGCATATTATTACATTGGAAAAATTGTTATTTTCATTTTTTTCTAATATCGTAAAAATATTAGCTTCTTTTGAATACAAACGCTAATATAAGGTTAATTTAAGGTCGGCGCTAATATAATCAGACTTTTAATCAGAAACGCCAACTTCTAAGCTTTTGTATTCATAAAAAAATTTATATATTAAATAATATTATATATTATATTTATTTATTTATTAAATAAAAAAAAATTCAAATAATAAGTTTTCCAATGTAATAATATTTCAAAATAAATTATCAAATATGACCAAGAAATTAAAAGAAAAAGTTATATAAAATTATTTTTTTTCTTTGTAGTGATTTTGTAGTCGGTTTTTTTTTAAAAAAAGTTTTTATTTCTTCCTTTTAAGGGAATATGATAAATTTTCGGAAAAATTGTTTCAACTACATAAATACAATTGTTCTTAAAAAATTTGTTCTATTAAAACCTGAAAGTTTGTTGGTTATTTCAAATATCTGTCTCTTAAATTTAAGTTAGATGTCACGTGTTTTGAAATACTTATACCCATTCTTGTAACGAATTTTATTACCATAGTGTCAATATTATTGCAGATATAGTGTTTTTTAATATTGCCACTCCCGTTTGTTAAATAAGTGCCCTTTTTCTTGACCGTTATTTGTAATAATTGTGCCTACCTCTGCACTTCATTTCAGTACCTAATATTAACTGAGATATTGTTTATCTTGTATTGCCACGCCGTTTTGTCAAATAACGCCTACTTTATTGATCGTAATTTTTTATAATTCTGCCTACCCCTGTACTAAAATAAATTTCAGTGCCCTAGTGTCAATATTATTCGAGATACACTGTTTTTCTAATATTGCCACGCCAAATTGTCGAATACCGCCCACCTTTTTCACCGTAATTTGTAATAATAATGCCTACCACAATACTACATTGCAGTACTCTAGTCTCAAAATTATTCAAGATACACTGTTTTTCTAATATTGCCACGCCTATTTGTCGAATAACGCCCATTTTCTTGACAGTAATTTGTAATAATTGTGTCTACTCCTACACTAAATTACAGTACCCTAGTGTCAATATTATTCGTTATACAGTCTTTTTCTAGTATTGCCACGCCCCGTTATCGAATACCGCCCACTTTTTTATATGGGCACCTCCGTGCTTATGATATCTATCTGTTCACCAAAAATTATAGCAATCAGGAATATGCTTTAGGAGTTATCGATGTACTTACATTAAAAAAACAAAAATAAGAACCTCCTCCTTTTTGAAGTCGGTTAAAAATATACTCGTTCTTTGTTTTAAGGAACTTAACAATGACAGCATCGTTTGTGCCTGTTGAAATGAGACGAAAACTGGCTGCGATAAAATTCAAAATATATGCTTTTTTGTAAAAAAAATAAGATCAAGCTCGAAAATAAACCGAATCGGATGAAAACCACGCCTAAAAATCTCTTAAAAATCCACACAAATTAATGAAATGCCTTAAAATTTAGCATATAAGCTTTGATCTTCAATGTCAGTCCTGACTATGAAATTTGAAAAAAATTGGATAAAAACCACGCCTACCTCCCATACAAAGTGTCCTTTTTATTAACATAAGATCTCTTAAAAACCCACAAAAATTAAGGAAATGTCTTGAAATTTTCCACATGAGCTTAAATATTCAATATAAGCCTTCTCTGTAATATTTGATGTCATCAAAATAGGAAAACTTTCGTAAATATATAAAATTGAGTGGCATCGTGTCTGCCGTGGCTGAAGACCTCGAATATACATGAATTCGACCGCGGGGGGGTATTTTAGCTTCGGTACCCTGCTGAAACTCCATTCCTTACTAGTTATTACAAAAATTCCGGTAGGCTGTTTTTCGTCCGCACTATCAGAACGTGAAATTTACTGCCAAGCTATGTTAAAATGGTTTCCAACCAAAGGGCCTTTACGCATTTAATTTTAGAACACTTCTCATAGTTTTCATCTATCTTTTCTTTCTTTTTTTTCCTTTCTTTCACTTAACTGCTTTTTCCTTTATTTTCAGGAAAAATATAAAATTGTTTATCAGTGTTCATGAATGAAATCAAATTAAGTTAAGTTTTATTGAAATGATATATTTGACTTTAATGAAATCGTATTAAATTTTCACTTATATTTTATCAAATTTTAATTTATCATACTAAATTTAAGCTTTTTATTCATTGCATCTCGTTGTATTTAATTGTTATTTTAGAGGCATGTAAAATACTTAATTTTCTTTTAAGCTCACAAATGAAATTAATTCATAAATCAATAAATAAAACGGGGACTAAGATCGATGAAACGAAAGGTTTCATTTACAACAAACAATAACAAAAACTCGCCGCAATTTGCAGTATAAAAACGACAAAATTTTAATTCAACAACACTTTGTTTGCATGCGATTTGAACCCAATACCTCACGATCTTCAGACAGATCTTCTACTCTCTGACTAACGTACTCATGTCGAGTGGAATTGCTGATTAACTATTCAGTATTAGTTCCTCCCTTCTTCCTTATATGATTGTCTAGGATTGTGTCTTGACTTTATTAATAGATATGCACAAACCACTAAGTTGTACCACAAAATGTACCTCGTTAGATTGTTTATGAATATTACAAAAACCATAAGTTGCAGTTGGGGGCTGTTCATAGACTACGTAACATGTTTTTGGTCAATTTTTGATCACACATTTTGAAAACCTTGAAAAGATATCTTTTCATGTGTGATGATCAACAGTGATCTAATTGTTTATTGTGTTTAAAGTGCCATAAATTGAAGTGAATTATTGTGAAAAGGTTAGTATAATGTATATTTTTAAAGGAAATTTAATATATTTTGTGATTTTATATCGTTTCGATCAAAATGTTCGCACCGAAAAATTGACTGGTCATTTTTTGACAGCTATGAACTTCTCAGTTGTGGGCACCAATATTTTACCGGTTGTGGGCACCAACATTTTTTCGGTTAAAAGGGTGAAAGAGGCTAAAAAACTGTCAACTATCGTTGTTTATGTTAACAACAACCGCCCGGATGCCTTCAAACCGTTCTCACTTCGCCGCCAGTGCTCGCTGAATTAAAGGAGACGTACCACGGGTGTGTAATCTCGTAGTATTTTTTGGGTGTGTCTTTTAGGGTTAAAAAGTTGAATTTGATTTCCAAAAAATTTAAGAAGATTTTTTCTGAACTGGAAAAAGTTGAATTTGAAGTTTTTAAAATGAAAGAGATGAATTTGAGCTACAAATAGTTGAATTTGAAAAACAAAAAGTTGGATTTGAAGTTAACAGCCTCGTCATCGTCTTGTCATACTTACTTAGTTGGTCGCAACAATCCGTGTCCGGGTTTCAACCGACCTCATCAGCTCTCGCCAGGCGCCTCTGCTTTGCGCGCGCCTTCTCCAATCGGATACACCAAGAGCGGTTAGGGCTTCCTCAGCCTGGTCCATCCATCGGAGGCATGGTCTCCCTCGTCGTCGTTGACCAGCGACCCTCGCCTCGAGCACCTTTTTCGCTGGAGCTTCGTCGTTCATACGATGGACATGACCCAGCCAGCGTAGTCGCTGCACAGTTATACGCCGAACTACGTCAGTGTCATCGTAGAGCTCATACAGCTCGTGGTTCATTCGGATGCGATAGTCATCACCGACTCGAACAGGACCGAAGATTTTGCGAAGAACTTTTCTCTCGAATACCCCCAGAGCGGCTGCGTCAGTTTGCGAAACTACCCATGCCTTAGCGCCATAAAGCAGCACAGGTAGAACGAGCGTCTTGTAGAGTGTTAGTTTTGTCGATCGAGAGAGGGCTCTGGAACTTAGTTGCTTACTGAGTTCTTCGCTTTATCTCCAGGCTGATTTCGTTTTTGGTATTAATGGCGGTGCCAAGGTAAACGAACTCCTTGACTACTTCAAAGTTATAGCTGCCGGATGAAACGTGGGAGTCTAAACGCCGAGCTCCCTTGTTTGTAGACAGCATATATTTTGTTTTGCCCTCAATTATCGTCAAACCCACTTTGGCTGATTCCTTTTCGATAGCGGCGAAAGCAGCGGTAACATCTCTCTTGGCTCTGCCGACAATAACAATATCATCAGCGTACGCAAGGAGCTGGACGCCTTTGTAGAAAATGGTGCCATTACGATGCACACCGGCCTTTCGTACGATCCCCTCCATGATGATGTTAAAGAGATCGCAAGACAGTGGATCGCCTTGCCTGAAACCTCTTTCGGTATTGAAGGTTTCGGAGAGGTCATTTCCTACCTTGACGGAGCTGCGTGTGTTGCTCAACGTCATTCTGCAAAGTCTGATCAACTTTGCAGGTATACCGAACTCAGACATTGTTGCGTATAAGCAATCCCTTCTCGGGCTATCGAACGCAGCTTTAAAATCGACAAAGAGATGGTGTGTGTCAATTTGATTTTCGTGGGTTTTCTCCAGTATTTGTCGTAGCGTGAAAATCTGGTCTAGGGTGGACTTACCAGGTCGAAAGCCACACTGATAAGGTCCAATCAGTGTTTTTGTAATCGGCTTTAATCTTTCACACAGTACGCTTGAGAGAACCTTATATGCGATGGAAATAAGACTGATACCTCTATAACTTGCGCAGATTGCTGGGTCTCCTTTCTTAAGTATAGGGCACAGTACGCTGAGGTTCCAATCGTCGGGCATGATTTCTTCTAGCCATATTTTGCTGATGAGCTGATGCATGCGCCTTATCAATTCATCGCCGCCGGTTTTAAACAATTCAGCTGACAGGCCGTCAGCACCCGCTGCTTTGTTGTTTTTGAGTCGTTGGATAGCAACTCGAACCTCTTCATGGCTAGGTGGTGGTACTTCCACTCCGTCATTGTTGATTGGTAGCTCTGAACTGCGCTCTCCATGGGCGGCATTGGTGGAATCGTCGCCAGTAAGTAAATTGGAGAAGTGCCGTCTCCACAATCTCAGCTCACACTGCGTATCCGTATTCAGATCTCCATTTTCGTCTCTACAAGTGGATGCTCCGGGCTTGAAACCTTGGGTTAGACGCTTACCCTGTTGATAGAATTTTCGTGCATCCTTCTTGCCCTGGTATACCTCTAGTTCCTCACGCTCACGCTTTTCCTGCTCTCTTTTCTTGCGTCTGAAAAGGCGCCTCTCTTCCTTCCTCTTTTCGCGGTAGTTTTCTCGCGTTGCAGCTGACTGCAGCGTTTTTCTATAAGCGGCGTTTTTTACAGCAGTCGCAATGCAACACTCCTGATCATACCATTGGTTCCGAGGTTGCGGGCGCCGGAAACCAATGACTTCTTCAGCAGCAGCGCGCATGGAGTGGGATATATGCGCCCAAAGTCCGCCGGCGTCGTCGGGTCCAGAGGTTGGTTGGTTGAGCTTAACCGAGAGTTGAGCGGAGTAGGCTTCGGCAGTCCGTTGTAGTTGCAGCTTAGCGACATCTAGCTTTCGTTGCATTCCTGTGCGTATGTTCTTCGCATTGCATAATCGCATGCGGATCTTGGCTGCAACAAGATAATGGTCGGAGTCAATGTTAACCCCCCGAAATGTACGCACATCTAGAACACTAGAGGCATGCCTTCCGTCGATTACAACATGATCAATTTGGTTTCGCGTTTTTTGATCCGGGGACAGCCAGGTGGCCTTGTGGATGTCGAGGTGCTTAAATCTGGTGCTACTAACTACTATGTTTCGCGCCGCGGCGAAGTCAATCAGTCTTAGACCGTTGTCCGTGGAGGTCTCATGAAGACTGAACTGACCGACAGTGGGGCCAAAGATGCCTTCCCTTCCGACTTTCGCATTAAAATCGCCGAGGACTATTTTCACGTCATGGACCGGAAGGTGGTCGTATACGTCCTCAAGACTAGCGTAGAAAGCGTCTTTGACGGCTTCGTCCTTTTCCGCCGTCGGGGCGTGCGCGCAAATAAGGCTGATGGAGAAAAATGTTGCCTTGATGCGGATCGTGGCCAATCTTTCGTTGACAGGTGTGAACCGGGAAACAAGGTGGCGTAGTTTCCGGCTAACAACGAATCCACATCCAAATTCGCGCCTCTCCGCATGGCAGCTGTAGTAGATATCACAGTGTGCTTGTTTAGAGCAGCCTTGCCCTTTCCATCGCATTTCCTGGATGGCGGTGATGTCAGCCTTTATCGTTTTGAGGGCTTCCGCCAGTTGGATAATGGCACCTTCCCTATAAAGGGTTCGGACATTCCAGGTGCATATCCGTAAATCATTGTCCGTTTTTCGTTTGCGGTGGTCGTCAACGTAATTGGGGTTCTTATCCGAGGCTAGTTTAGTTTTCATTGGGCAGTAGTAATGTGGCGGGACCCAAGCCCTGCGCACATTCCATGTTTAAGGTCTATGGAGTGACCCGCCGCGCAAATTAGCCGTCAAACTGACGGATGCCAGTTTGCCGTTGCCCAGGGAACACCACGTGGAGGTTTGAGTCGACTTGAGACGATTTCGACATGGATAATGCTGGCCTCGCCAGGTTGAGGCGGTCAGACACGTTGCCATGTGAAGGTTCGCCCCTGTTCCCCATCGTCTTGTCATACTGGTAAATATATTGCCATTCAAGGTGTAGTTGAATATCAAGCAACAAAGTTTGCCATTTAAAAAAAAAAATTTTACAGTCAAAAAAAAAAAAAAGGTGAATCAGAATGAATGCAGTCTAGTAGCAAATATGCTCTCTCTCTCCACTTCCGAGCTTTCAACTGAAGTCTCTGATGAAGTAGAATCTGCATCCACTTCAACTTCTAGATGTGGAAGCCAACACTAATTAATAAATTGTATTTTTATAAAATAATGTGCCCAATATTATAGGAATTATCTTAGATATTTTTACACTTATTGAATTTTATTAAACAATATACGCAATATACAACTTAACATTAAATTTATTTCAGATACAAACGATAAATTACGAGTTATGTATGAACATTTGATAATGGATTTATAAAAAGTATTTTGCTAAAAGTGATAGATCGTACAATGACAGCCACTATTCCTGAGCATAATAATATGCTTCAATTTTTATGTCTCTGTGGCATAGTAATAATTTTTTTGTACTTGGTGCAATGGCCTGATCGAGTTGAAAAACGATATCGGCAGAAGATTTATGGTACATTTTTGACAAACAATCCGAATTTAAGCAATATCCAATTTAATAACGGTAAAGAATGCATTTTACTAGAGGATTTGTAAGCCTCGTATTAACCTCAACTAAAATTAATATCGTAGATACTGTTGCAGAAACTAGTTATTATGTACGCTCTGAACATTGTAAGATGCCGTCTGTTAATCCTTTTTCCAGCGATATAATTAAGAAATACAAGCCTTGGTCAATACAAAACTGCTCTTCGGTGGATCGTTTGGTTGAAACTATCTTCGATGCAAATTTAAAACGGTATTATTTACATATTCGCAAAGATGTCGGTCCTACTCTTAGTAACTATAGTGGCGATATAAGTTGTTGTTACAAGCAGATCATCAGAAAAACTGTAGACGATGACAAAATTATGTGAGTTGATTTTATTTTTCATGAATGTTGCTCAAAATATTGTCAGATTTTCAGTTTCCAAAGTATTTCAATATAATTTTAAAAGATATTAAAAGATATATTGTAAAATTGCTTATATAAATAAATGTACTTTTCTATATTATTCTCAGAATGAAACCTTGCCGTAAGTTTCAACAGAACTTCCTTGTACCTCTATACATCGAAGGCATGATCGTTGAATGTTATTCGGCCAACTGCACCAAGTTGCTACAAAAGGATGGCTTTACATTTATACAAATGAAAAATCTTACCAAAGTGCCAAAAAAGCCTTTCAGAAAACCAAGTGTTCTACTTTTGGGTATTGATTCACTTTCACGAATAAATTTCCGACGCACAATGTTAAAAACGTATGGATACATTAAACGTAGTGGATGGTATGAAATGCAGGGATACAATAAGGTAGATGATATATCTTCCTCCCTCCCTCTTTATCCGTCTCCTACTTTAGCTTACCTCCTATTCAGATGGGTGACAACACATTTCCCAATTTGATGGCAATTATGGCAGGTTATGAACTTAAGACAGCTTATAATACATGCATGACAAAAAAATCAGGTGGCTTAAATGCCTGTCCTTTGATCTGGAAGAACTTTCGCAATCAGGGTTATCGTACCGCTTATGCAGAGGATGAGTCCGATATAAGCACATTCAACTATTTGAAGGATGGTTTTTCAAATCCACCTACAG
This sequence comes from Coremacera marginata, assembly GCA_914767935.1. Classification (NCBI taxonomy): domain Eukaryota; kingdom Metazoa; phylum Arthropoda; class Insecta; order Diptera; family Sciomyzidae; genus Coremacera; species Coremacera marginata. The sequence continues at coordinate 140,869,299 of OU612044.1, forward strand.
ACTACTATCTACGACCCTATATAATGGCCTTCGAGCGGTATCTAGTGAAGAAAAAGCGTTGTGGTCTAACCAATTGCTTGGGCATGCGCCATGCAGCACAGTACGTATACGACTTTGCCATTCAACTGTCAAACCGTTATAACGATGAGCCGGTCTTCGGGCTCTTCTGGATTAATTCCTTCAGTCACAATTGCTACGGTATGCCATCGGCTATGGACCATGTAATATACGGTTATATGTTGGATTTAGAGAAGTTAAACATTTTGGAAACATCAATTGTTGTCTTCTTAAGTGATCACGGCATGCGATTTGGTACTCTTAACCACCTGCCGAGTGGCTTTCTCGAAGAACGTTTGCCTATGCTTTTTATCTGGTTGCCGCAATGGTTCAAACAACAACATCCACAAGTTGTTCAGGCATTGAAAGTGAATCGCAACCGGCTTACATCTCCATATGATCTACATATGACCTTAAAACATCTGGTGGCAATGGCAGGTGGCAAGGAAAATGTCAAATTAGAGCCAGCTCATGATTGCCCCAAGTGTCAGTCTTTATTTCATGAAATACCAGAGAATCGTTACTGTGACGAAGCTGGTATTCCGGATCACTGGTGCACCTGTATACCATACCAAGAAATGGTAAAAAATGGAAAATCTTGCAAAATGGCATCGCTCGTAGTTGATAAGATGAACCGTTATCTGACTGTAAGGAACTTCAGTGATGTTTGCAGTAAGCTAACTTTAAGATCTGTTGACAATGTATTTCGCCGAATGATTCTAGAAGATGAACCACCCGTCAATATGTATCGCATTAATTTAAAGACGAATCCAAATAAGGCCAAATTTCAATGTACTTTCATATATCATGGGAACAACGATACCGTTACACTGGACGTGGAGAGCATCAGTCGTGTGAATAGCTATGAGCTGGATTCAAAGTGTGTCAAGGATAAACAGGCGAAAAAGTACTGCATATGTAGAAATGCAGTGGTTTCAAATAAAAGAAAAGCGCGGACTAAAGGCTAGATTACCCACAAGATGCGACAGGGTTATAGTAAGTTTATATATGTCTTTGATTCTTAACATTTTTAATCAATTATGGCTTATAAAATAGAACACATCTTGGAGAGTATTTTACATTATAAATGAGAGATAAGATCTTTAAGAATAAAAAAAAAAACACATTTGCAAAGAATTTTCTTAAAAAATCTATTATAATTACTGGAAAAAACTGTTGTAGCCACATTTGGTAGAGTCTACAAAGGCGACTCTAGTATAAAAGCCACTCTTAAACTGTGAATACCTTGTAAAAAATTATGTCAAAATTTTGATACGATTCTATTCCTTAGTCAAAATCCTAGGTCCTATTTTACATATTTTGTTTTTATTTTTAATCGTTTAATTCGCAATTTTTGGAAAAAGTACCATTCTGTCTACTGAAAAACCTAAAGAACAGAATCCTATTTAAATTTTGAATTAATTTTTTACAGGGTGTCCACAAATGATGTACCAGTTTAAAAGTGACTTATGCAAGATGAACTCTGGCCAAACCAGAAGTGACTAAAAAATTTGCTTTTGACATTCTTTATTTGATGTATAATTTACAAAATAAAATATCGTCTATATAAGTATATATTTTCACAAAATAAGTCTAAATAAGTGTTTTTTTAAAATCCCCCCCAAATGTTTCCATTTTCTACTTGCCACTGATGAGCACTTTCGATATTCATACTTAATATTCATACTATTTTATTCATACTAAATATTCATACTAAATTGTGAAATTTTCTAAGGTTTGTTACCGAAAATTCTTTCTTTCGGGTATCCCCATAAAAAGATGTAAGTGGTCGTGCGATCTGAAGGCCATGCAGAAATTTGGGCCTACACACTAGGGACTGTTATGAATCATGACATCGACAGAGCTGAAAAGTACGAAGTAGAAAACAGAACGTATTTAAAAGAATCTGCATTTCTTTCATAACTTAATATATACATTTTATTTATAAGGCATAATTAATTAAAAATTGTTAAAAATTAGAGAATTACCTCCTTAGACCATCGCAACTTATGGACACACTCTTTTTATGCTTGGGTATTATTATTTATACTTTAAAAGTTCTGCTGTTTCTTCCTGTAGATTGTTTTTAAATATAAACCAATTTATTTATTTTACAAACTCTCAATTGCTAGTTTTAATATTATTTCATTATAATTATTTAATATATTCGTGAATATAGTTAAAAATTAAGTTAAGTTTCAGGAAAATTTTTTCGATATTAATGTCAAAAAAAAAAATTCAAGTTTTCTAGTTTGTTTATTGGGAACAAATAAAGTAAGACGTATGCATGACTTATTATTTCCGCTAGATTTTACATTAAATAAAATGTACAGCTGTAATTTTTGATATCGTAAGGGGACTTATATCAATTTTTTCTTTAAAATTTTGTTGTGCTTAGGAGAGAATTACGAAATAGCGGTTAAAGATATTGATTTACTGATATTTGAATGTTTTTAAAGAAGTATCAAATTTAGAAAAATACATCTTGTTTTGGGTTTTGTATTATTTTTTTTATTGTAGTTTATTGCTAGTTTATTTAAAACCTGAGGTACCAAGAAAAAATCGACTGGTAAAATTACTCAAAAACGAATAAACCGAGCACTAACAAATAAGGATTGAAATTTTTTGTGAGCCTTAGCAACTTATTTTTCAGAGATTGACATAGGAGCTTTTTGTTTTTTAATTTCCACAAAATCAGATACACCTATTTTTACCCTCAAATTATAAGATTTTTTTTTAAATTTTGACTTCCGAGAGCCACTATTTTTTTTTATAAATCAAAAATTTTAAAAAAACTCGATGTCAAACCCTCGTTTAAAATGTGAACTTGTTAAACGCCTCAGGTTGCAAACATAGTGTACGCTTGTTGCTGAGCCAAGCCGAAAAACACATTGGAGTAAAAGAGATGCATGACTATGTTTCCTTATTGCTCCAATGAGTTTTTAGACTCGGCTCAGCAACAAGCGTTTACTATGTTCGCAACCTAAGACGTTCCAATAAACTGGTTGAAGCGCTAAAATAGAATGTTGCCGAAAAGCCACATGTGCCGTATCTCCACCGTGCTCAGGATTTTAGTGTAAGTGGAACCACTTTGTAGCACAATTTGAAGAATGAGTAGCATTTGTTTTCGTAAAATGGCAATTGTCTCAAAGAATATTGCCGACAGACGGTCTACGTCACTTGGGATAAGACGAAGCAGTCTCTTGAATGATTGAAATTGAATCTGATTTTTGGAAGAACATTTTGATGAACGATGAGGCCCATTTCACACTCTCTGTCGCCGTTAACTAGTATAATTTCGACTTTTGTGGAACGGAGAATCCAGACGAGATCCATGAAACACCATTGCATGACCAAAAAGTGACTGTTTGTGCAGATATTTCTGGCAAAACTATCATTGGGTCATTTATCTGCAGAGAAGACGAAACATTCGGTGGGCATCGATATCGATGGATGATGGCTTATTATTTTTGCCCACAAATATGTGAAAAAGGGCTGGACAGTTAGTGGTTTCAACAAAACAGTGCACCATGTCACAAGGCAAAATTTGGCGGCATTAAAAGGTCACCCAGATCTTCAGATTTGACTACTACGAACTTCTTTTTGCGAAGTTGTTTGAAAAGCAAAGTGTATGACAGCAAGCCTCAGACCATTGTTGGCTCAAGGCAAACATTCGTTTCAAATTCATCTCTATACCGCCGAGATGCACTTGATTAATGTTGTTTTTAAAAACTACTTCAAATAAATTGTAAAGGACCAAATTAAATAAAAAGAATGTATGTATGTATGTATTTCATATTCCATACAGTATCATGTATTTAGGTTTAATTCAGTCTATTTTTCAACGCTACCAGCTTATTTCTTTTTTTTTTAAAGTTTTTTTAAAACCTTTTTAGACTTTGTGCTAAGATATAAGATTAAGTGAAAAAATAAAATGTCGCACCCACAATTCGGGGCGATCAATACTCGTATGAGCACGGATCTTTGTTATTTCTCATTCTTTTATCAAACTGGGGAATCCCCTTTTTGAAATGAATGTAGCCATCTTGCTTGTTGTAGGGACTGGCAATACCATAAATACTGACTCGCAGTGATTCCCCGTGTTTTTTTATTGTGCTCGGACTGCTCAGAACTACTGTTCAGCTGGACTAACTTTTTTCATATAAAGAATAGTGTTCAATATTGTATAACATCAAATTAGGTCATAATACGGGTAAGTCTCTTCAGGTAAGTCCGTGCTTTGACAATTCAAAGAAAGTTTAATTTATTGCTAGATCATCAATAGTCCAATTCACATTGACTTAATCGTGAATATGTATACGGCTTCCAACCCATGATTTTATTGTTTTAATTTTTAAATAATTGAATTATTTTCCCAAAAAATATAAATAAAAACAATATCTACACCCAGGGAAAAAAATCGTAAAATCAAAGAAAATGCACTTTGCCACAAAAACTTTTATTGGTTCGATTGTGCCCAAAGACAAAACATCGTTAAGGCAAAGGCACAAAGAATGTTAGATTCTCAAGAAAAATATACTTTAAATCAAAAACTTAAATTCTTGCGGCAAAGACGTACGGCGTTCCATGGAAAAAAGTCGTAAAAGTAAAGAAAACGCCCTTTGGCACAAACACTTTTATACGTTACGGCAAAGGCGCAGACTGTTAGATTCCCAAAAAATATACTTTAAACCAAAGACTTAGGTCCTTGATTTTAAGTACATATCTTTTTAATTGTAGCATTCAAATTGCTATTCAAATTGCTTACTGAAAAAAACTACGCTGCAAATTTTAAATGAAGCCAAAAAAAGTTTGAGCAAACTTTCCTTATTTACGTTTTTTTACATCCTTTTTCATTTATGGTTATGTTTGCTAGCATTTTTCAAAGATCACTGCACACCCTGCAGTTCTCGGAATGCTTCTATACAACAAAAAAAATGCCACTTGATACAATCAACAATTGATTGCACTTAATATGTAACTTGTTCACTTAATTCACACATTAATTCACTTTTTCACAACTATAAAGAAAAACTTATACGTAGGCAGGGGCAAAACCAAAGTGCTGCTGCGGCGGACTATTCCATGTTGACACTCGCACACAATTTTTTTATTCTTCGTATACAAATATGATTTTGAAGAAAACATTCTTTAAATTAAAAGACTTTGAAACAATGAAGCTTACTCTCATAAAACAAAGAAAAGTGTTGATTTTACATACTTTCTTGAATTCCTTGTTAACAAAGAATTAAATCGTTGTAGCAAATATTTTATCTTCAAGGAAAAGATTATTTCATTGATTTAGCTTTAAAGAACTTCAGTCTTTTGTTTCGATGATGCAGCACTTGCATAGTTAAAGGATTTTCTAGCCAAATTTTTGGGCGATTTTTCAATTTGCCACTTTAGCCGATTTTCTCTTGGGAGATTATTCGCACAGCCATATTTTCATTGCAATTTAATTTAACATTACATGACTTTTAAACGAATTATGCGGAGAAATGAATTTAACGGGGACTTATTATTTTGGGAAATTCACACACATTTTATACGCAAAATTTTTTTGGTTACATGTTGAATTAAGCGGGAAACGAGTTTAATAGGAACGGATTAAGCTGTATTTAGATAAATTTAAAATATATGTTTTTAGAAAGTAAGAACTATTTACTTTATTTAAAGAATTGATAGACTCATTCAACCAAGATTCATTCAAACAATGAACTCGTACATGGGACCAATTCATTAAAACAGAGAACACTTTTTTTGATTTAACAACGTTTTTGGTTCAGTGTATACATGACTTCCTTAATTTTTTATCTGTACAATACTTAATAATTAGGAAATTAACTGTAAATTTTAGAGACTTGAATTTAAAGACCTAAATAAGGAATGATTAAAATTGTGTCACCCTGAACCCCGAGTGACTGAAACCCACACTACACCACAGCGACACCTTAGATTTTTGTTGTTAATGTCTTCACGCACGTTAAAAATATTATTTTATACCTTTCGATCTTAAAGTATAATGAAAGATTTGATTTGATTTGATTTGATTTGATTTAATTTAATTTAGTTTAATTTAATTTAATTTAATTTAATTTAATTTAATTTGATTTGATTTAATTTGATTTGATTTGATTTGATTTGATTTGATTTGATTTGATTGGATTGGATTGGATTTGATTTGATTTGATTTGATTTGATTTGATTTGATTTGATTTGATTTGATTTGATTTGATTTGATTTGATTTGATTTGATTTGATTTGATTTGATTTGATTTGATTTGATTTGATTTGATTTGATTTGATTTGATTTGATTTGATTTGATTTGATTTGATTTGATTTGATTTGATTTGATTTGATTTGATTTGATTTGATTTGATTTGATTTGATTTGATTTGATTTGATTTGATTTGATTTGATTTGATTTGATTTGATTTGATTTGATTTGATTTGATTTGATTTGATTTGATTTGATTTGATTTGATTTGATTTGATTTGATTTGATTTGATTTGATTTGATTTGATTTGATTTGATTTGATTTGATTTGATCTGATTTGATTTGATTTGATTTGATTTGATTTGATTTGATTTGATTTGATTTGATTTGATTTGATTTGATTTGATTTGATTTGATTTGATTTGATTTGATTTGATTTGATTTGATTTGATTTGTTTTGAGATTTGGCCTATCAAAATGTCATATTTTCATTTTTAAAAGTCTAAGTTTACTTTTGATTTGTATTCTTATCTTAAATTCTTGCGTTTTGATAGATTCCAATAATTTTGAGTCAAGTAAATACAACTATTCATTTCAAAAATTTAGACAAGTTTCGTGGGAATTTCTAAGTTAACAAATACGGTAATAACGAAATTTTTTAATTTTTATATTTTGCCATTTGATAATTTATTTGTGTATCACGAATCAGTATCTTCATTATCGAATACAATTGCTTCCAATTGAAGCATGCGCGTTTCATTTACAAATCCAAATTCCCATCGCATCAATGGGTTTTCTGTATCACAGGGCTTAAGAAGCACCAACTTTTTCTCAGGATCAGCAACGCAGCACCTTTCACCCTGTTTAAGCCATTTTGTATAACGATCAAAGAAGAACTCTTGATTGCCACCCGTAACATGACAGCCCCACTCCCGTATCACATGAGTGTTAGAGTCCTCCTCCAGACATGCAAAAGCGCCATCTTTTAGCTCACGACGCCAGGTATAATGATAAAATTGATTGGGATGTGGATGAGTTTTATTCCTAGAGCACTCATAAAGTGCCGTTTTGTGTTCATTACCCATATTATCAATACATAAACCAGGTGCTCCAAGACTCTCAATGACGCCGTTGGCAAAATCCGATGGCTCATGAAGCGGAAATTTTCGCAAGATATCAGCGAAAACTGTTTCCATCAACCAAGTGAAGGACTTGCATTTGAGACGTTTACGTATGGCATGACGCGGAGCAAGATCCCCCATTTCGGTAACGTCACGCAGCGCCTTACTTCGATTGAGGATATGCTGGCGATGTTCATCGTCCATCCAGACCTCAATGAGACGTCGCTGATTCTACAAGAGTGATAAAAAAATTTGTTTTTAAGTTGATGTACTAAACTAACTTACCAGCGCCTCGAAGCTGTAGTTGCCATAAAGATTAGTGTTGCCCTTAGTTTGTGGATCCCTATATATATGGCCCATGCGAGAACAGGGAATTTCTAACAATTCACCACCACACATCCATATCTTGAAACTCATCTCAAATTGTTCACCACCCCAGTACTGCATGCCTTCGTCAAAGCCGCCGAGCTGCCAAAAAAATTCCATTCCAATGGACAAGGCACCACCCATCATCACGTAGTTTCGATAGGGACGTGTTGGTTCACGTTCTTCGGCGACAGTTAATGGTTGTTGCCGCAACCACAGGGTCCAGTCGAAGTAGCCAAGGTAGCCGGCATTACGATAGTACATAAAATTGCGAAAGGACACGGTATCAATTATTGGACAGGTGCAGGCACGCTCATTCAGAGCTATAGGCTCGAGCAGTGGCGGCAGCCAATTGTACATAACCTCAAAGTGTGAGTCCAGAAATATGAGCACCTTGCTCGTTTTGGAAGCAGCACGCGCACCAGTATTGCGGGCACCCATCAAACCAACACGATGCGGCTGTGTGCGCACCAGGCGCACCTTGTCAGTTGGCAGGTGCTGCGCTAAATAAAGCTCTAGTGGTTCACCCAGGCTATCCAGAGTACTGCAGTCATTGACGAGTATTATTTCGTTCAGCAGCTCATGTGGTGAGCGATTTAGTATACTGTGCACGGTGCGTAGTAGCACCGACAGGTACTCATTGTAAAAGATGATAACCACGCTGGCAAGTGGCAAATCAGCGAGGTATGTTTTGTTTCGGCAGCTTGAAAGAACAAAAGTTTGTCACGACAAAGTAGTAAACGACGGCCAGCTACTCACCCTGGATCTCTTATATCTGGCAGAGAACGATTTAGTGATATATAATCCGACAGTATTGCATCATAGCCAAACTCGTTGTAGAGTCTTTGGCGCTCATCTTCGAGATTAGCAGGTCGTGCCACCTCACCCAAACCTATACGATTTAGTGCCACTGCTATAGCCCCAGGATCTTCCCAGTCACGTTCAATCTCTAAGGAAACATTTTTAAACTCCACCAAATTCAGCTGTTTTTTACAGTTCCTGCCAACTGTTATGTGATAGTTATCGAGACCCAAGTGAGTCAGCCAAGCAGAGCACAAGGTTAAAATAATAAAATTTTTAAATTTTCCAAATTTGTTGTACGAGCAGGTAGCTGTAGTTGCTGCTGTTACTGCTTCCATTCTTCTAATGAGCTCGTACAATCTTTGTTAAATAAATTAGTTTTAATGGGAAAATCATATTCTGTAAGAGTGGTACTCACGCTTTGATAACAAAATTTGAGTAGGTCAACCTAAGAATGAAATCATATCATTCACAAAGTATGCTATTAACAAGCAAGAAAGAATTCTTTAATGGACTTTACTATAAGTTTTTTACATGTTTTACATAATGAACCTGCATACTTTTTTATAGATTATTGCAATAGATAAAAGAAACCTATAAATATAACATATTATTTATTTTTACTGACTCATTTTCAAAACGAAAATTTTCGCAACTGGCCTCATTCGGGTTTTCTTATGACGCGAAAGATTTTAAAGATAAACAATTGTGAGTAAAACTAAAACAAAAGCCCAAAAAATCAAAGATCGTTAAGGGGGCAATGTAGTGTAGCAAATGAAATAAATATAAAAGGCCTTTATTTTTACTAGAGTACGTGTGGTAGTGGTCGAAATTCGACCTTTTCGCCATACCACCACTGAGCGGCGCCGAGTATTCCAGCTAGCATTTTTCTTTAAAACTATTCGGTGCACTCCTTCTCCCTGTTCTGATTCATTTAAAAACAAAGTCATCAAAATCGGTTGAGAAACATCCTGAATGTCGTGCCACCCCCGAGCAACAGCTAGCATTTTTCTTTAAAAATTCGTCGGCGCTTCTCCCTAAGCTGCTTGATTTTAGGCAATATAGTCAGTGTAAGAGGCGGAATCGATGGTGGTGGAATGGTCCAAGGATATAAGCAAACAAAAAAGGACGCGCTACGTAACAAAAAATATAAGTGCTTTTTAATTGGAATACTAAATTAGTAAATTCTGTGAATTGGCAAGAGTCTTTGTATAAAACTCTTTTTAGAAGGATTTGAAATAATATAAGTTTATTTTCGAAGTGATCAATTTTAAAAATCTTTTCTAGTTTTTTTTTCATTAGGCTTAGTATCAGACGTGACGTAACCTGACATTACGTTACTAAATCTCCATTGTAATCCATTTGGGTTATTAAGTAATTTGGTAATTAAGTAATAATGCAATTAAGTAACTAAAAAACAAAATTAATATATATGTTCTCTCTTTGCCTCAACCATTTTTCATTATCTTTACCCAATGCCTTAAATTTTTGATAAAACAAAAACGTTTACGAAACATTAACTAAACATTTACTTAAAAGAAAAAGTACATATGTGAAACAGTGCAGAAAATTTAATCCTTATGATAAATTAAATTATGTACAAAATGCTTAAATTAAAAAAAGAATACTGTTTCTCTAAGATAATATCATAAATAATCAGTTTTTAATAACTTTTAATTTGTGGGTCACTGTTGATTTTTCTGTGGAAATGCCAATATGTTATTATATTAAGAAAATAGCAGAAGAAGACATTTTTTTAATTTTCATAATTTGTTATAGATGGCACCACAGTGAAGTTCTAAAAAATCCGGTGTCCATATGGCGGACAGTTAATCTCAGGATTGGCTACGCCTATTTTGAAAAAACTTATTTTTTTTTATTTATCAGCATATTCTCATAGGTAATCTACCAAATAATACTAAATTTTTTTTTAAATAAATTCATTAGCAAAGGCAAAAGATCAAAAAATGTGGTATTTTTTTTAAGCATTGCTCATTTTTTTCAATTTTTCAAATATAATGGTAGATTGCCGGGCGGAAGTCATCCCTCCATAAAAACCTTTTTGTTTTTATGTTTCAGACGTCCAATTCCAGAGAAGGACACCGGATTTTTGAGCACTTCAGTTTGGCGCCATCTATAACTCATACAAATTATGAAAATTATTTTTTTTTATATTTTTTCCAATCATCAAGGATTGAAAAAAATGTATGTTAATATCTAATAAAGGGCCCAAGTTATTAACTTTTGAAAATTGCTAACTTTATCCATATCCGAAACTGTAATGATACCTTAAGAGATTTTAATTAAAATAAAGTCACTTTGTATGGGAAGTAGGCGTGGTTTTCAATCAATTTTGCCAAATGGCATAGAGATGGCTTATATTAAATACCAAAGCTTATGTGCAAAATTTAAAGAGATTTTACGTTAAAAAAAAAGCCAATTTGTATAGGAGGAAGGCGTGGATTTCATCCGATTTCGTCAAATATCATATTAATGGTCGACATTATATATCAAAGCCTATGTGAGAAGTTTCAAGACCTTTCTTTAATTTCAGTAGATTTTTAGGAGATTTTACGGTTAATATAAAGTCACTATCTATTTGAGGTAGGCATGGTTTTCATCCGATTTTTAAAAATTTCATAGTCAGGATTTATGGTATATTGAAGATCAAAGCTTAAAGGCATTTCTTTAATTTTTGTGGATTTTTAAAAGATTTTACTGAATAAAGAAATTCAATTTGTATAGGAGGTAGGCGTGGTTTTCATCCGATTTGGCTCATTTTCGAACATGATCTTCATTTTTAAAAAAAACTAATATATTGAATTTCATCGCGACAGCTTTGAAATTAAGGTTGTAATTGTGTCGACAGACAGACCGATTAACGGGCACACGGAAATCGACTCAAGTGGTGATGCTTATCAAAAATATATACACTTTTCTATACCTGCCACGCCTCTTTATTGGCGTTACAAACGGAATGACAAAGGTACGCAGTACGCGTTTTAGTATAAAAATAAATAAAAAAGTAACAGTGCCACCTTCTAATATTCCGATGGTAATGTAGATGGATTCGTTAGCTTATTTCGACGCTTAACGAATCTCGATAATTGCAAATTGACAACAATGTTGTGGGCCGTTTGATCTCCGCCTCGGTACCGGAGATTTATTTATTTTAAATAAATCAAATTGAACTAAAGCTCAAATTTCAATTTTGGCCTTTTTTCAATCAATATACGCGGTATTGCAAGTGCCTGATATGCGGTATTGCACTACGATTTATTACCTGTATTTGATCTGTAATTTAGTATTTGTTATTTCAGTAGAAAATTATAAAACATAAGGTAAGTTCAAAAAAATATGATTTGCTTGCATTTATCAGGTAATTTAAATAAGTCATTTTTCAAAGTCAGAAATTTTACAATACGAGGACTGCTTACAACATAAGAAAGTTGATTTTCTCTGCTGGTTTACATCTACTGAAATGTTTTCTTAAAAATGTTGAACCCTCCGGTTAGTGACAGTTAGGTTAGTGACAGTACCGGCGTCGTTAAAAAATTGTCAAGGTCCCTAGGGAAATAAATAAAAAGCGAAATAATAATAATTTTGTTAAAAGTTTATGTTTTTTATGCAAATATAAAAAAGAGTAAACAATTTATTTTTGTACTGCGGCTTCGTGCTTATTCTATTTTAGAGTGCAAATATCGCACCGATATAACAATGTTTAATACTCAGCACAAGCCGCTTTGTTGCAGCATTTGCAAAATGACCTACAAAGTTAAAAAATATGAAAATTGTTATAAATTCCTTTTTGATATGTTTGAGAACTTGATTTTAATTTTACTATTACATCAAATGCCTCCATAGCATTTCAAATTCTGAGATAACATGTTATGAGAATATTGGTTGCTCATTCTTCAATGCTTGGCATTGGTAACTACTTTCTTAGCAATTTTAAATGTCTCTTATTAGATTTTTGAGAAATTTTCATCTCGTCGTAAATTATTTATAAGGCTAAAGCGGCAATATCAGTAATGTTATAGAACATTGGTAGTGACCAACCATGTGTTGATCGTTTGCTTGAATATGTGTCCCGAATAACTCAGTCGGGACAAATGTTTTATTTAACTTTACAGGTCCAAAGTTAGTGCAACATTGAGCGATGTTATCAGCATACTCGTAAACTGTGCGACCCGTATGAAGGTATTTTACAACCAATTGGTTGACAACATTCTGGCCCTGATACACTTCCAGTTCCTCACCTGACAACTTTCCGGCGTAAATAATCCCCTTGAGGGGGTAGAAGGACTTAGAGTCACGCAACCATTATACTTTTCTTCAGTACTTGGCTAGTTTTGACGGAACCTATTGCGTAAACCGTGTGCGACCCTTATACTAAAATAATTGCTCGTTTACTGTCAGTGAATTATGCGGATTGTAAGCTGCTGTCAAATTGGTGAGCAACATCAACCATACATCATTAATAGCTGCAGTTTTGCTAGTTAGTAATCCCACCGACTGTGAATTCACGTAATCAATTCATATGAATTTTTTTATAAATATAAATCTATCATATTGTGACGTGGTTTTGTCTGAAGCTAAGGCAAAACTCAGCCGCTCTAGGGTATATTGAAGGTTCCACTTAACCTTCAGTAACTTGGTGCACAATAAGTTATGTTTTCAATTTTTATTAACAATTCCAAGTTCTCAATATAATTCCTTATGCGTACGTAGTCAATAGTCGGCTATGGTCGTTTTGCAATTGATATTTGAAACTAACATTGTTCGGTTTTTGGCTCTAGCGTTGGTACAAATGGTTAAGGAAAAAACAGGGGCCGAATCGCCGCTACCGTGAGCGTACAACTCGTCATGGAATCGTCTTAAACTCGTCATTAAATTGCATTCATTTAACACAATTTTACGTGACGAGTTGTAAGTTCACGGACGTGGCGATTCGACCCCAGGTATCCGATATTTCAGGTTCGAGAACCAGACCAGTTTTCTAATTGTACTAACATGCCGACCAATGCAGTTTGTATTCAAACGAAAGACAAACATTATTTAATATGAATTATATGGAGTTCTTTCAAAAATAGTACGAGGTCCCTAGGGACTTTGTCACTAATACTAGTACTAAATATGTTAAAATGCAGATAAAATACGAACGAGTGCTTTTATTGCTTCGAAACCTAGTTTAACCGCTTAAGCATAATTTTTTCTTGGAATACATGTAACAATAGCTTCCTAAATATGCAAAGAAACATTTTTTTAATCACTTTAATGTAGATATGAGCATCTTCATATATCGAACGTGACGTATATTCTGTTGTACGTCGAATTATGTCGAACGTGACATAAATTCTGTTCTGTCCTTTTTTGATGTAAATTATTATTATTATTTTATGTATTATTTTATGTATGTATTTTATGTATTTTATGTTTGTGTTATTATTATGTATATATGTATTATTATTATTATTATGTATCGTTGCATGTAAGATAATCAATCTTATATGCTAATAATTTTTTATCAATAAACTTAAACTTAACAACTAAATCACACATTTAAAGTGATATAAAAGGAAAATATAAAAAAAAAAACAAACACGCAAAAAAAAAGCAAGTCGAACCTGACAAAAATTAAAGTAGTTTTCGTGTCCAATTAATTTTAGAATCTTATGGAATAATGTTACTTTATAATTTATTTAGTTTGATTCAAATATTTTCGGTACTTTTTTTTTATTTCATTGTCGATACAATCAAAGTCGATACGTGACATTTTGAAGTTGACATTTTTTTCATTATGATTTAATTGAGTAATTAAGTAATTGGGTTATGATGTAATTATATAGTCCTTGCCTCTATCATTTCATTATTATATCTATTAGACATCTGCACGAATACATCCAAACGACTCTTCAAAACCCTGTAGGAAAATCAACTAATTTAAAAGTAGTTGATAAAGTAGTTTTTTGTCAACCACAACTAGTTGAAATTCTGACTTTTTTCCATAGAACGAACTAACTTATTTTGTATGGTGATGTCCGCTAAATAAGTCAATTGACTTTCGTCTGCATATATTTTCAACTACTTGTAAAATTAGTTACATTTAAATTATTTTTTTAATTGCTTTTAAATAACCAATTGAAAACTATTACTGATGGCCTAAAGTTAATGATATTTGATGAAATAACATGGTTAAATATATATAAAATTATAATCTAATAAAAATTTGCAATTAAAACATGTTAACATCAGAGTAGTTGCCGTCTTAATATAATTCAAAGTAGTTCATATACTGGTTTATTTTAAACTAGTTTTTTAATTAGTTGGTTTTAAAAACATGTTAGTTTGTTCCTATAGGGAACTTTTACTTGAAACACGTATACATACAATCTATCATTGTCAACAACCAACTACGAGTGAGTATCCCTGTAGTAAAATCAACTAATTTAAAAGTTGTTGAAAAAGTAGTTTTTTGTCAACCACAACTAGTTGAAATTCTGACTTTTTTCCATAGAACGAACTAACATATTTTGTATGGTGATTTCCGCTAAATAAGTCAATCGGCTTTCGTCTACATATATTTTCAACTACTTGTTAAATTAGAAATATATAAATTATTTTTTTAATTACTTTAAAATAAATCAATTAAAAACTAGTTAGTATTCCACTTACTGAAGACGAATATAAAAGCATAAAAATTTTAAATTTCTATGCATCAAAGAGATCATTTATCAAATCAGAGTAGTTGCCGCTTTAATATAATTCAAAGTATTTTATCAACTACTTGTTTTTAAGAAGTATTTTAATAACTTCATATATAATGCAATAAAAACTATTTAGAATTGAAGAAGATGCCGGATAGTTCATATACTAGTTTGTTTTAAATTAGTTTTTTATTAGTTGTTTTTAAAAGCAAGTTAGTTTGTTCCTGTAGAGATACTACAAAACAAAAGAAAATCATTCAAGTACTGTCAATGAGAGCATATTATTAATAAGAGATTGCAAGACGATCAGATATATTTTTTTTTTGGCATTTTCCAATGAGAGGTTCCCAGATTAGAACTGCGGAAAAAAGTTAGAATTAAACAGAACTGCAAAGCTACAAAATGAATAAAGTAAACACAGCAAGTCTCTCTCTTCTTGTATTTCTTGGCTACCAGGCGACCAGAAAACAGAAGTAAGCAATATTCTTTTTGTTTTCGATATGATCGTAACCCTTTTCTCTTCTGCCCTCTGCCCAAGAAGCGCATCGTGAAACCTGTCTGTCTCTGTCGCTCTCGCATGTGCGCGCTGTAGCGCATGTGTAAGTGTTTTTTAGGTCGATACAAATTTGAATGTATGTGTGTAAGTTGATACACTGATTTCAATGTATGTGTGTAAGCTGAAATGAAATAACCCTGTAGGAAAATCAACTAATTTAAAAGTAGTTGAAAAAGTATTTTCAACTTTTCCGACTTTTTCCATAGAACGAACTAAGATATTTTGTATGGTGATGTCCGCTAAATAAGTCAATTGACTTTCGTCTGCATATATTTTCAACTACTTGTTAAATTAGTTATATTTAAACTATTTTTTTAATTACTTTAAAATACCCAATTGAAAAGTATTTAATATTCCACTTACTGAAGATGAATTTTAAAGCATAAAAATTTCAAATTTCTATACATCAAAGAGGCCATTTATTTGACTGTTTTGAAAGATACATAAATATATAAATCACGGAGTGATGAGGTGTTTGCTGAATGGTTAAGCAATGCATCAATTTCCGAACAGAGTCGAAATTGTGCAATATTTGCTAAACAGTACCAGTTTGTAATTTGAATATCTTAAATATTTAATATTTTAATCGTTTTGAGGTTTTCCACAGGCGTTTCACAGGGTTTTGATCAGTTTTAAAATGTGTTTTCCACGTCTGTCTTGCAGTTCAATGTCGTAAATAACAAAAATATGTCTTTTTGAAACAAAATGTTAGTGAAGCCAAAAGTTAGAAATATTTGATGAAAAAGCATGGTTAAATATATATAAACTTTTAATCTAATAAAAATTTGAAAATAAAACATGTCAAAATCAGAGTAGTAGTTAAATAAAAGTAGAGTAGTTGTAGTAGTAGTTTTAAAGTAGTATTTCAATTACTTCATAAAAAATGCAATAAAAACTATTTAGAATTGAAGTGGATGCCGTCTTAATATAATTGAAAGTAGTTCATATACTAGTTTATTTTAAACTAGTTTTATAATTAGTTGTTCTTAAAAACAAGTTAGTTTGTTCCTATAAGGTTCTTTACATTTGTAAGTATAGTTAGCTAGAAATTTTCGGCGTTTTGAAGTTATTCTTATTGGAAGCTCTACAGTTGGCATTTTTGCTTAATAGTATTTTAAATAGATATTATCAATTTACGAGTTATACAACACATAAACTGATATTACTCTTAATGTTTATATGCAATATTTTTATTGCTCTTCATTTCAGTATAGCCAATTTTTAATCAACATAAAAATCATTTATATACATATATGTACCTATATTCTCGATATAACTACACTTGAAATTTTAAGCAATAAGAACAAGTGTATGCGTACTATAGAGTGCTCTATGGCCGGATAGTTCATTCAAATTTTTCTTCTTTCCTTGCTTACTTGTAAAAAGCTGATTTTATGATTTTTAAAAATAAAAATTAGCTGAAATAAATGCAATTAAGGGGTTACATGACATTGACAGTTTTTTGAAATAGACTTTTTTTTAAAAATTTTGTATTTTAGTATTATTCCTACGGGTTCAAAAGTTACAGCCGGATTAGTGAGAGCGCATTTTTAATTTTTGAGCTACCTACGTACGGCAGCTGGTATATACTTGTTTTACTTGCTACCTGACTTTTGGTGGTTGTTATTTCGTACCTACTTGAAGGGTGAAGCCCGAATTGCTAAACGATTGCAAAAAACTATAAGAAACAGCACAACACAAGATAACGAAGGCATACAGTACGAAGCAGGCATGGCAGATTGAAGGTAACCTTTGTCTTTGTTCACAAACTTTGAACGAGTTTATCTCGAAACCATGTCTTTTGTACTGGTTGCGGCACTAGCGGGTTCATTTTTTGACGAAATTTTTGTATTTTTTTAACTTGATTCGCTATCGTATGACACGAGCCATTTTTATAAATTTTTTTTTAGATTTTTTATGAATTTTTAAAGTCAATATTTTTTTCGAAAAAACACACTTTCAAATTTGGAACATCACCAAAAAATTGAAAAAAAAATTTTTAAAAAAAGCTCTTCTCATACAGTAACCAATTTTATTAAGATATAAAAAAGTAATTTTTTTCCAGATCGGACAATTTTTGCAACTCCCAGCGCTGCAACCACGAGGCCCCGTTTTTTTCTCTGCCGCCAGTTTGGAGCTCTATAAAACCATGTTGGAGTGAAAAATATATTTTTTTGATTTTTTTTCTTGTAAATTGTTCAATTCTCTACAATAATTTTGGAAAAATGTTTGTTTTTGACTGAGTTATGAATTTTTAAAATGATGCCTGTTTTCTCTGCGGCGAATGTCATGTCCCGCCTTAAAACATCTAAAAACTCTTTCTCCCTTATAAAGTAACAAACAAAATTTTTTAAATTTTATATATTGCTTCCAATTGGAGCAAACGTGTTTCATTTACAAATCCAAACCGCCATCGCATCAAAGGATTTTTTGTATCACAAGTTTCAAGAAGCACCAACTTTTTCTCAGGATCAGCAACGAAGCACCTTTCACCCTGTTTAAGCCATTTTGTATAACGATCAAAGAAGAACTCTTGATTGCCACCCAACATATGACAGCCCCACTCCGGTATCACATGAGTGTTAAAGTCCTCCTCTAGACATGCAGAAGCTCCATCTTTTAGCTCACGAAGCCAGGTATAATGATAGAATTGATTGGGATGTGGATTTTTTTTATTCCACGCGCACTCATAGAGTGCCGTCTTGTGTTCATTACCCATATTATCAATACATAAACCAGGTGCTCCAAGACTCTCAATGACGCCGTTGGCAAAATCCGATGGCTCATGAAGCTGAAATTTTCGCAAGATATCAGCGAAAACTGTTTCCATCAACCAAGTGAAGGACTTGCATTTGAGACGTTTACGTATGGCATGACGCGGAGCAAGATCCCCCATTTCGGTAACGTCACGCAGCGCCTTACTTCGATTGAGGATATGCTGGCGATGTTCATCGTCCATCCAGACCTCAATGAGACGTCGCTGATTCTACAAGAAATATAAATAAGTATGCTGAAGTGGGGTGATGTGTACCACGTTTTTATTTAACAACGGAATTAAAATTTTGATTCGTTTAATAGTCTTTCCCTTGCAGAAGAACCAATTCGAAGTGAGTGTTTTCATGGCTCTTGAATATTTTAAGAAATGGATGGATTAGAACAAAAATTTAAAATATGGCTTTTTTGGTCTTTTTCAAATCGGTAGGGTAATATGTAACGCCAACAAAATGTTGGTTTATTTTTAGTTTTTATGTTTATTTTGACTTTTAATGTTTAGTAAAATAATTATGATAAAAAGTTAATGAAATAATAGAAAAATTGCGTAAGCCTGTCTGATTTTCAATGCACACACACACATACGTTAAAATTAAAAAAAACTGATTTTTAACTTCAATAGAATATGTAAATGGATTTAAGTAATTGCAAAAAAAAAAAATTACATATCTAATGTTAATTGATTGTAGGAAATATCCATATCAGAGTGGCAATTCTCACAAAACAAAAATAGCTCACAAAAAATAAAAATGACGCAAGCAGTTGTTACATTTGTGGTTGAAATGTTTTGGCAAAAATCGCAACAAATCATGCAAAAATCTCGACCTTCTGCTGATGACGACGAGGTACGCCAGTTTTACGGCCGAGCACCTGCAGCTTTCTTTGTTGCTTCTTTGTTTGGTTTTATTTTCCATATATTTTTTTTTTGTGCCACCTCCTGTAACTGTAAACGTTTCTGTGGCGTTGTTAGAACACATCTTTTCATTGGATTTTGGTCTGGGCTGAATAGATTGAACTGGGCCGATGTCTTTTAATGTCGTTGATGTGATTGCAATTCGGAGTTTGACGTTGGGGCCTCTTTAATGGCAATTATAATGTGAAAGATGTGTTACACATCACCCAAATGTAAGTCACTTTTTTCTCATTGATGGTATTTTACCACAATGTGAAAAAATGCAAAACCTTTTGTTATATTAAAAGATATTTAACAATACCACACTTTACATCTTCTCACTTTCAAAATCTGAAAAAAATTTGGTCCGAAACGCTGTTTTTTTGTTAATGTAATACTTTTTAACAAAAATTTTTGACGCTTTCTAAGAACTCTAATGAAAAGGATGTCTGCCTACTTTCAAAACTTATGAAAAACTAAATGCTGTCGAAAGAAACATATCGCACTTAGGCATTCACTCATATCTCAATATTTTGTACGAATAATACTCATGTTACACATCACTCCATTGTACACATTACCCCACCTCAGCCTATTTTAAGTTGTTGGATTGAACTGACTTACGAGAGTCCCGAAGCTGTAGTCGCCATACAGGTTAGTGTTTCCCTTAGTATATGGATCCCTATAAACGTGAGCCATGCGGGAACATGGAACTTCTAACAGTTCACCACCACACATCCATATCTTGAAACTCATTTCTAATTGTTCACTACCCCAGTACTGCATGCCTTCGTCAAAGCCGCCAAGCTGCCAAAAAAATTCCATTCCAATGGCCATGGCACCACCCATCATCACGTACATAGTTTCGATAAGGACTTGTTGGTTCACGTTCTTCGGCGGCAGTTAATGGTTGTTGCCGCCAATTCAAGTTCCAGTCGAAATAGCCAAAATAGCCGTCATTACGATTGTACTTAAAATTGCGAAAGGACACGGTATCAATTATTGGACAGGTGCAGGCACGCTCATTCAGAGCTATAGGCTCGAGCAGTGGCGGCAGCCAATTGTACATAACCTCAAAGTGTGAGTGCAGAAATATGAACACCTTGCTCGTTTTGGAAGCAGCACGCGCACCAGTATTGCGGGCACCCATCAAACCAACACGATGCGGTTGTGTGCGCACCAGGCGCACCTTGTCAGTTGGCAGGTGGTGCGCTAAATAAAGCTCTAATGGTTTACCCAGGCTATGCAGAGTGCTGCAGTCATTGACGAGTATTATTTCGTTCAGCAACTCGTGTGGTGAGCGATTTAGTATACTGTGCACGGTGCGTAGTAGCACCGACAGGTACTCATTGTAAAAGATGATAACCACGCTAGCAAGTGGCAAATCAGCGAGGTATGTTTTGTTTCGGCAGCTTGAAAGAACAAAAGTTTGTCACGACAAAATAGTAAACGATGGCCAGCTACTCACCCTGGATCTCTTATATCTGGCAGAGAACGATTTAGTGATATGTAATCCGACAGTATTGCATCATAACCGAACTCGCGGTAGAGTCTTTGACGCTCATCTTCCAGTTTAGCAGGTCGTGCCACCTCACCCAAACCTATACGATTCAGTGCCACTGCTATAGCCTCAGGATCTTCCCAGTTACGTTCGATCTCTAAAGAAACATTTTTAGGCTCAAACAAATTTGGCTGCTTTTTAAAATTACTTTCAGCTGTTTTGTGATAGTAATCAATGCTGGAGTAAAACAGCCAAGCGGAGCACAAAAATAAAATAATTGAATTTCTAAATTTTGCAAACTTATTGTGCCAGCCGGTGGCTGTAGTTTCTGTTCTTAGTGCTTTCATTCTTCTAATGAACTCGAAAATCTTTGCTAAAACAACTACTTGTAAGTAACACCTTTAGATATAATAAAATAATTTAATTTTTTCTGGCTGAGTTCTAGGCTGGGGAAACTGCCCCACCCCGCCCCTCTCCCAATGTGGACGCCTTTGTCTGGAGATCTCGCAGGCCAAGAAATCGAACCTTTTGGGGCCAATCCATCGCCCTGTAAACTCTTCGTTTAAAAAAGCAACTTCTTGTCAACCTTGGCGAACATAGGCAAGGAGAATAGGCGTTAATTAATTAACTTCTTTATTCAATATTTTTTACAAATTTTTAATATATGTTTTATATAAGCACATCAAATTTTTATTCAAGGCGCTTTTAGCAACTCGGAAACTGAAAAAAAAGTAAGATCTTATTTTAATTATTTTACATGTGTCGGTGATTCCATGTCGAACCGTACGCTTTTCGAAACTTACATATCAGTGATTCCATGTCACATTGGACGCTTTTGTCCAAAGATAAGTATTGATTTTCCAACACGAAATTTTGAGAATGCCTTACAAATTAATGGCTCAATGACAATTTTTTCAAAACGCCAAAAAAGTGGTGCCAACTTTAAAAAATGTAAATGAAATATTTAGTGACCAAAAAAATTAAAATTTTTTCATGAAAAAGATGAAAGAAGACCAATTCATGGTTGTTAAAATATGTTCTAAGCACTTTTATATAGGTCAAACGGTTTTGAAGATGTAGTTTTTTTTTTTACTACATGTCCAAAAGACAATTTTTGAGTATTTTTTTTTTTTTTACTTTTCAGTGTATAACTTGCAAAAAAAAAAAAAAATAAAAAAACATGGGGAAATATGTTTATCTTTTAAAGGTACTATCGAAGTGCAAATTTTGAAAAAATTCGGAATAATCAAAATCACTTTTTGGATAGAAGCATCCGATTTAACATGGAATCATCGATATATATCTGCAAATACATTTTATTTTATTATTCTTAACTTTATTTCCGAAATTAAGTAGGTACATTTTAAAAATTTTTGCATATTGACTTTGGTCCCCCAGCGTGGATTGAACTCGGAACCTTTGTATCGGCAGCAGCACACACTATCCACTAATTTTTTTTTTTATAATTATTGACAGAAAAAATTTTGTGTTGACAAGTCTTTTTTCATAATTGAGATTTACTTGAGTAAAAATCTTCTTGAATACTTCCTATGAATGTTTCCTTGAATAAATAATATATAAGACATTATACAAGAAAATGAAATTATAAAGGCTTTTACAAGACTCTTTCGAGCAAATTATTAATTATTGAAGCGAAACTTTTTTTTAGTTTTAAAGAAGATTCTTTCAAATTGAGCTGGAATACTCTTCAAATATCTATGTGAAATTGTTATCTGGGATGTATATTCTTGATTGATAACCTCAACTGGTTAACTAATTAAGAAAACAATTTGAATTTTTCATGGCTAGATTTAATTTTTATTTTAACAAACTGCAAGAAATCGTCTCATAATTTTAATTATAATTCTTTTTTTAAAAGAATAAATATTTATTTAGAAATAAATTTTTTATTACTTTTTTTTCAATTCCTTTTTTTTAAGCTTGTATTGTTATATTAGTGGTATTTTTGAATGGAAATTTTTACTTTTCGTGTTAGTTTTTGCAATTAAATTTTTTTTTTTAAATTCAATAAAAGATTCTCAAATTAGACCATTTCTCAAATAGTTATAGGCAAAAGTTAAGTATTAGTTCCCAAACTTAGTTCGAAAAAAATTTCAATGAACTTTGCTGATCTCTCTTGTGGTTTTATTAAAAGAAAAGTACATTCAAGAATTATTTTTAAAAGTAAACGGTTTTATTGGGATAGTTCCCTAATCCTTGTTTTTCGTTTGTTACTGGTACCTACAAATTTTTTTATCAAAAACTACCATATGGAAAGACTTCCTTCAGGACTGGTCAGAGTTGATGTTAAAACTCTCCGCTAAAGTTCTATGGAAATAGTAAGTCCAAATTAGGTCATTTATGAATTTAAATGAAATTGAAGAATTATAAAAAAACTCTTGGAAATGTGGCTTAACTCAATTTTTGGAGGCTAGTTATTTCTTGAATTTATTCCATTAAGCTTAGTATGCTGTAGGAACGAACATTTTTGGAGATATAATTTTACACACGAAATTTTGGTGTTTAAACTTAATAAACTGAAATAAATTAATAAACTTAATTAATTTGTTTAATAACAAATTCAACGCCAACACATACTTACTGCTTTTTTTTATTGTTGAATGTCAAATTTCCGTGGCAATTAAATGTACGGGCATACAAATGCCAGCGAAATTCTGACATTTTAGCTCTCCACACATCATTGTGAACTTGGCTACACCGAACAAATTTTTTCCTTCAAGAGCGTACTACCTAGCGAAAAAAAATTCCGCTGCCTGTTCGCTGTCAAAAAACTCAATGTATTTCTTATGCGAATTTTGTTTTCGTTTCTACAGCATACTGAGCTTTAAGTAGTATTTGATAGCTGCAAAGTAAATTCTTGGTTTACTTCTTGACTATATCTTAACTTTCTTAGCTGCTTTAGCCTGATTTTTAAAGAAAATAAATTCAAACTGAATGATTTAATTTCAGCATATTTCACTGACAGTGCTTTCAAAGACTTAGGTTGCTCTTATGTCTCTAGGCACTAGATTATCTGCAGGGATTCAAATCACAGAATAGCTGACTTCTAAAATATTAATGATAACATATCGTTATTTCTTGCAACTACAGCAGTTTTCTTTCATTCACTAACAACTTAATGATATATATGAGCGCAGGTAAAAGAAATCAATTGGAAAACCATTACATAAGCTAGATTAATCATTAATCCTGAATGTGTACCACACAGGACCAACAACAACAAAGACAACAAGAAAAAAATGCCGATAACGACCAACGAGGGATGCCCTAAAGGATGGGCTCAATTTAGAGGTGGCCGCAAATAATAAATATCGCCTATTTTAATAAAATCCCAAAAAAGCCAAAAAAAAAATTGTTCCTTTTCCAATAAATAAATGATGAGTATTAAGGCCAGTGTAAGTAAGGAAACGGAAACAGGAAATCCACACATACGCATAAAACTGATTAATATGCATGTTGTGTAGCGGTGTATTGGTTCATTGGTTTTTTTCTACTTTTACTTCAGTTCCTCGTCAATTTGTGTAGAGGCTAAAACGCCAAATTCCCACAGATACTCTGCAATGTCTAGATAGTAGAAGAAAATGATACTGCACGCGTATAATCAAACGCACGCACACATACAAACATTTAATATAACAGTAATTGTAAGCGTGTTTGCTAAAGCTTCGATTTTGCTTTCTCTCCGTGTGCTGGTTTTCGACAGCTCACCATGAGGCTGAAATAACAACAACGTGCATCGTTAGACCGCTAAGACAAGAACTAGCATCAGGTATTTGTTCATCTCAAAAGTTTGCCGGCACTCAAAGCAATTGTAAGATTTCCCCTGTAGGACTCAGGAACAACACACACAGACATTCAAACACATACATAAACTAAAATTGTCATGATTTCGCTGCTTTTTTACACTTGGAAAAAATATTGAGTCAGTAACGCTCAAAGATTCAATCGTAGCAATATTTAATTTCGAACTCTTGGATGAAATATGTATTTATCTCTTTCATATATATTTGGAAAAACGACATCAGTTTATGACGGATATATGGATACTGCAAGATGAGGTGTAGCTGAAATGCCAATGAATTTAATATTGAAACCATTTTTAAACGCCCAACTACTTATTTTTTTTCAATACAACTATTCAAGTGAGGTTTAAAGGACTTTATTCACTTCATAAAAGCTTTACGTAAGTTTTACAGCTTACATAAGTGTGATCATCTTAGAACAAAAAAATTTTTAAAAATTGTTACAAGTTTTTACTAGTATAGCGCTCACGACCTCGAAAACTTGCAACGAGAGAGAACAACGAGAGAGAACAGCAAGAACCCAAAAACTGAGATAGAAAAAAATAGCTACAAGTTTCTGCTAGTAAAATTTTTACCTGCAAGAAATTGCAGCTATCAAAAAAAAAGAAGTGTTAAAAATAGACAAGCTATCTAAAGTTATTTATTGAGGATTTTCTTTAAACATTCTTTTAAAAAATATATAAGAACTTTGTAGTCCACGTAATGTGAGTAAGCGTACCGAAAATATCGGAATGATTCTGAAATTTAAAGGTCCAGTGAACACAGAAACTTTCCACTCTATTCAGATTAACTAAAAATAGTATTAAAGACAGTACTATTTTATTCATTCTGTCCAAATCCTCTTGTATTGATCATTATGCACAAGAATTTATCGTATTAAATATATCACTAGCTTATACTCGGTGTGTGTTGCTACATCCGACAACAATGTTATATTGGAAAATAATGAATATATTCAAAATATTATGTTATGTTTATAACTCTAAAGACGTTGAGCTCGAAAATATAACTCTTAACTAATAATTGAAAAATTATTAGCGTTAAGCCTGTATGATACCTCATTAAATTGCTCATTTTTTTGTCATTGAAAATTAAGCTAGAGCAGTTCAAATAGTATGAATGCATAGATTCAATTGGTGTGAGTGTGATTTTCAATGCATTGTTTTTGCCGTTTCTTTCAATTCTTTCGTCGTTAAGTTTCGATCAAATATTTACTGTGAAATGTTTTGCTGTTAGTTATGTCCGTATGATGCTTAATTTTTTGTCCAATTATAAAATCTGAAAACAAGTGGCGCGTGGGCAGGACAGACATATTTTGTAAGAAAAGGATAAACGTTGTTAGTTTTTTATATCTGGTGTTTTTAAGAGCAGCTGCATTAAATAAATTAATATTAGCTACACACATCACTTCCAATTCAGCATACATTTGTATTAAATAGTTTTGCTTACTCTAAAAATGTCAAATTAATTATTAACAGCACAGTAAATGTTTGATCGAAACTTAACGAAGAACGAATTGAAAGAATCGGCAACAAAAATGCAAAGAAAATACAGTCCGTCCTACAAATTTTTCTCCAATTCGTAACATATGCGTACTCACTCACACCAATTGAATCCATGCATTCGTGCTATTTGAGCTGCTCTAGTTATAATTTTCAATGATCAATTTAATTAAGTATCATACAGGCTTTATAAACATAAGATAAAACTAATGAAAAAGAGGTCGAAATTAATTAATAAATATTTTCAAATTTTTATTTGATTCATTGTTTGACACCACGCTCATTGTCCAATTCCCGTTCCCGTAGCAGGACATCACCAAATAGTAACTCCATTCACAGTTTCAATGTTCTGTGATTTTTACTTCCAAAGCTTTTCGATATCAAAAATATGGCTTATATGGGCGGAGCCACACACCCTTGTCCAATGACCACCCCAGTTTTTTATTAGAAAGGCATCACCAAGTGGTAACTCCATTCTGAGTTTCAAAATCCTGTGAATTTTACTTCCACGAAGAACTGATTTTAGCGATTTTTTATCAGAAAGCATATGGGCGAAAAGGGATACACTATTTGTGCAATCACTCAAGAAACGCTCATCCTATGTTATATAAATAAATTTTAAAACGCGTGCCATGACTGTCCAAATACACTCAAGAAGTTTTAACAATAACGTTGGAATGGATCAGAAGTGATGGAGGAGCATATGGACACCATTAGATTGTTATAAATAGGTAACATAAGATAAGAATTCAGCCTCTGAATTCCCCATCAGTACCAGCAATGCCGCTATTTTAGCGATCATCTTCTCTACACTTTTCTACACTCTACATAATGGAAAAAAGTCCGATGCCAATGCTAGTGCCGCATAGTACTTTTTTTTTAGTTATGTTTTTGCAAAATGTCGTTAATGATTGATTTAAATATTTAATATGTACTTGCGCATTGCTTCATTGTTTTGATTATATTAAAACCACAGACGTGGTTAAATTGACACTATATCATTCTGAAATTTCAGTTTAAGTTTTATAAGCTGCCATTGTTACGTTCTTTGTTTCTGGTCGGGACCATAGAAAAATCCTTTTTAAATAATGATTTTACTTTGGTTTATTTCTTAGATATAGACGGAGCTCTTATTAACGTAACACCACAAGCAATATGACGAGCACTAGTCGAACTAGGCGTGAATAAGATCATTACAGAGCTTATAGACAAGCTACTTAACAGTAGAATATTTCTATCGGACCTGGGCGCATACAGCGCCATTAGATCTGTCTCAAGAGGTACACCTCAAGGAGGTGTTCTTTTTCCACTCCTCTGGATTTTGGTGGTAAATGACGTACTGCTATCTCTTGAGAGATGGATTTGTAGTGACAGCCTACGCCGATGACCTAGCAATCGCAGTCAGAATCAAGTTTCCTACTACTATATGCGACATTATTTAAATTAAAGAGCCCTTTGCAGACTTGAACAATGAGCCAAGCCCTGTGGTCTTGGAGTTAATCCGCCTATTTACCAGGAAATATAAAATTCCGTCCTTAACACCAATCATACTAAATGGGTCTGTTCTATCCCTTGCGAATAACGCAAAGTACCTGGCTCTTATACTAGATAGAAAGCTCAGCTGGAAGTTAAACATAGCATAGCGCACCAAAAAAGCCACAGTGGCACTTTATACCTGTAAAAAAGCCATATGAATAAGATGGGGGTTTCCGCCTCGTATCGTTTATTGGCTGTATACTGGGGTCATAAGACCTATTCTTCTGTATGGAGTAGTAATATGGTGGCCGTCCATAGACAAAGTCACATATATGAAACAACTCAATATGTGAACAATATGAAAGTGCAGAGAATGGCATCTATGATATATGCATCAGCGGTGCTCTGAGAACAACACCGACTGCAGCCCTAGAGACAATACTTCATCTTCTACCACTCGACTTGGTTGCCAAACAGACAGCAGCCTGTTCGGCGATAAGACTTCGAGAACTGGGAGTATGGAAAAGTATGACAACGGGTCACTTATCCATACTTAACAACTTCAACTTCATTCCATCAAGAACCTATTACTGCAATCCCTCGCTTTCCTTCGAAGGAAGGTATGGTACGCTTATTCCGCCTAGAACATACTGTGTCAATGGTGCACCACGGAAACGAGGGTGTCTATATTTCTATACAGATGGATCACAATTAAACGACAAGGCCGTGTACGGGGTCTACTCAAAAGAGCTTGGGGTATCTTTGGCTCGTAGGCTTCCTGACCACTGTAGTGTGTTTCAAGCCGAAATGATGGCAATAGGGGAGGTAGCATCATGGCTTTCAAAAAACGTTGTCTCTAAACGGGAAATTTATATCTTCTCTGATAGTCAGGCTGCGATAAAATCGTTGGAACAAGTAGCCACAAACTATAAAGTAGCCAAAGAATCATTATTATGGCATCCTTTGGATACAATTCTTCCCACATTTCGTATTTTCACCAAAAAATAGTGGCAAAGATGGGAACATTAATGTATAAAAATTTTCATTGGAAACTTTTAGATTTTCACCACTGTAATACGGTACTACCACCAGCTGGCATCAATGCTGCCCAACAATGAGTTCGATAAGTTCGAAATCCATTCTGAACATCGGCATTCATTCTGAGCTCGCTAGAAATGGGACACGAGTGCCACTAATCATGGTGAATCCACCGGGTATCCCGTTAGCGACACTCAAGCTGCTAATCAGTAATAATATCATATCGAAAGCCAACATCAAGGCTTATCTGGCCGACACTAGATCTCGGGCAATCGAGAGCCCTCCTCTCACTGGCAAGACCAGAACTAGCCACAAGAGTGGCTGTCATCACAGGGCACTGCTTGATAGGCAGACATGCCTACAGGTTAGGAGTTATCTCATATGACTTCTGTAGAAGCTGCAGGGACGAGGAAGAGGAAGAAACCATCTCCCATCTTCTGTGCTCCTGTCCTGCGCTAGCCAGAAGAAGGCACACATATTTAGGCTCTATCTTCTTTCATGAGCTTGACGACCTGTCAACGACTGATGTCAGGCGTCTAAAAGAGTTCATTAGGAGCTCAAGTTGGTTCCATTATTGATAAAAGCCTGTGTGCAGCGGTATCACAATGAACCTATTTGGTCTAAGTGAGCTGGTGTATGTATTTCATATACACCGGCTGCCGCCTCTACCTAACTTAACCTTTTTCTTTGTTTTTCTTTATCATTTTTTTTATGCACAGGTTTTGATGGGCGAAACATTTGAAAAGAGCCAAACTAGAATTTGAAAATATTAATTTATAAATAAAATCTTTAAATTTATACACTACTTAAATATATTTCATTTCAAATTTTTTTAAAAATATATATTTGTTAATTAAAGCTCATAGTTTCATTTATAGAATAATTATATGTATATACATATTTTATTTTCTTTTTTTTTTGCTTTCTTGAATGTTTTATATTTTTCATTTATTTTTATCTTAGAACAATGAAAATCTCTTCCCTGAGTATTACATTGCCCGATATTCTGGCTCAAGAAGTTATTTAGTTTAAGGTTTATTTCAAGAAATTTTAGATTTTAGTCATTTTTCAAAAAAATTCAAAATAATTGAAGTATGCAAAAATATGTCCACTTTTTTCGCATAAAATAATTATCTCAAAAATCAATAAAAAAAGCCATTTTTGCCATCAAAATATTTAAATTTTTAAAACTGTTTAGGCTGCCACGCTAAAGTAGAAGAACGTTAGAGATCAGTTGAAATATAATATCAAATGATACATAGGCTGAGTTCCTAAATGCATTTATGCAAAGTATCATTGACCTTTTTCTTTGAATTAGTGCTTAGTTGATTCAACAAAACTGCGCAACTAGGTTATTATTTTCAAGCACGCTTTAGTTGCGCAGTTTTGGTGACTCTTGTTAGCATCAATTCAAAGAAAAAGTTTCTGAAGCTTTGTATAAATGCATTTATGAACTCAGCCATACTTATCGATCCGTTAGAGTATCGATATCAAAAAGACGAACGGATTGCTTGCTCAGCGTCTCCGATGAGTTCTCCTTCGTTACATATAATCAATTCTATTGAAGTTCTGGAAATGACGTACAAAAAGAATTTATTTAAATTAATATACTTCATGGTGATGTAAGTAAACCCTTTTATTTTTACTTCATTCAGCAAAAACAAAAAAAAAAACACTTTAATCAATAATTTTTTAAAGCTACAAATATTTATTTTTGGTTAAGTTATCAAAAACAATATATATGCTATGATCTTATTTATTATTAAAACAAATTATTCACTTTAATTTCTACAATAATAAAATTTTAAGGAAATATTTTCTTTCAGTGTATTTCATCGCAGTGCCAATTGAATGCTCATCATGTTAATAAAAATGTTCGAAGAAATGCGCCACGAAATTTTGATGTGAGTCTCAAAGCATCTCGGTGACGCTGCACAAATACTGGTGGCTAGTCTTGGATAGCTGCCAGGTGAGCAAAAAAAGGAAACTAGAAAGCGAAGAAGCTCTCGCTAAGGATTTTTGTTCGACTTCTTAAATTTTCCGCCAACAACAAAATGATTGGGGCGTCAATGTGCTGATGTTCAGAATGGATTTCGAACTTATCGAACTCATTGTTGGACAGCATTGATGCCAGCTGGGGGTAGTACCGTATTACAGTGGTGAAAATCTAAAAATTTCCAATGAAAATTTTTATACATTAATGGTCCAATCTTTGCCACTATTTTTTGGTGAAAATACGAAATATGAGAAGAATTGTATTCAAAGGATGCCATTATAATGATTCTAGGATTTTTGCTCAACACGTAGCGAATTGTTGTACGAGTAGATGCAACAACATTAAGGCGAGCAAGCAACCAAATTGCTGGGGATCCACTTCAAATGATGCGAAACAATAGATATCCAGCCAGTACGTTGAGCACACCAATGCTCTAGATGACGATGATGATGATGATAGAAAAGTCGGCAAGCTTATCTTGCTATAAAAGGCGGCAAAGAAATCTAAACGATTTCGTAAACGTTTATTTTGTATGATTGTGTGAAACTCAATGCAGCATGGTTTGTAAAAATAAATGAAAATAAAAAATAGTATAAAAAAATGGAACATTCAGAGAATACCGGAAGATGTAGCCAAGGATGCAGGCTCATGCAACCACACGTTTGTGCTAAATCATTGAGAATTTGTATGTGAGGGATGTGCAAGAATTGCAGCAGGGTGGGTCCGACAGACGGTCCACTTCTGCTGACATGGTGTTGATATTGTTTGCTGTGCAATATTTTAGTAGAGTTGGTGTTATTGCTTTTGTTATTGTTGTTGCTTTATTTGATGCCTCATATTATGTGTACGGTTGATTTTTTACTTTTATTCTTCTTGACGTGCTTGTCTCACTTTTACAGGACAAAAAGTCATGTCATGCCCTCAGAATTCTATTCTTTACCATTTCTATTATCGGTCTCTTATTAAGCTTATTTGTACATTTTTTGTTTTTCTGAGGTGTTCATTTTTTTTTCTCCTCTTATTTTGATTTCAATTACTTGAATTTTTGTTGGTGACGCATCTCTTTTGAATAATGGTTTGAGGTATTCACTGCTACTACTCATATAGTGAATCAACAAAGTAATACTAAATGTTGTAGTTGGTCGGATAAAAACCAAAAAGTTATTTTTCGGGTAAACAATCTCAAATATCTTAAATAGCTGATGTGATGAAAAAAAAAACTGGGGTCAGATTCGTAAATACAGTTTCTAATTTGCAGGCCTACGTTCTTAATCAATAAACTTAATTTTATATTGGATACCTTCATGCATTTTAGTTTAAGAGTAATTTTCTTTATTTTATTAGTCTTGCATTAGTTTGGATATAGATGTACTTCCATTTGTTGTGCAGTCTCAGATATTTTACAAAAATTAGATATGAATGTTTTTATGCAAGTTTTTAAAGATCTATTAAAAAATATGTCTTAATTTTGTTGAACTCTCCCCAGTATTTCTTTTAGATGTTTTGTCACTGATCAATCTTTGTCTTCAAAGATCTGATCAAAGAATCTTCAAAGCACAAAAATGTAATTCTTTTTCGATAATATTTTTTATAATTAAAACTAATAATTTAAAAATAAATTTGTAAGAAAATCATACCTGCAAACCTGCAACGTAGTCTCCTGCAACACTTTTTATATTCAGTTCTGCTACTTCATATCTATTTCATTAAGGTATAATATACGTGTAAGTTTTTAAAACGAGTTTTTTTTTTGCTTGTTTAATGTGTTTTTTATAGTATCTAATATATACATACATGTTTTTAAATCGATACCTGTCACTACAGATTAAATAAAAGTAAGTGTTATCAACCGATAATTTTGAAAATATATGCAAAATTTCGAAAAACAAAAACTTTAAACGCGATTTCCTCGAAACTAGTTTTTGTAAAACGGTTCGATAGATAACTCGAAATCTATTGGTCAATTTCAATGGATTTCAGTGCATTTTGTTTGTAATTTTGTCCTTTAAGCATCGCTTCTGTATTTAAATACCTACTATTTTTTGTTTTTTTTTTATAGACAAAAAAGCTCGCAAAAATTACTATAACTTTCGCCATAATATAAAAAAAACCCCCAGGAGTCGTGCGTATTGGGATGACGAATTAATGGTCTGCCATTATACTGCCGTCATAAAGAAGAAAGTGGCATCTACACTTTTCAAATTTCTCAGAAAAATGCCTAAAAATAAAAAATGAATATACCATGAACAAGGGATGAAATAATTATAAAAATTTAGTTTGTCAGGATAGTTAAGTTCCGCACAGTATTGATTATAAAGGGTTTTAACTGAACTTACCTATAATGCAAAAACTGTGGTATAAAATACTGTAGTTGCCGCTTTTGGCTTGCTTCTTCTTCAAATTCAAGCAATTGAAAAATTTTAAAAAGCCGTATCTACATTACTTTTTGCATCTATAAAGAAAAAGTTTGCTTATTTTTATTTAAAATGTCATCAAAACCACTTTACCGATATTAAGGATCCATATTATTAGGGTAAAACTGAATGCATAATATTTATTTACAATCAATTAATGAAAAAATTTCTTTGACGTAAACTTTATTTTGTATGACTCAAAAAAAAATTTGTTTATGGAAAACAATAAAAAACAGAGTCAAAGTGCGGCATCTACATGTAGATACGGCATTTTTGACTCTGTTTCTGTAGATACTGCGTTTTATCCTGGAATGATACCTACATTTTGTGTAGATACGACAATTAAGGTCAAAATATTTAGACTTGAGGTCAAAAATTCGCGATTTTTATTTTATAATCCTTAAGAGTTTGGATAACATATATAGAAAATACAATAAAATCAATTTTGATTTTCATGCTAGATGCCGCACTCTTCCTTATGACGGCAGTATAGTCAGATGTATGGGAAAGGCCATATCCATCGAGCCTTTTTGGATGTCTTTTTTTTAATGTCATTTTCAGCGCTCTCTATATAAAAGCCAGAAAATTATTTCCAAAAAAAAAAATAACTTTTGTACTTTTTACGTACAAAAAGCTGTATGAATTTGAAAAAAATAATAACTTATTGTAATTAAAAAAAATTTTTTTGAAAAAAGCTGATTTTGTTTGGTTGTTACAAGTATATTATGCCTTAATGTTTACTAGTTTGCATTTCCTACAGATATCCTGATGGAAAAGAAAAGCCAATCGGCTTTCATCAAGACTTCTTTACGGTAGACGGACGATTCGAACTGACTACAGATCATCAGGCACTGACCACAATATTTCATCATCAAAAGAAGCTGCCGGTAATGACATTGCACAGTCTGCATAGAAGGGCTAACCTATCATTGCAAGCTTATGATTACTCTATACGTTACAAGACCACTACTCACAGAACTGGGCTATTAAATTTACGATTACCACATGATTACGATTGCAGTAATTTTTTTTTTTTAAATGCAATTAAAATTGAAGTAATCGTCCATTGTTCCATTTAAGGTTACGATTGCAGTAATCATTATTTTGAAAAAGTCGAAATTAGTGCTACCATGTCTATATGAAACAACATATTAAATAAATCGGTAAATTTTTTATTATTAAAAAATACATATTTTAACATTCAAAGACAAAAAGAATCGAGTATCCAGAGATAAAATGCGCAGTGTATACTAAACATGTTATATGCCATAAATTATTAAAAAAACTCAATATTAGCTTTTAGCAGTACTATTTATTGAAAGGAAAAGTCAGAAAAAGCTTGATGACGTGGACTATTTATTAAAATAAGAGAAAGATAATAATCTTTCTACCGGTGCCGACGGGGTAAGGGGTGTGTCCAGCTTCAAGAAAGCTTTTTTCAGCAATGGATATTTTTGGAGTATCTTCCGGCTAGTGTCCGCGCATTCAAAAATTTTTGTTTTCTCTGTTATATTGCAACAATATGCCTCTTTGTCAGGCATTCACGTTAACATTAATTTTAACGATAACCAACATTTTTTTTTTTGTTTTGTTGAAGCAAAATCAAAGAAAAAAAAAAAACATAAAATTTTTCCTTTTTTTTCCTCAATCAATCGTTGAAAATAACGTTAATTTAATAATTAAATAACGTGTTGGACACACTAGAGAAGCGAAGTTTTTTTGCAGTTTCATAGATTTAATAATTTAATGAATTTTTTTTTAATAATAAAACTTTCAAATTCAAAAATTTAAAATAGCATAAAGTAAATTAAAAACACACGTTAATATTCACACCAGTTTTTTTTTATTACATTATTTTATGTGCTACATTCATTGTTATTTCAACGCACTTGTGGGCAATTGTTAATTTTTGCCGATTCTGAGACATCTTGTAGCAAGAAGAAGCATTTTGTGGAATGTATTTATAAAATGTTGTGGAATACATTTATAGCAAATACACAATCCTCAATCTATTAAGAGATTATTGTGATCTACTGCAACATAGCTTTAGTAATACACACTTGATGTTGAATCAACAACTCTACTTTTGATCAGAGACTTTTGGATCAGTGGATAGTCTAGTGAATTCCTACTCACAACGGTGCGAGCTCAAGTCCCCACGGAGGATCGAAAAAATATTTTTAATATAATAAAATAACATTTTCTTGTTATAAAAGATGCAGGGAAAAAAGAAACATCAGCTTCTAAGAAAAACGCTGTCGAAAAAAAGTGTCGTTTTTGAGATTTCACTCAAGCAAGGAAAAAGCGTCGTTAAAAAAAAAAAATCGCTTGTTACAGTATCGAAAGCTAAAACTTCATTTGGTGTGAAAATTTTTGCTTTTTTAACATAGATAGAAAAAAAGAGTGCAATTTTGTGCTAGTGTTTTAGTCTTTTGTGCGACAAACGATAAAGTGGTATATGTGTATAAAATTTGTCACTGCAGTGCCCCGCCCGTAAATTATGAAAACTGCACGGGCTCAGCAGGGTATGTGCATGCAAACAGGCTCGCTGCATTTGGGTCGCTGTTTGGAGAGGGACAATCTGTGCATCAGGTGAAATATCGATGAACAACTCTAGAGCAGAGCTGGGGGATCGTGGGAAAAATCTCTATTTGGGGGAATTTCGAGCCTCAAAGTGAAGGAGGGAATTTGGTATGATTTTGTGGGATTTTTCGATATCTTCTCTTTTAAAAATTTCAATTGCACAGAAATTTCACATTACAGAATCTAGCCGCAAAACCAGTTAAAGCACAATTTTTTAAATGTTTTTATGAAGTGGCAACACTTAGAGCTTTGAATAATTCAAAAAATACAACCCATCCCAACAATAAAAGTGCAACGAGTAACTTCTCTCTCCACAATACTTTTCCATTCCTATCATCAACAAAAAAGCGGCAGATATAATGACAATTGGATTTATGATTAATTTGCTCCTTTTCAAAATATTAAGGTACTGTGTGTATCTAAAAAAGGAATTTCAACAGACAACTTGAGCGCAGCACGCAAATCACGGCACGCAACTTACCAAAAACAATCTCAAGTACGCAAAACAAGCATCACAAGTTTAAAAGAGTCTTAACATACTGGTAAGTATATTATTTATTTTTAATAAACTTTGGATGAAAGTAAGATTTTAGAACAAGGGACAATGGATGACACAGAAGAGAGTTGTGAAAAATCTTATAGCCCAAAAAAGAAGAAAACAAATAAAACATTTCAAACTTCTTGGTTGAAATTGTCTGAATTCTATATTGAATTGTCTGAATAGGCTTATTGTAAAGTTTGCAATGCAAATCTAGTTGCAGGTAAAAATGAATTGGACAAGCATCGGAAGAGCAGCAAGCATATTTCAAACGCCAGGTCTGCTCTGATACCCAGCGTGTCCACATTTTTCCAAACCAGTCCTCAAATTGGCGGTGAAAAAAGTTGAGTTAAAACTAACCGCATTTTTCTCAGATCATAATATTGCTGCAACAATTGTTGATCATCTTACACAGCTTTTAAAAAATATATTTGCCGACAATAAATAATAATAATAAAAATGTTTTGCAATGACATTACTTTGTCAAGGCGAAAATGTTCTGCAATTTCTAAAAATGTTTTGTGCAAATCAGGAACTGAAGACTTAGTTAGCATATTAATAGTAAGCTACTTTTCAATTCTTGTTGATGAAAGCACGGATATAAGCAAGATTTCGTTTTAGTAACACAACTGTTACATATTATTGAACTTGATGCAGCAGATGAAGTATTAGAAGATTTCTTTTTTTATCAATACAATTGAATAATGTATTTTAAGTCTTATGTTTATTTTGTGTTATGTTGCTATAAAAATAAATGTTTTGAAAAAAACTCGCTTAGTATGCTATTTGTTTGTGGGAAAAATGATGAGAAATTCTTTTTTAAAAATGGGAAAAATATGGGAATTTTGGTCATCATTTGTGGGATTTACAGGAAAGAACGCCCCCCAGCACTGCTTTAGAGTCTGCATCCTTGAGAGGGTTTTCGTGGTAGGGGTTGCCTCGGGGTTTCATGTTAATTATTAATTGATTATTTATTTGGAGTGCGAAGTAGGGGATCGAGGCCAATCTTTAAATCTGCGTTCTTGGAAAAATTTTGACAGTAACTGTTGAATCAAAATCTTATGTCAAATGCAACTCATTCATTTTAGTGAATTTTTGCGGTTTTTTGCACGTTGTATCCAACCCACTGCTTGGATAATTATGATATACTTTCAAATTCTTAAAAATATGTAGCAGATATCTATTTTCTATCCCATTGCTGATTAAAAGATTTATATGGAATTCTTGGTTTATCTTCAAACAGAATGCTTGAGGAATTTTCTAGGCATGCAGATTTCAAAGTTGACTTTGATCTTTTATTTCCGGCTTGGGTCGTCCTTTTTCGATCAGTGTTTTGCGTGAAGCGGGCGGGATACTCACTCGGTATAAGTTGCAATTGGCATGAAGTTTGGGGCGGCTCGTGTTTTGGAGATTTTCCCAGGGATGTGGATTTGAGGGGTGAACTTTGGCTTTTCATTTGGTATATGGATCGTCCATCTCCGATCAGTGATTTGCATGCAGAGGGCTTGTTTGTATGTGCAGCCTTGTCTTGTTTCGTGTGGTGTTCATAATCCAATGGAGGGGTACAGTCAGCGTTACCATATGGGCAGTTAATCCTGTTTTGGGCAGTATTTTGAGCAGGTAGACAGGATCATATTTCTCCCAGGATTTGGGCAGGTTTTTTTGTAATCCAGTTTTTTAATTTTCGTTGAATAAAAAAAATATAAATTTTATGTTTATAAATTATATGTAAGTACTTATATAAAAGTAGCAAATAAAGTTGCTACTACTTTTTACATCCTTTCCAAAATTTGATCATGTGGCAGCGCTTTTCCTGTCATTGTTGCTGTCATCGTTTTTGTTAATTTCTTTTCGCTAGTCTTTTGCAAATTACAAATGGACAAATACTTAACAAAACCTGCTAAGATAAGGAAATTGTCGTTTATTTAATGTTTTAACTTAATTTTTAAATTTTTAGACTCTAGTAAAAAATTTATTTGATGTGCTACATTCAATGTATATGATCCCTACAAATAGTTTAAAATTACAAAGTAACAATTTGTAAATTTTGAGTTGTGACTATTTTGTATTTAGTGTGCGATATGTTCAATAATCTCAACATTGCGAATGAATTGCTTTAAAAACTTATTATTTAATCTATTTTTGTTAATTTTATTACATACCTAATAAGAAAGTGATATTTTTGTAAAATTATAACTTACTTTAAATAAAATATTAAAAATGTTATAATAAAAAAATTTTAAAATATTTGTTCTTAGTCCTTTTAAAAGAACAGTATTTTCTCTAAAAATACAAGATTTTTTTTTTTTTAAAATTACAGGACTTTCAAAAAAACATATGGCAATGCTGGGTACAGTATAACAAAAAAATTACGACCTCGGAGCCTCTTGCGTATATATACAACCATTTTTGAGATATGTGCGGCCGAAAAAATACATTCCACAAATCTATTTACAGCGTTTGCAACAATTGAAGCTTTTTGTGAAACCACCGATCCAAAATAAATCTGGAGGAGTTTTGGGACTCCAGAAAGTATTCGCATAATGTGCCGTACAACTTGACGCAAGTTGGTCATGGACTTCCGACTCCGTGTTTTGCGTGCATTCTCTACACTCAAATATATTATAAGCGAAAACCATTTAAATCTTGGTGATGAACTAACAGGAAAAAAAATGTTAATACTAATGTTGAATTTGCGAAACTAGTTACAGTTGTTAAATTTATTTTTTTTTTTTTTTTTTTTCAATAAGCTTGAAACGGAATTTTTATTTTGAATAATTTTGTTTTTCAACGAAACGAAATTTGTTTTGAACTTTTACATCGTTAGAAAAACAAAATAATTCTGGTAATTAAGATTTCGTTACAGTGATTTTTCCAATAGTTCAAAAAGTAAACCTTGCAATCGATTACTGTAAACCCTATAAAAGAAAAAGCGGGATTCAAATTAAAGTACTCCTTTCTCGAATGAGCTAAAATTGCGATTACAGTAATCGTAATATCGACTTTTTCAAATTTATGATTACTGCAATATTTATCTTGAACGATTTGCCGCAATCCTAATTTAAAAAAATTTTGAAATTCGGATAGAGTCCTAGGAAATAGTCCTAGGAAATAGGAAATAGTCCTAATGCTTGCCGCAATCAATTATACCTGTAATTCCTATCGTCTAGCTCTGACTACACAATATGCGAACGCGGATGTTCTGTCCCGTCTTTCAATTGGTGAAGACGTTGATTTTGATCGTGGGGAGAATACGATTTCTGGCATCAACAAAGTTTATCAGACCACAATCAGCACTTTTCCTATCAGTGTCACTGATAAAACAAAGGTTACAGAAAAGATAGTGAACTACATGTTGTTAAGGAAATGCTTCTAAGTAGTTGGCCTCCGAGTTAATTGAAATCACAAGAGTATATAAAGCCATTCTTTGATTGCAGATTCTCCTTGTCCTTACAGAGCGAAGTCATACTTCTCCATACTGATTTTACTCGAATAGTGATTCTGAAAACCTTTCAGCAGAGGATCCTCAGTATGCTTTACGAGAGACACTGGGGCAAGAGTAGGGTTAGCAGAAGTCTAGGACAAAATAAGAGAACTCTTGACTATTAAAAAGAGAACAAAAAGAGACATTTTTTAAATTAAAATCAAATTTATTGCAAAACAAAAACATTAAAAAACATTTGTTTAAAACATTGCGAATATATTTTTTTATTTTAAAAACATTTCTGAAAGAAGTAAAACCATAAAATTAAATATAGTAAAATTCAATATAGTAAACTTTATAATAAATATTATAAGTTTTTGTCATAAAGTTAATAAAAAATATCATATGTTATTTATTCAAACATATGACTAAGACTAAGTGAGAATAAGTTTTTTATATTGAAATATCAAATGAGATAAAATTGAGATTGAGTTATCAATACTCCTCAGAATCATACTTTAAACTTTTTTGAGATTGTTTTAATAGCAGGTTGTGTTTTTGACATGTCGAAACACTCCAAACACGATACGTTTGTGAAATTATAATTTATTGTTTAAAGATCTCTAACGCTGATATTTTCAATCTGTTTCTTTCGTTTTACCACTGCAAGCTCACAAGTGAAAAATTCTGTCCACATAAGCGTTTTGTGCAGGCAACGAAAAATAGAACTGACAAATTTTGAAAGTTTCTGAATAAAATTCGCTACTCAAACAATTTTTAAAGTATTTCATCCATTTTTGGTAGGGAAATGATTGCTTGAAATCCTTGTTATTTAAATTTTTTTAAACAAATTTTTTTAAATTAACATATTGAAAAAACACTTATCTTTTTTCCGTAAGTTAACAAATTCAGCACAATTTTCAATGTCATTCCACTCACGTCAGGTATTTAATTAAAATTTATTCATTCGAAATCTTTTGAACTTCTTTGGACCATATTTTTGAATAATCATAAGATATTTTGTAACTAGTGAATGTATATCTTTTTAAAATTTTGGCTTCACTTTCATAAACCTTTTCTAAAATCTTTTTAAATCTAATTCCTTCCATTATCGTATTTACCAATTTGGATGTAACTGCCATTGATCCTGTAAGAGAAATTTTTTCATTTTTCAAAGCCGTTTTTTCGTCATTAAATAAAAACCAAAATAAATGAACTGCATATAAATACGCTTCACTCAACTCCGAGTGAAAACAATTTTCCAGCAAATTAGGATAATTTTCTAATGATAAAAAATGCGCTTTTATTTCTGGATACAGTCTTTAAATTTATTCCACTACTGGTAATATAGATAGCCATCATGTTATAGAATGCTTCAGAAGTTTTTTGTGTTCGGTTTCAGCATCAAAGCAAGTCCTTCAAATTTAAAACAGTTGTAAATTTTAAGCACGATAGACTCAACATCAAATAGCAAACTGTCTATACAAAAAAGAGAGCTTTTCATTTTAAAAAAAAGATAAAAAAAGATCTCGAGAAAAACAGAACATGCCCTATTTCAAAGAGATATGATGGTAACGCTGGGAAAGAGTCGAATGTTACGGATGACATGGCGCTATATATGGTTTCCAAAAATAGATGAGTCTATTGGGGATACGTCCGGTATACCCAAACACAAAATATCCAAACCTCATTTGCCCCATATTATCTCCAATCACAAATTCCTCAAACACAGAATCGCCAAAAACAAAATCCCTAACAAACAAGAACCCAAAATACAAAATCCCAAAAACAGATCGAAATTAGAAATTAAATGTTGTTATCACCATTCCGTGTAAGGGAAAACATTAAAAAATGTGTTTTTTTACCATGCCTTTTTCTAACTGTTAACAAACTACAAGAATACGTCTGGGCATAATTTTACTAAGGGTAAATGATTAAATATTTTTTTTTCTTATTTTTATTATATGTATATCACCCTCTTTTGCCTTTTAGTGCAAAAAAAAATTTTGTCGGTCTCGAATGGTTTAGAAGATAAAAATCTTGAAAATTGAAAAATTTAGTGCAAATTTTTATATGCGTGCAAGCTAATTTCACAAAATTTTGCCATGATTAAATTTACAAGAAACTAGTAAGGGTGGAGCTTCGGCAGGGTTATATAGGGTTATTATAGGTTATATATATTAACGAAAGTTTGCCTATTTTGATGACGTCACTTTGTATGGGAAGTTGGCGTGGTTTTGATCCGATTTTGCCATATATCATAGAGATGGTTCATATTATATATCAAAGCTAAAGTACAAAATTTCAAGACATTTCGTTTAAAATAAAGCCAATTTGTATGGGAGGTAGACGTGGTTTTCATTCGATTCTGCCAAATATCATAGTGGTGGTCTATGTTATATATCAAAGCCCATATGCAAAATTCCAAGACATTTCTTTAATTTGAGCAGCTTTTTAAGAGATTTTACTTTTAAAATAAAGCCACTTTGTAAGAGAGGTAGGCGGGGTTTTCATCCGATTTTTCCAAATTTCATAGCTAGGATTAAGAAAAATATAACAGGCTTAATTCTGTTGAGGTTGAATTATGACAAAATTTGTACATTTATAAGAGGCGCTTTATTATTTTTGAAATTAACAATGAATTAAAAAATTTTCAGAATTATCGCCTCATTCTTTCTTTATTAACAATTCACAAACATTTTTTATTAAAAATCGCGATGTTAATTTTATTAAAGAATCAAAGAAAACTCTTTCATTGGCACCAATTCCAATGAAATAGCATTTATTTGAGAACATTTATATGATCATTGGAACTTTTCACTGATCCAATTTCAATTCTTTAAATTTTTTTTAAGTGTAGAATGGATTTCGCAGTATATACTATTCTTAGAACTATTTTTCTGTATAAAATATATGGACTAGTCGCACACTAAAATAGATAAATTTTTCAAACTTTTTTGAATTTTATCTCCTAAGCCATATGAGACCAACTTTTTTTTGCAGCATTCGATTTAGGGGTTCCAAATACACATTGAAAAAAAAACAAAAAAAAAAAGGGTGTGGGCCCTAAAGAAAAACTATTCCTAAAACTGAAGCAATTACTTAGGGAATTATTTGAGGATGTTGAGCATGGGATTTTGATCTTGGTATTTTGTTTTTGGGAATTCTGTGCTTGGAGATTTTGTATTTGGGACTTTTGTGATTGGGGATTATGATTTTGGGATTTTGTGATTGTGAATATCGTACCCAACCCGGCTATTGTGGTAACGTATAAGTGCTGTTCAATCTGTATATTAATGGCCAGCGGTCCTAATCACGAATTCTCACCGTGGCCTGAGTCGAAAGTTGTAAGTGAGTGCCATGTTTAAAAAAAAAATGTGCCATGCTATGGCCCTGAAGAACTGGTAAAACGAGAAATCAAATAAAGAATAAACAGAAATAAATTTGCAGCAAGCAGCATACTTTTGACTCCATTTCTGATAACTTCATAAATTAAATTACAGCTGCAGACTTCAACCCTTCAACGGTCGATACGTGTCCACTAACTTCTTTAAGCCAACAAATAAACTTTAGTCACTCACTCATATTACTTACTCGTACAAATTAAGCAACTGTTTGATGCTCCTGAAAATATGCAATATATTCCTAACGACCTAATAACACGTTTGCTACTGTCGCTTCACGAACTCCCTCAGCATACTTAGTGCCGACTACATAAATTTTTATTATTTTTTTTTTTTTTTTAATATTCAATAACTTCTTTTAACACTTTGTTGGCAAAGCTGGGCCACATCACCACTAACAACAACCCTTTAGAAGCAGAACCCACGCATTCTGCATGCTAGTACGCTGCAAGTTTAATGCAATAATCTTGATGCTAATAAATCTTGAAAGTGTTGCCACTCTTTCATTTTTGTAACTAACAACTTTATACAGCAGCGAAGGGGCTTGTATTAGATACTCACTCCCAAGGGCCGCCGCTTGAGCCGCTCTGCAAAAGTTTAAGCCAATTTGTAGCAGTAAAAAAACAAAAAGAAAAAAGAAAAACTTAATGCAAATGGGGCTGCTATTAAAGTTAAGCATTATATCCACTGAGCAGGAAATGAGTTCATGAAAAATTATTTTCATGTTTGCACTTCCGATAAACTCGCAGGAGAAACCAGTACTGTTGTTGATTGGACAGACGAACAGACGAACTTATTTGAGACGTTAATTAAACTTGACGTCCGACTTTACGACATGGCATATGTTTAGAGGTTGTAGCTGGTCTTAAGTTGGACACTAGTTTGGCATGAATTAGTGCATTACTTGAAAGTTTTACGCTGTAATGAGCTTATTCTGAAGGGGTAACATGCGGAGGGTTTGAACTGGGGCTTAATTTAATTTGGATAGTACTTAAGTTAAATACATTTTATCTGAGTTTGGGCTCTTAAAAAGTTATGAACTTAGCACTTTTTACTTGAGAAAAAAAAGAAAAACTAAATATTTTCTAAAAAAATTAAAAAAAAATACATGATTTTTCTAGTAAAAATATCGCACCAGATTTATACTCCAGAGATAAACAATCAAAGTAATGCACTCGTTGTAAAATATTTACAATGCTTACACGAACCAAATTAATTAATTTTGCAGCTCTACCCTAACTTATGCATAAATCACGTTCGATGGCAAGCCATGAATATTTAAAATAACTTCATGCTTAATTAATTTTCTTCTGAAATTCTACTGGAAAACAGCTAAAACAGAAACGGCAGGTGTGACTAACGAATAAGAATGAGCATAGAAATAATAAAAAAATACACATGCTTAAATAAAAATATCTGTTTGGCTTGGCATAAATCCAGTATCACGGCGAACAGATTATATATAA
Source organism: Coremacera marginata (assembly GCA_914767935.1). Lineage (NCBI taxonomy): Eukaryota > Metazoa > Arthropoda > Insecta > Diptera > Sciomyzidae > Coremacera > Coremacera marginata. The sequence goes on from OU612044.1 coordinate 140,913,956, forward strand.
TTAGCTTTCGATGCATCAGACATTCTTTGGTGCCTTTCACTAATGCGGGCAGCGAAATTAATGGTCTAAAAAATTAGACGGAGTCTCTCTCCGTGATGAAAGAGCTCATGAAAAAAAAAATTATATAAAGAAAATGCTCACAAAGTAAAATCCAAGTAAAAATTACTGTTTGTTACAGTAATTCAATAATTTTACTGAATTTTCAAGAAATTTAATAACACTGGGAATGGGTTTAAACGTCGAAAAGTATCAATGAATTAGCTGTATCTATATTTCTAAAAAAAAAAATCGCAAAACCATGTATTTTAAGCGTATTTTTTACGCTTAAACTTTTACTTTCCCTTGAAATACGCTATGTTAGTTTTTTTTTCACTGCCTTTGCGGGTTCATATTTTACGAGCAAAACTGTAAATTCAAACAAAACTCTTCATGTCGTCATAGTTCATATATCAGCAAACTGCCGAAACTAAGACCGACTTTGAAAATAGAAGAACCTTAACTAACAACTAACCTCAACATGCTTTGATCAGTCTTCGAAAATGGAGCTTACTTTTCACCCAAAAAGGTATGCATCTAAGATTATAAGAACTTTAAGCTGCTTCATATAATTTGTATTCGTACAATGCCAAAGTAATTTACTTGTAACATTGAAGAAACAAATAAATATGAACAGCTTAGTGAATCACTGCAATCACACAATGCTACTGATGAGTTGGTGTAGCGGCCAACGAAACAGTCTGTCTAGTCTGCTGTCCGATGACTTCTCTATAGAAGGGTATTGTTGTAGTTGTTGGTTGTTTTCTTCAAAAAGCAACATAGACCTTGAGCTCGAAATTATAACTCTTAATTATTTATTGGAAAATTATTAGAGTTATAAAAACCACATAATGTAAATTTATATTAACTAGTATCGCCTGTGGCCGAAATCCGGAAATATTAAAATCGGTTTTTCTTTTTATTTGCTGAACACACCAACCAATAGCCTGATTAAACAAAATAAACAATAATAAATGTCTTTCCATGTGTTATATGAAACAAGCCGCAGTTTAACAGTTTTTTTGACGCTGACGCGGCGGCAAATTTATTTTGTTGAGAGAGAAATTAAGAGAAAGCACCAACAACAATAATTATGCACAGCTCTTTTGAAGTGCCTGCGACTCTTTCGCATTCTACTATTGCTCGTGTATGCTATAGCAACGATGTTTAATTGTTGTTGACTTCATCCCATTACGAAAAAAGGGTTTTTACATTTGCTTAGTTTTACCTATCTTAACGACATTATATACGAATAAAAATATATTGTGCACATCTACTCGAAAATACCTTTCCATCGATATTAGTGTTATGTGAATATGTTGAAGTTAACACAGGAAAAAAGGGATCACAAACTTTTTTGTTTGCGTATTAATATATAGATTTTGATAAAATGGTAGGTTTTATTTCTTTCGTATTAATTAATTTATCTGACAACTTTTAATACGGAGTGCTTTAAACGCAACAGAAGTATTTTAGTTCAAATAACAAACAAAACATTTTCAAAAAGATGAATTGGCAAAAATTCGATATCTTACTTCCGGAATTATTTAAAGCTTTGTTTACTCTGACGTGAGAACATGTTCTAATGAAAAATATTTTTCTTTATTTGTTAAATTCTTAAGCGGCTCAAATTGAGTTCGAAATTTATGTGTTATATATCTATCATTGAATTTTAATTTATTAACCATTGCACAGTTTTCCTTCAACTGATGAGTATTGAGGCATTAATAAGCTGGGCTAAAATATTAAACGGTTCATGGTTTTACATCAGTCGTAACAAGCGCCGTTATTTTTTTAATTGTGTTCACCAGGACCGTAGCCACGGGGCTTTTCGGGTTTCAAACAACCCAGTAAAGTCCAGAAAACAAGAAAATTATAATAATAAGGCAACCTTTTAACTTTCATCATCTCAAAAATAAATCATTTTTCATCATTTTCAAAAAAAAAAATTTTAAATTCGGCAAAAAAGTTTAACTTTGCTGATAAAGGTCATAATCATTATATGTGGTTGTATTTTAAATTACCATTTTTGGCTATCCGATAAAAACATACCGGTGTATGAATAAGATTTTTCCGTAAATCGTTCCGTAAATCGTTTTTTGGTAAAAAATACGGAATTTTCCAGGAAAACAAAGTTTTTTGTTCCAAAATATTAGCTATCGACCTCTATACATGCAGGTATCCATCTTTCAGGTAATTTATAAATAGCATGCGAGAAAAACTGCTTGCCTTTTGCTGGAAACCATTTGTCGAGTCATTTTCTAACTTCCTCCAAATCGCTCTGCGAGCGCATGGTCCATTAATGTGGTGAGGTGATAGTCAGATGTCGCCAAGTCTGGAGAGTACGGCAGTGGCAGATGAATGTCTCATCCAAGCGATTTCAAGGTGTCTTTCATTAGTTTTGATGTGTGCTGTGTGAGCAAAAAGAAACCGACTACAAAATCACTACAAAGTGAAAAATAATTTTTATGCTATGTTTATAACTCTAATAATTTTTCAATTATTAATACGTCATAGTTTAATATCAGCAAATTGCTGAAGCTAAGACGGACAGTGAATAAAAAAGCTTTGATCTGTCTTCGAAAAAAGAGATTACACCAAATAAGTGTGAATCTAAAATTAGAAGAACTTTAAGCTGCTTTCGTATCCTTTGTGTGTACAATGTAGTTCAGAGTAATTTTCTCTAAACATTGACGGAAACAAATAGACATGAACATCTTAGGAGATCATTACTATCATATAAGGGCTACTGATGAGTTGGCGTAGCGGCCAACGAAACAGGTCTGTCTAGTCTACTGTATTATTGCTACTCTATTAAAAGAGTATTGTTGTTGTTTGTTGTTGGTTGTTTTCTTCAGAAGACAACATAGACCTTGAGCTCGTATATATAACTCTTAATTTATAATCGAAAAATGATTAGAGTTATAAACATAACATAAAAATTTATAAAAAAAAGAGGTCGAATAGATTTACAAGTAAAAAATAATTTCAAAATAACTTTTCCTTTCAATTTCTTGGTCATGTTTAATAATTTATTTAAACATATTATTACATTGGAAAACTTATTATTTAAATTTTTTTCAAATTTGTTTTATCATCATAAAGATATTAGTGGTATTCGCTCTTTTGTGTATTTATGAATATTTATTTATTTATTTATTTGAAAAGAAGTAAGCATAAGTACACTAAATGCTAGCTCTTTTATAGTACAATATATATATATAAGTCAATGAACATTAATGAAATTAATAAAAGTTTTAAAATTTAAAATTACATAATATCAAAACAAAGTTATGGATATAAAAGTAACCAAGTATAATTAATGTATATTTATTTTAAAACTAATTAGATTTAAGATAAAATATAGAGAAAGAGATAAGAAAAACAAAGAATAGTATAAGAAAAAGTAATTTAAGTAGTAGAAAAGAAAGAAAAGACAGATTGCCTAAAAGCTACTCTCCCACGGATCTCTCTTAGCCCACGAGGCAGAGCATTCCACAACCTAATGGCGTTGATGAAAAACAGATGAGATGAGGTAAGCGAATAATGTCTCGGAACTATCATGACATGGCTTCTTCTGGACATACTAAACTGCAGTTTTCCAATCAAATATTCAGGCTTTTTCTCATAGATTAACCTATGAAGGTAAATGCAGTTCCTAGCATTTAGATAAGTTATAATATCACAACCAAGTATTGCATTTCGGAAACTGGAAAGACGATCGTATTTTTTAAGACCAAAAACATACCTCGTGGCATAATTAAACGCTATTTGAAATTTCAACTGGGACGAAGAATCAAGTTTACTATAGACTATTTCAGAGTAAGTAAGAATAGGTAAGATAAGTTGAATTACCAACTTACGCCTGATATCAACTGGAGTTACACTGGCTGACAATCTTAGGTTTCGTAAAACATTATATACCTTTTTCACTACATTATTAACATGATCCACACAAGACAGAGAAGAATTCAAATGAAATCCAAGATTTACAATTTTCGACACAACTGTAAGCTTATTAGATCCAATAAACAAATCAGGGAGATCATTCAAACTAGTCTTAGACTTACAAACAGGAAAAACATATGATTTTGAGGGGTTCAGAAGAAGACAATTTTTTTATAGCCCATTCATTAACACTGTTGAGGTCTTCATTCAGCCTACAACAAAGGTCATCAATAAGGCCAGTTCTACGAGAAAGATATAACTGGACATCATCAGCGTATGCATGGACAGTAGTATGATTACAAACAGAAAAAATATCATTTAAAAACATTGAAAACAGAAGAGGGCCCAGTATGGACCCTTGAGGAACACCACTAGAAACAAGTTTATACCCTGACGACAATTGGCCTATTTTAACTTTTTGATACCTAAAGGATAAGTTGCTGGACATTAAGTTAACGGCACTATCACAGAACCCAAACAAAGACTTTAGCTTACTACACAAAATATGATGATTTACTTTATCAAACGCTTTCGAAAAATCCAATAAGCACAGAAGCGTCAACGACCCATCGTCATATTGTGGACGTATGTCATCAAGAATCTTTACAACTGCAGACGAGCAGCTATGTCCAACACGAAACCCAGATTGAAGCAGGGATAAAAGGTTTTTACTTACTAAGTGGTGTGTAATTTGCTGAGCCATGAGTTTTTCACAAATTTTTGCTAATGGTGAAAGGATGCTTATTGGCCTAAAATCATTGGGACAGGATGGATTTTGCTTTTGTGCTATTGGAAGAACGATGGCGACTTTCCATAAATCCGGGAACGTTGACGACATTAAACATGAATTAATAACGTGAGTAAGGGGGCTTATAATGTGGGGCAATAAGATTTTTATAAATTTAATGGCAATACCATCAGCAGCCATAGCATTTGATTTGATATGCGACACACATTTACCTACATCAAGGTCAACTACAGGGGAAAAAGTAAAAGATTGACATATGGCAGGGTTTAAGAGGGGAAAAGTATTGCTGTTGTTGGAAACAGATGCAGCATTGTCAGCAAAAAAAGAGTTTAAAACTTCAGGATCTAGATGGCATTCAACTTTATTTTTGTTGCATACCCCAAGACTTTTAATATTATTCCAAAGCACTTTACTAGGAAGAGAGGGCTTAAGTTTATTAGGATAAAAACGCGTTTTTTCTTTTCTAGTAACCACTACGGCTTCATTTCTCGCAATTCTATAAGCTTCCCAATTGGCATCTGAGGGACTTAGCCGCCAAGTTATACATAACTTGTTTCTTTTCTTAATGACATATAGGACATGCTGGGAAAACCAGGGACACGATATGTTTTTTAATCTACAACTCCGTATAGAAACATGTTTATCAAATAGGAAATAAATTGGTTCGACAAAAGAATTAAGCTTATCATTAATATCGTAGTGAAGCCAACAATCATTAAATGATAACAACGAAACGGAATACACTAGTGTACTTCTGTCAAAAAATTACACTAAATACACATGCAACAAGAAATACCATAGCTTTTGAAGTTACACTTTATGTGTTTCTTTACAACATCAAAAGATGATTGTAATGTAGTTGTATGTGTTAATTGTATCATTTTGACATTACTTGGCAGCATTCTTGGCACCATTTCTTGTCCTTTGTTCGCCATAATTTTTCGCCCTAGCTCGTCACATCATATCGTTTTCTAATTAGAACTGTTTAAAATCCATCTGTAATGGAATCTGTAATGGAAAATGTTAAAATAAGGAAAAAACGTTCAATTGCCACCAGTGTAGCCAATAGTAGATACACTGCTGTGGAAGAAGTCACTCACTCTTTCCCTTGTATTTATCGGTACAATTACAATCAGTACATCTAATACACGAAAGAGCGAATGCCACTATTAATTTCCTTAGGAATACAAAAGCTTGTAAGGTCGCGCTAATATAATCAGACTTTTAATCAGAAGCGCCAACTTCAAAGCTTTTATATTCATAAAAAAATTAATATATATATTATAATAAAACATATAAGAAAAAAATTAAAATAATAAGATTTCCAATGTAATAATATGTTTAAATAAATTGCCAAATTTGACCAAGAAATTGAATGGAAAATTTATTTAAAAATTATTTTTTACTTTGTAGTGATTTTGTAGTCGGTTTTCTTTAAAAACAAGTTTTTATTTCTTCCTTTTTAGAGAATATGATAAAGTTTCAAGAAAAGTGTATAAACTACATAAATACAATTGTTCTTAAAAAATTAGTTCTATTAAATTCTGATAGTTTGTTGGATATTGCAAATATCTGTTTCTTAAATTTAAATTAGATGGCACGTGTTTTGAAATAATTATACCCATTCTTGAAACGAATTTTATGGCCCTTGTGTCAATATTATTCGAGATATAGTGTTTTTCTAATATTGTCACGCCCCTTTGTTGAATAAGCGCCCACTTTCTTGACCGTTATTTGTACTAATTGTGCCTACCCCTGTACTTCATTTCAGTATCCCAGCGTCAATATTAATTGAGATAGTGTACACGCCTACTTTATTGACCGTAATTTTTAATAATTCTGTCTACCGTCCGTATTATTCTAGAGACACTGTTTTTCTAATATTGTCACGCCCAATTGCCGAATGCCGCCCACTTTCTTGACCGTAATTTGTAGTTTTACATATGAGTTTTGACTTGGGAAACACATTATTAAAAATGGTTTTAGTCGTAAATAGCTCCAAAATTACCTTTAAACAATTTCTGCAATATTTAGACGTCAAATTATTTTGGGCCTTTGGAAATTTTTATTCTCATTAAGAATTGCATTTTGAGAAAATAGACGCGCCGAAAAAAAAGGCCTATAATTTTCCTCATATAGTTTTAGGTCTAATGTATATTCTTGATTCAGTACTTAAACTGCCGTACTGATTGATATTTTTTTTTTAAATGCTGTACAAGAAACTGTCACAAAGTTTTTGTTAGGTTAAAAAATTACAATACTAATTTAGGAATAAATAAATTTTGTACTCTTTTTTTGTTTTTAATTATTTTCATTTTAAACTTATATTGTTGCATTAGTGAATTTTGTGAGAGCAAGTTTTACTTTTGGGTTTATTTTCGCAATTATATTTATTAAGAAAACAATTGAAAATGATCAGTTTGAAACATTTTTGAAAAATTTATAGAAAAACTCAAAATTTGAAAAAAAAAATTAAATGATCCCGGATTAAAAACAAAAAACGTATTGAAGAATAGTTACGAAGTTAAAAGATTTTGCTTGGAAAAACTCCCATATCCTTGATTTTTTTAATTTTTACTGTTACTTTCAGATTTTCGTATCAAAAATCACCACCCGCCTCCTTCAATCCTGGCTATGGGCCTAGTGAGCACAATGTAGTTATTAACACTAACAAAGATATCAATATAAAATATATTGTGGGGAACTTATTCTATTTTATGATTTTATTCAATAGTTACTGGAAAGGAATCCATATCAGATAACATTTGAAAGTTCGAAGCAAATTTGCTTAAAATATTTTAGTTAAGACTTACTGTACCAATTAATAAATTCGAACCGTGTAGTTTACAATGAACGCAAACTGAAATTAAAAGTCTACAATAACACAAAAGAGTTTTGTATCTCAGCCTGCTTACAGTTCTATGTTACAATAGCATCGAGGGTAATTTTTACCAACGGGTCATTTGATTTTTGTACTTCATAGAAAATTGGTTTAATTTTGTGACAGGTTTCAAAGATATTGTTATTCATCTCCACTTGTTTTTAAAATAATTCAATTTCTTACCTTGAAATTGTCCTGCTTCTAAAGTGTTTGACGAGTTTTGATACTTTTTGTTTAGATTTTTTTTTTTTAAATCGTAAAATGCTATCTCTCTAAGATTGCTTTTGACAAATTTCAGAAAATGAACTCGCCACGCAACAAACTGCCTGCTCAGCCTCCATAGAATACAGTGATGAAAAAGAATGTTACCACTTTTCTTGCGGTTTGTTATAATTTTTTATTAACTGAAATTTATTGCATACCATTAGGCGTGGGAAATTAATCAAATTTATATGTTTAATGTGCGCCTGTTGTAATGACGACAACGAAGATGGTTTTTTCCATGAGTTTTTTTCCACTCAAGGATTGTTGTTGTAAAATTATATGCGAGACATTATTTCAAGTGCGAAATGTTTTTATTACGTTCACAAAATATCTCTACGAATTTGCTGCTTGATTTCCACAGTCAAGCTCAGTGTAAATGACAAACCACGCGTCGTTAAAAAATTACCGAGTTCCAACATAAATTTGTATTTAACCAAGAACAAAAACAACAACAACCATTGCCATTATTATCATGTTTTTTATTTAGCCTCTAACAAATCGAGGAATTGTAGTGGGAAAAGGGCAGAAGATGAAGAAGAAGAAATAGCAGAATAATAATAAACTGAAGTTAATGTGAAATTTTTTGACGCGTCAGGTTTTAAATGGGCGACCATTTTTCTTTACCTAAATTGGTAAATTTTTCATTTTGTAGCAAAAAGTTATGAAGGAATTTGTCATTATATAATGACAGCAGATTGCTTTTTTCTACTTCATCTTCCTATACCGACACGAGAAGAACGACCTGTTTTTTCTTCCTTAATTTTTGCGCTCTGTTGGACGGCAAAAGCAAGATTGGGGTATTTGTATGTTTTTCTTTTTCTCTCTTCTTTTTATTAGGCTTACCTAGAAGAAGAACTCATAAAAATTCTTGGAATTTTTTGAGAATTGTTGGAATTTTAATGTTTCATTTGTGTCTTCTTAATGACAGTCTAAATGTTGTTGCTATGTTTATGCATCAGTGTTCAGAGTTAGTATAAAGTTGGCAACAATCAAAATATTCGACAACAATTAAGTGTAAGCATATTAAAAAGGATATTAATATGCTAGATGGGTGCTTCGTGTTGAGGGTAGGAGGGGAAAGGCGAACTGTTTGTTTTTTTACTTGGCACCGTTTTGCACTTCGGTGTTCTTTAGAAAATGGTTGTCACTCCTTATAATGGCAAAAAATAAAAGCAATGTGTACAATAAAATTACATTTTAATATAATTTAAAATTTTTAAAATTTAATTCAACTAGTAAGGAATAGAGCTTCGGCAGGGTACCGTAGCTAAAATACCTCCCGCGGCCGTACTGAAGTATATCCGAAGTCTTTCGACGTCTATAAAATATGTATGTTTATGTATGTTTATATGTAATTTAATTTTACCCTTAGCTGCCACATAGAGAAAATTGTAAGCAAAATGAAATGCCACACCCACTTTTCTAGTATAAAGACTCCAAATTTTTCCGAAGAATATATGCATGGGTTGGATAAACAATGTGGGCGAAATTTGGTTGCATACAGACACGATGTCATTCAGTTTTATACATTTATGAAAGTTTTTCAATTTGGATGACGTCAGTTTGTATTGAATGTAGGTGTGGTTTTCATTCGATTTTGGCAAATATCAAAGAGTGGCTTATGTTAAATATCAAAGTTTGTATGCAAAATTTCAATAAAGTTTTCAATAAAGCCACTTTGTATGGGAGGTAGGCGTGGTTTTCATCCGATTTTGTCAAATATCATGGCTATAGTCTATATTATATATAAAAGCCTATGTGCAAAATTCCAAGACATTTCAGCAATTTGAGCAGATTTTTAAGGGATTTTACGGTTAATGTAAAGCTTCTTTGTATGGGAGGTAGGCGTGGTTTTTATCCGATTTTTCCAAATTTTATTGTCAGAATTTATATTGAAGCCCAATAAGTTGGCCAATAGATAAATAAATAAATAAATAAAATAAAGTCACTTTGTGTGGGAGGTAGGCGTGGTTTTCATCCGATTTTTTCAAATTTCATAGTGAGGATTTATATTGAATATCAAAGCATACGTGTCAAATTTCAAGGCATTTCTTTAATATTTGTGGATTTTAAAGAGATTTTACAGTTAAAAAAAAGTCACTTTGTATGGGAGGTAGGCGTGGTTTTCATCCGATTTGGCTCATTCTCAAACTTAATCATCCTTTTCTAAAGAGAAGCTTATATTTTGAATTTCGAGTTTGCGATAACTATAAAATTACGGCTGTAATCGTGTCGTCAGACGGACAGACGGAGAGACGGACAGACACACGGAAATCGAGTCAGGAGGTGATGCTGATCAAAAATATATAAACTTCTCTTTACCTGCCATGCCTCCTTATTGGCGTTACAAACGGAATGACAAAGAAAATATACCCCTCACGCAGTACGCGTTGGGGCATAAAAATGTTGTGACGTAACGCACGACCAATCTCCCCTTCCCCCTCCATGTCACAGTTCATCTCAAATGCTCGACTCCCTCTCCCCCCCCTTCCCACCGCCGAAACGTGTTATGTTATTTATGAACAGCCCCTAACATAAAGAGTAATATGCTTTTGACTTAGTTGTTGTGTTCATAGACCCATACTAAAATTCTATGATAATATTTCTCTCTCAGTGCCCTTTATTGCGAGTCATTTCAGCCCTTGAAAGGACATTGACCTAGTTTCTTATGATCAATTGTGTTGTGCGTGTTGTGAAATGTTTGAACACAAACGATCGAGAACTGAACCTACAAGTTTTATGCCGTCTCCGAACGGCTTTTTGTTCTCAAGAAGCTTTACATGGAAATTTTTACTCTCTGAGGTTTGCCATTGTCTGCAGAGAGGTGATGGCCGAACAGAAAATATAATTCACTTGAAAAAACTATCTGTGTCAGGTGGGAATTGAACTAGGGTTCTCTGGCGTATAGGCCACGCACTCTACCGATTGCGCCACGGCCGCCACTGTTGACACTTTACTAAAAAAGTTAAAAAAAGTACTCTTAAAAGTAGTCGTAGAGGGTTAAAATATTCTATGAAAATATTTCGAGTAAAATTTCACTATTATAGCCCTATTCTGGTGATTGACAATTGTAAATTTATTGACAACTGTAAAAATTTCTTATTCTAAAATGTAATCAAAAGCTCACAACATGACAAAACTGTCAACACCATAAAAAAATATTCGGAACAAATAAATTTGCGAAACATTTTGAAAGTTTTCAACTCCTTGTACCAAAAAATAGCACATAAAAGACTAGCTTGTCAATCAATTTACAGTTGTCAATCACCAGAATAAGGCTATTAGTCTCCAGGCTAAATCTGGTTTTGAGCTTAATTCTGAGGAGAGAAATAGTAAATCTAGTTTAAAAAATCCCTAAAATCATGCAATGAAAATTTCTTCCTATGATGAATAGTGAACATTTCTGTTGCTGATTGAATTTTTTATATTACGTAATTAAAAACTTACTAATTTTCTCCATAGAAGTCAGACGTAAACTTTAAAAACGCCGATAAACGTTTTATTATCCTTTTGCCTCTTCTACCAGTATCCGCTAATACTCGTAGATGTCGGTAATTTTGTTTCTGTATTCTACTGTATTATCATGGTGGTATTCATAAAAAATACTCCTTAAAAAATTATTTTTTTTTTCTGAATGTTTCATAAAAAGTGGATGAAACTTTTTTTCACATCCTATAATATCACTTTCGACTTTTTCGTGTACCTCTTCAATACTGCTTAAAAAACAACACCACGAAATGTTGCCACCTCATACAATAAGCCACAACATGACGCGCACCGTAATGCATTCAGCGCTGCTTGGGTGGAAAAATGGGGCAACACATTGCTGCATCGGTTAGGTGGGGGGAGCAGTTTGAATATTTGGCTTGTGCGGCGTGTACTTTTGTGGCGTGTTAAACTCACTGCCTCGACGCAGTTCTCATGAACGTGGCTTGAAGAGGGACATGCAGACAGTTGTGAGTGGATTAGCTATGAATGCTTTTTTGCATTTGTTGTTGTTGCTGTTATTGTTATTGCTGTTAGGGGAAATGTGCAATTCGATGGCTGTCTGATGTCTGCTGCTGCTGCTTTCTTTTCACTTCTTTTTCTTCTTCCTCTTTTTTTTCATGACTACTGTTTTGTACTTTAAACTCATTGTTCTACTTCGTTGGCAGACATTTTAACGCTGTTTTATTTTATCTATTTTTTTTTTCTCTGTTTTCGCTATGGTTTTGCATGCACTTGCCTTTGTTTAACGGTATATCAAAGCAATTCGCATTGCATTTCATTGCAGACATACGCATCATGGTTGTGCGTTTGTGTGTAAGAATGAACTTTTTATAAACTGCTTCAGAGTCGCTCTTGAACTTCCTTTCCTCATGGGGTGCATTTTGTGGTTTGTTTGTCAATTACACCTGACACCTCGGTAGACGTCTCAAGGTGTTGGAAACCCAAGCAAGCAATGAGCTCTCACATTTTGTGTAAAGCGTTGATATGCATTTTAAGCGAAAAGCACTCAAGTGCAAGTTGAGAAAAAAAATTTTGAATTCGTGGTGAAAGAAATCCCTTTTTCGGTTTTGTATTGTATAAGTTGTTATCCTCAGTAAAGCCCATAATTTAAATAATCATATTTGCTTAATGCTACTTATTTAGTTAATATATCCTTGGATATATTTTTGGAGTATCTTTTTCTTGGCGGTTTTGTAGGCTTTTTTCCTTTCAGGTCCTATAAAGTATTACTGATTTTTATATCCCAACGCGTACTACGTAAGGAGTATATTAACTTTGTCACTCCCCTTGTAACGTCAATTAGGAGGAGTGGCAGGTATAGAAAAGTATACATATTTTTGATCAGAATCACCACCTGAGTCGATTTCAGTGTGTCCGTCTGTCTGTCCGTCTGTCCATCTGTGATCACTACTACAGCCGTAATTTTAAAGCTATCGCAATGAAATTCAAAATATAAGCTTCTCTCTATTAAATTGAGAAGAAGTTCGAGGCCTCCCATACAAAGTGACTCCATTTTAACCGTAAAATCTCTTAAAAATCCACAAAAATTAATACAATGCCTTAAATTTTGCATTTAGGCTTTGATCTTCAATATAAATCTTGACTATAAAATTTGAAAAAATCGGATGAAAACCATGCCTACTAACTGGTTTTATCTAACTCAATACTGCCTAATGGGCATTTAAATACCCAAGAAAGTGTTGAAACGTAGAAAATTCTAGCGCAGGCAAGATGACAGAAATTGCGCAAATTTTTTTTATACTAAAGAGAAAGAATGGGTCTAAATAAAAAAAATGGAATAGACTAATTTTCAGGTGAACATCATAGGTGAAAACTGGATTTTTTTTGTGTCGAAAATTGCTCAGGAAAAGTGCTGCCAAAAAAAAAAACGGAAAAAATGGAAAACGCGCACCTTTTCCATATAGCCTAAAGTGTCTTCTGACAGCGACTTTTCGACATTCCTGGAAATTTCACCCATGTCATATCTCAGGAGTGTGCTCAGGTGAATTTGTTTTTTATTTTTTCTATTGACTTCTATGGTCCCCCGGGCACATATTACAGAGTTGCATCAAAATCGTAAGAGGCGATCTATGGGCAGGCTTTAATGGGTTAAAAAGTAGATTCGCTAAAAAATCTGCAAAAATTACAGAAATGTCTTGAAATTATACATATAAGCTTTGATATTCAACATAAACCATCTCTATGACATATGGCAAAATTGGATGAAAACCACGCCTACCTCCCATCCAAAGTGACGTCATGAATATAGAAAAACTTTCTAAAATATATAAAACTGAATGACATCGTGTCTGTATGCAACCACATTCCGCCCACATCGTTTAACCAGCCCAAACATATATTCTTCGGTAAAATGTGGAGTCCTTAGACCAGAAAAGTCGGTGTGGCATTTACTTTTAATCGAACTTTTGTTACACTGTATGTCTGACTTCAACAAAATTTTGCACACATAATCCTTGGTAATCTAAGCAATCTTTAGTTTATAAAATTGGGCGGTACTAGACAGGGGACGTGGCACTTAATTTTTAAACTAGCTCCATCTACACCGTTTGTCCGATTTCAACCAAATTTCTTACATATATTCTTTAGCATAATGAGAAGTTTTAAGCCTACAATAGTGGGTGGGATTGGACAAGGGGCGTGTGAATTTAATTCTTATCGATCACCCTCTACACCGTTTGTCCGACTTAAGCCAAATTTTGCGCACATATTATTTGGCATAGGGATCAGTCTGTAGTTTATAAAAGTGGGCGTTTCTAGACAGGAGGCGTGGCACTTTATTTCTGTTCTATTTCCATCTACACCGTTGATAATTATTCAATATTTTTGAATGAATACATTTTTTAACTTTTAACGAAAAAGTAACCCTGAACTATAAGCAGAAACAGTTTTTGTAGGAAAAATATAATTGTTGCACTGCCTTGGGTAGCGAAAAATTAGGCCTTCTGGAAGCGCTCGCAGAAGCAGCAGTGTCTTATCGCCAAAAGTAGCAGTAAATGCACGCCTTCGTTAGAAGAGACCTAGCTTTATTGCCTATTGGGAAATTAAGATGCAGTCAAGTGTATGAATACTACTAAGTGCATAAATATACACATGCACTCGAAAACACTCTCTCAAACACGCACGCTAAGCCACAATTTTAAATTGTTTATAAACAAATTTATCACACCAAACAACAAAAAATTAAGCCAACTCAATGCAACAAAATGAAATTCGAGTTAAACTCTTATGGCCACTTTTTAAAAGCCATATAAAAAAATTACCAAAGTCGCATAAAGCGCAGAGTAAGTTTGTTTTTACATAAACGCATAAACGACATAACATGTATTTGTTTGTGTGACTGTGTGTTTCTTTGTGTTTAATGAATGTCCACGTTAGCAAACAAGAGTCTAGTTTTTGTTGTAAATTTTTTATAGCACTTAAAAATTAATTTTTATTTTATGAAAACAAAAACGCACACTTTTATGCGCACAATATATGAAAAAATGAAGTGTAAAAATTTTAACACCTTCATAAAATAAAAAAAGTAAAAAAAAAATAACAAATAAATAAGTAGCGGGAGTGTCTTTGGTGTTAACACAACATGATACCTTGCAGTGGTATAAAGTGTCAGCGTATGAGTAGCTGCGTGTATGTTTAGTGTGTGAATGTCCCAGTGGGCAAAAGCAGGGCTTCGAAGCGCTACTAGCAGGGCTTCTAATGGATTTCGTATTCCTTCCACGCTCATATCCAAGCCCTTATACTTTTTATATGAAATGGCCAAATTTTCCAAGCCTTCCGCTCTCCTTGCTTTAAAGAGGCCTGCTATAAGCACTGCTTTAGACTGGCTTAAAGAAGAGGTTAACCAAACAATTAAAACAACATTTGTTGTTTATTTCATTTTATGTATACCTACCTATTTATTCTGTGATCTTATTTTATTTTACATATTCTTGTTAGATAAGAATATTTCTAAGTTGTGAAGCAGAACCAGTTTTTGTAGGAAAATTAAAATTGTTGTACTTCCCTGAGTAACGAAAAATTATGCCTCATAAAAGCGCTCGCAGAAACCGCGAGGAAGTCATGTGTCATACCGCTAAAAGTAGCATTAAATACACGTTAGAAGAGACCTAGCTTCATTGCCTATTGGGATAAGTAGAACCAGTTTTTGTAGGAAAAATATGGGCCTCATAGAAGTGTCTTACCGCCAAAAGCAGCAGTAAATACACGCCTTCGTTAGAAGAGTCCTAGCTTCATTGCCTATTGGGGTTACACGCATGTGTATTTATGTGCACGTGCCAAGGCAACCATTTCCTTTTGTTTATGCTGCACTTGGTGTTTCCTGCTTGACAAAATTTGACACTTGCAATTTTTTTTACCATTGTTACTGCTTTTTTTTTTTAATCGAAATCCTTGTTGGTTTTTTAGAGCTGTACTGAATGACTCTTTTTTTTCTGGCATGGTCTCTAACCTGTTACAAATTAAAAACACCTTCCAAAAACGAGGGGTTAGAGCTCAACGCTATAAAGTGCTGCAACAGAGGATGGGTTCTTTTTATAGAAGGGCATAAAAAACCCATATAAACGAGTATTAAAAAAAAAAGCATTGCCTGTTAAAGCTGCATAACTCTAGGGAATAAAGTTGCTTTTATAAACTCTACGAAGTTAATTTTTAGCAACAAACGCATCTAAAATGAAGTTTTTACCAACGGCAATCTAAAGAAAAGTCAAACAAATATTTTTGTAAATTTAAGTTTTGGTGGATCTTAAAGAATGTGCGAATTAAATCATTCTTAAAATAAAAACTTATCAAAGCCAAAAAGCGTTCTTTGGCGAGAATAAATCTGAGCAAATTTCATTTAATATTAATATTTATAGGTTTTTCAAACTTCTTCAAATTCTTTGTTAGTTAGTTGAAACAATGTTGAACTTTTTCATTGTTTACCTTTTTTTCTGTCGCCGTCCTGTCTAACCTGTTTCAATTTATTCACCTCTATTTTTTTCCTTTCGTTTTGACACGTTTTTTAGATTTTTATTTTTTACTGCTTATATAGTAACTTAATATTGGAAGCAATGAAGCATACTTTGTGGCATCAAGTCTAACGCTCGACAGGCTCTCCGAAAATTTGTTAATTTTCTTTAAGAAAATTTTTAAATAACAAAATAAACTTTGTCCATTATAATGACATAATACCGTTAGACAGTTGACGTTGGGTCAGACCGACAATAAGAAGGCATACCTGATATTACAATTACAAGTTCAATTTGTGGCAGGATATTTAATAACAATGATCAAATTGAGGACGTTATGGTAATGACAAAAAATTCGGTTAATAACATTGACATCGGCAGTGCATGTATATTTTCTAAATTATGAAAAAGTTGTTTCTTTGAAAATAAAATACACGGCTATAAATCTTCGACTAAGTTTTATTAAAACCTCTACTGTATATATGACGACACCGAAATTGTATTAATATTTAAGCCACGCCAAATACTAAAACTAAGTTTTATTCCCGCATGGATTTGAAACCCCCGATGTGGACTAAAAGTTGTATTCGATTTTAAATCATAGCGTACTAAAAACGAAACTGGTTTTGTTTCACAATTTATTTCTTTTTGCTTTCTTTTATACTATAATTTTTAAACTAGCTCCTATTGTATGTTTCGAACTCACGTCTTCGTAATCGTCTTCATAATCAAATAAAAAATGTTTCACAAAAATTATATTATAAAGCTTTGTTTACCGAAAAAGTAACTCCGAATCATAAGACTTTTGAATCTTTACAATCTGAAAATTAAGACGGATTTATTGTATTGAAATATAATACAGCATGGCTTAAAATGTAATACATGTTGTATTAAATCTAATATCATGGCTATCTTAATTCAAAATCTATTCCAACTGTAGTAGTTTTTGAAACCGATTTTATTACTTTTTAGTTATTTTGTATTTAATTTTAAACCGTAGGTACTTAAGTTCAAATTGTATTCCAACATTATTAAATTTAAGTAAAGTTGTGATTTAAAAAATTTCTAGTATTTTGAAAAGCATTAATTCTAATAAAAAATGGCTTAAAAAATACATTAGTAAAGATTTTTAGTCGTGTAGGCAATAATAAGCCTTGAAGTGTATTTAAGTGACGTAAATTGAGTTACTTGCCCAAATATCGTAAGTCACTTAAGCATTGAATTGTTAACATTGACGCATTTATTCCCATAAAATATAACAAGCATACGATTTTTTACTCAGCTCGATATAACTTTTCATCTCCTGAAATAGTTGCAGTCAAATGCGGGTCACCCTGTATATAGATGTCCATTTTTTTCCTATTCCACCTGACAGCTTCATAATTGCCACTTTGGTTGGTTTGTTGGCACTTTTTTTTAAAACATTTTGCAAATTTTAATATAAATCCTCTATTTTCAATATAAATTCTAACAATGAAATTTGTCAAAATCGGATGAAAACCAGGTCTACCTCCCATACAAATTGGGTTTTTTTTAAAAGAAAAATCTCTTAAGAATCCACAACAATTAAAAAATATCGTGAAATTTTGCACTTAAGCTTTGACATTTAATATAAGCCATGTCTATGATATTTGCCCAAATATTTGTCTGCCCAAAATTTTAAGTCAAAATCTTAACCCATTAATGACAACGTATAATATATCATACGAAGAAAGTGTTAAAGTACCTAAAAAATTGTAGCGCGGGCTAGATGAGAGATATTGCGCTAATTTTTTTTTTAATAGTAAAGAGAAATCATGGGTAAAGAGAAAACAAAAGGAACAGTCAAATTTTCCGCGACTTACATTTATTTTGACTGGTAAAACACCACAGGTAAAAATCGAAGTTTTTTTGTGTAGAAAATTGCTCAGGAAAAGTGCTTCATTCAGAAGTTGTTCCATTTGTACTTGTACGCCTGCCTTGTAGGCCTAAGTACAAGGATCTAAGGACCGAGGGTATAATAAGCATCACCCAGTGCCCTACCACCGAAAGCAATCCAACATATCATACAAATTGTATAACCATGGAACCGCAAGCTTCCAATAGTAGTACCAGTTTAACTACCAGTAAAGACGTACCTTCATTGTCATCTACTGGTTAAGACGAGACCTACCCAATCTCTTGCATTCTAAGCAGGTATGCCAGCCCGGTCGTATAACTGCGCGACCCCGCCGGTCAATCTAGACCTGTGTAGCATATACACAACCACAACCAGCACGAGTCTCCCCGAAGGGCCAACGCATGATAGTCACCTGGGCAACTCGGTCCCGCCAAAGAAAAACTCATATGAGTTTTTGTATTTGGCCGTGTCCAATTAGAGCACTTAATTATGCTTGACCGGCAACTTCAATCCAGGCATGAAATTTATATTTACTTACCATGGAAGAAGCGCCTATTACCCCTGTTTAAACAACAAACAATGCATCGAATATATGTGCATTCATTCAATACACCTCAATTCATTCACCCATTTTACATCTCTCAGATGTCTCCTTGCCATGGATAGATAGGGTCATCCTCTTTGACGAGTATGACTATCCCCGTGCTAGCAAGTTTTTAGTACCATTGCTATACATTCGCAGGCTTATATCATATCGATATATCGGATATGACCTGCTACCAAGATGGGCGGCACCCCGACCTCTTCGTCGGCTCTAAACTTTTTACGGTATGGGACGTATCCCATTACCAACCCTCCTCCTTAACCTGGCTTGGGACAGGCAGGTTTGCGTCCGAAGACCCTCCCCTGGCAGAGTTCAGGAAAAGTGCTGTCAGAAATAGGAATATGGAAAAAACGGAAAGCGCGCACCTTTTCCCGATAGCCTAAGGTGTCTTCTATAGAAGTACAAAAAAACAGCCGACAGCGATTTTTCGACATTCCTGGAAATCTAACCTGCAATCTCACCCATATCGTATCTCAGGTGTGTGTCCAGGTAAAATTTTATTATTTTTGCCATTAACTTCTATGGTCCCCCAGACACATATTACAGCCGATCTATTGACAGGCTTTAATGGGTTAATGCGTTGATTTTTGAGATTTTTTTAATATTTTTTGCTTAAAAGCAACACGGCCTTTAATCGGTTAAATCATATTAATAATTTAAGACCTGCCAAGATATCGTTTTTTTTTGGTATTGTTGTTGTATGGGAAATATTACAATGCGAGGTTTACACCAAGCAATTGCGAATTTTCCATTAGATTGTTTTGGACCAAAGATTCTACATGGAATTTATCTAATGTATCTCCTCTCAAACTTAGAAACATTTCAAATTGGTTAAGGTAAAAATCCAAAATCCTTGGATGATATTCAAAGGCAAAAATGTGTATTTCTTCTAAATCTTCCCACATAATAAGGAGAGCATTTTTAATTTTAGCAAAACCGATACAGTATGCAACTAAGAAAATATTATCTTTGCCCTTGTAAATCACTAGCTGACCTTATTACTGGTCTTTAAAACATGTAGCCCATGTTGGCATTCAATTTTGCGCTATGAAATTTTTTGTTTGAAAATAACTGTAAAAACTATGGAAATATAAGTAGTAAAAAAATGTTGGCTTTCATGAAAGTTTTTTATCGACTGCAACAACATTAAAGAATGCATTCAAATGAACAAAAATAGTAAAAGTTTTGATGTTTTCCAGCAAAAGATAGCCATAAAAAAACTTCGAGCTAGTTGCAAATGTTTTCACTTTTCATGTTTCATGTTGCTGCTCACTGCTTATCTCATCTCACCACATATCTCCTAGTCATAAAAAACATAAACAACAAATATAAAACATATTTCGGACATAACTGACCCTGGTCAGCGCAGACATGCTGCCAGCCATCATGCAAATTATATTGATGTCCATGCGCCAGGATGTTAGTTTTTTAAAAGTGGGGTTACATTGTTGGTGGCCAAAAGTTACAGAGTATGTAGAGTAGAGTAGAGTATGTTAGCTTGAGCTTGCATACACTCCACAAAGCCGCACAAAACCCTTAAGTGCCATAAGAACTAGTCTGTGGAATGAAATAAAAAAAAGACAAAAAAAATGTATAAAAAAAACTAAAAATATTGTTTAGCCCAGTAGTGGGGGCGAAGAGGGCGACAAAGTATTAAAACAATTTCTGAATGTTTACATTTTTCTTCAGGGCATTAGACTGTAGGGTGATTCATATGAATGTCCGTAGATGAAGTGGACTCGCTTCCAAAAAATTTAGCAAAAGCTAGATAGATGCATGCATTAGCAGCAACATTACCGCCAACACTTTCGGACATTTTTGTGTCGCAGCTTTTGTTTTTTTTTCCTCTGTTTTTATTTCTATATTTTTTACAGTTACAAAAAAAAAGATATCCATAAATATGTTAAATAAGGGCATTATGGGTACTTCTGTCAACACAGTCTGTCTCACATACAGCCTGTCATGCTTTGCATAACCCGGACAAAAGGAACGTCATTCACTTTTGAGAACTTTGCTCCTTTTTCTCATACGAGTATTTAAATTTATGATTTTGTCGTTATTTCTGCGTAAATGTCAAGTAAGACAACAAAATTCTAGTGAGAGGGGTGAGATGTTGCAGGGTGTTGGGGCTTTATTTGGGGTTGTTGTTGGTGTTGTAAGCATGGCAATAAACTTGTTTTCATCGGAATTTAATTCAAATTTATGTGCGACATATTTTTGCATTTTTAGTATCAGTATCTAAATTTTTCTTTTCCTATCTTTTATATTACCGTCTTTTTCAGCTGCAGCTAAGTGCAAAATTATTATGTTTGTTGTTGAAGCGATGCTAATCTAATACGAGCCAGCAGCTAAAGTAAAAAAAAAATTCTAAAAAGTTTGCTGAAACTTTTAAGAAGTTGCGTAAGTCTGAAAAATTACAATTTAATGTTTTCAGTGAAAAAACTTTATTTAAAACTACCAACATTTTTTCAGAAATCGTTTCGAAGAAAACAGTGTTAAAAAAAAAGTGTAATAAGACATTATCTTGGGCACAGCCAAATTTAAGTATATTGGAAATTATGAGGGTCTGATTTTTTTGATAAGTGCCCAATCGAATATTCGGTTTCGGCCCTTTTTGTCAGCTATGGCTGTTCGGCCTCAATATGGTTGAAACTGGAACTTCGAAATCAAAAATTGTTAGAAAAAAGCAATTTAATTTTATATTAAATTTGTTTATTCTGATATGCATGAAATTTTAATTTGTCGAGCAACAATATTTTTTGGTATAAAAAAATGTATTGCTTACACTTGAAATTGAAAATGCAATTGATTTTAAAACACTACTAAAACGGAATAGGTTTTTGATTTGAACGAAATGTTACAAATTCAAAGGAATTTTTTTATCAGTTTAAGAGAAAGCGCTCTTGAATCAAAAAAGATACACTTTTGATAGTATCGTACTCCTTAGAGTAGACGTAGAATTTTTGTTTGATATATTTGGTGATGAACGTTTTGTTTTTTTTTATTTTTATGTTGGTTAAATATAAATGTTATTCAACCTTATATTTAATTAGCTGGATACCCGGCTTGACTCGGGAGTTGATATAAATAATTTTTGAATTCATTCGTTTTGATTTGACAAAACTTTTCACAAACTATTGAAGGAATTTTCAAACCGGTAACTTCGGCAAAATAAGCAAAATGTAGATTCAACACCTAAAAATTATGAGAAAAAGTTAGGAAAATCGTGATGTGCGTGATCGCGACCACTTGCAAAAGTATACCTCAATGTAGATAGATTGGACATTTTTTAAAAAACATCAGAGCAAAAACTATTTCTGGCAATCATTGTAAACTTTCTGATACATGAATGCTTTTTTTTGACCTCGTGTCGTAATGTTACTGTAGCGTTTAATGTGTCAATGAAAATGAGTCAAAACTGCAATTTTGAATTTAAATTATTTTTGCAACATAAGCTTTTGCGCCATTTTTTAAGAAAACATTAAAAATTACATGAAAGTAATTACTTTGGTGCTGCAATCATAAAAATCAAATAACCTTTTGATTATTCCTTTTTTTTTTAATTCTGAGAATCATAAAAAGTCATCAATGTTTTTTCCAAAGAATTTTGAGCAAATTTTTGTAATTCATACCTTTACTTAATTGTGAATAAAATCGAAACGCGTACATCGATTTTCATGATCTATGTCTCATTTTGTTGATAGGTTATGTGACATTACGGGAAAGTAACAGGACTTGACACTTTTTTCTGTTTTGGACTTTTTATGAATTTAAAAAAAAAAATTAATTTTCAGGCAAAAAATATTTTTTTTCTTTATTCATTTGTATATAACTCCGAAACTGTTGCTTATGTAGGAAAACGTTATATAAACAGATTAAAGCAATTTTAATTCTTAGTTTTTAAATTTGTTTTAGCTAAATCGGACTAGTGGTTCTCGAGTTATGTCAAACAAAAGAGCCTAAGACGTAACAAATTCCCCTATACGATGCTTACTAACTTGAAATCGATATTAAATTATTATGGCATGTAACTTGACAAAACGAATGATGCATAACTTCTTCTTTTTGGGGCTACTTTCACGTGCAGTTCTCGGAATTGAGTCCCAAATCAATGAGCTGAAAAATGTTGTACTCTGTAATGGAAATCTATAATCCAAAGCTTGGATAAATACAAAAACTACCTTTTTCTTGGTAATTATTTAAATAAAATAAATAAAATTTGCAGGTTTCTGATATATCATTATTCCTTACTTTATTTAAAGATGCCTTAGTTAAGATTTTTAAAAAAAAAAAAAAAAAAAACACTCAGTGCCAATTAATGAAACGTCTTTGTCTAAATGCTGATAAGCTGCCATAAGAATTTATCTTATCCTTTAGGAACTCTTTTTCAAAACTGCCAAATTATAACTGAGCTCAAAAATTGCACCACCTGGCATTAAATAGGTTTTTCAACTTATCTAAAGTTGTTATCTAAGTTATCTAAACAAATGTATTTGTTGAATTAAGATAAATTGAAGCATATTGTCTTTCTAAGCTTCTTCAGAGATGTTCACTAAATGAACTCATTTGTCAAGAGATCAAATTGTATGGAACTCAGCACAAAGAAAATAAAACATCTGCGTTCAAATAGAATATTAAGAGTATCGATGGAAAAGTAAAACATGAAGGTCTAAATTTTGGATATTGATGCAAATGAGCAGCATTAATCTTAATATAGAGCAGCCTATAGAGATATTAAGTAGATTTTTTTTCCACAAAAGAAACAAAATTGAAAAGGATTGAATGCCAGAGATAAACCTAAAGACAAATCAACGTTGGTGAGGGAGTGAGGGCTGTGGGAGTTGGTAGAAAGGCAAAGGATTTATTTGAGATATTAAATTAAAGCATTTATATTCAAACTTATGTCAAAATTAATAGTTGAGTATTTAATCCATGTCCCAAAAAAACACGTCGTGGAATTGACACATCGATTCAGACAAAGGCTTGATAACAAAATTTAATAAGAAAACAGATCAAACTAAAACATTTTTTTGAATGGTCTTTCGAATGAAACTCTACTTAAAAATTACATCTTGGTAAAAAACAACATACTTGACCTCTACAAACCCAGTACATGATAAGGTTAACTTAACACTTCCGCCCACATAGAATGAATTCAAAGGAATACTCAAAATCAACAAAACAACAAAAGTTGCCGTGTACAGCTGATAACATGCCGTCCCATGTCTGAAAGCTAAACAAGGTGCTTCCGTAACGGATTTACAAACAAGAAAAATAAATGCCGAATAAACAATTTTTTATTGCTATCCGTCGTAGTATGTGTAGAGAGTTTCTTGGCTACAAAGTATTATATACGGATAACAAGTAACAACAATACCAACAATACCAAAAACAATCAGCAGAATTGTTTATCTAAACACAAAAGGGTTGAATGTGAGTTCCATGAAGTTTGGGCACTTAAGAACGTCCGATGAGGTCATCTTGAATGAGACAAGGAGATTCATTGATGACATCAGCAAAAAATGAATAGAAAACTGAAACGAAATAGAAGTTAGAAAAAAAAGTAAGGCTGAATAAGAAGTCAAGTTGAATATGGTCAATGACTAAGGGTTGTTTGGTAACAATTTCATGTTTGGTAAAAAATCCTTTAAGAGAGACATTGAAAATCTTCACTTGTTTAAGATATAAAATAAATGTGTATCGACATCGTGCTAATTTCTTCATGCTTAAATTTTGTTGCTCAACTAACAAATTGCAACATATGTATATAGCTTTAATTAGCCAAAAGCTTCAGACGTTATTCAAAGCCAACACTTTCCCGGCTTTAGCCAAGCCTCAAAGTTCACTTTACTCTAAACAAATTGCATTGTAAGCTTGGCATAAAAAAGAAATAGTTTAAAGCGTACTCAAATTCTATCCGCAAAGCAGGATTTCCTTAGACAAAACTTGGAAGTCTTTTGCATCCAGCTAGCTGCTACTTCTTCCCCAGTTCAACTGTAGTTTTAAATATAAAATTCGATGCTACCAAAGCATCCCAACAAAAGTCGACTCCTAAGAACCACCACAAGTATTTAAGGTGCCTCCGTTGTCTGGCTGCTGCTATTTCTAGTGGCAGGATCAACAGCAGTCGTTGAAGAAAATTGTCTTCCTGTATGAATTTCATAATTTCCTCAGTTTGAAGTCATGAAAAGAAACCAATTTCCTGACAAGCACCCAAGAGTGCTAGAGAGAGAAAGAGAGAGCGAGAGTGTAAGCTTAAACTTAATATCGTACACAACTTCAGCAAGTGTGCTTATTGCTACTCGTCCTGTGCTTAAAGTTTTCAACAAAACTTTCATGTCAAATTTAAATTTTCATGACATTTGCTAAGGTAATCCTAAGCTTTTGTTTCCTTGTCATACTTGCTGAAGTTTTCCTTCAAAATCTCTGCCTTTCGCAAACGTTTACAGTTTGTGAAGTTTTACCTTTAAAGTGGTGCACATGCAACACATGCAACGAATAGTTACTTAAAGGCTCTAGTTAGGATTCATAAAAAATTTTAAGACTTAGTTAAGTTAGTGCATAATAGTAGAAATGTCTTTTATGATCTACTTATATATATATATAAGTTTATTTATACAAATTGGGCTTCATTCAAGAATTTATTTGGTCCTGTGCAGAAAAATTTATGATTTCCTAGCTTATCAATTTCATTTAGCTTTTGAAAACTAAAAATTATGGCAAGTAATGCTAAATTTCAGTTAACCAGAGCTTTTGAGCTTACCAATATTGGACCTTACACAAAATCTCTTGGAGCTAGCGAATATCCACAAAGTCAATGGCCCTTAGTAATAAAGAAATTCTAAGTCGAATCTTTTTTAAAATCGACTTTAGCTTTCAATAAATGATAGATGAGTTTAAGATAGATTCGACTTAGAATTTCTTTATTACTAAGGGCCATTAACTTTCAAAACATCAAATTTAGGTAACAAGATACAGTCTGAAAAGTTTTCTGCTTATACCTACAAGTTATATATATCTACATTAGAGTGTCCCAAAAGAAAAATCTTTTTTCGAATTTTATATATTCTCAATTTTTGTTTGAAAGCTTATGGGGTAAAGTTCTTTTGAGATTTTTTTTCAAGATTTTTTTTTCAAGAGGTTTAGAGGTCGCGCTTATCGGATTTCCCCAAAAAACCAGGTTTTTAGAATATTTTTTGAATTTCAAGCATAAATTGGACAAAGATTTCTAAGTCTTTGAGTCATAATGTCGCAATGCAAATGTACAAACTCTACTTACATGTACATATCTTAGAAGTTTTGGCAATTTTTTGATCATTTGGTGTCATATATATAATTTTTTCGTGAAATAGGCGTAAAATAAAAAAAAAACGCTTTATAACTTTTAAAAATACCGTCAAAAGGAAAGAAGTAATGATGTTGTTTGAAATTAGGTGAAATTCTAAACAATTTTAATACAGAAATTGTTGGTTTTACTCTTGCCGTTTCAAAGTTATAGCCTTAAAAGATTGGTAACAGTTGGATGAATCGTTAAATCGTTTGTTGGTGTTTCGATTACAAAATTGCTAAAAATATGCAACGTGTAAGTCTGCCCTTTCAAACAGTTGGGAGAAAGCATGCAAGGTGTAAAAAAAAAAAACGAAATGGCCATTTCAGCTCTTTAAAGGGCTTTGTCCGAGCTTCTTATGATCAGTTGTGTTGTGTGTGTTTGTGAAACGTTTGAACACAAATGATCGAAAACTGGGCCTACAAGTTATATGCCGACTTCGAACGGCTTATGTTCTCAAGAAGCTTTTCATGGTAGTTTGTACTCTCTGAGGTTTGCCATTGCCTGCATTGAGGTGAAAGTCGAACAGAAAAATGAATTCAATTGAAATAACTTTCCTTGTCAGGTGGGATTCGAACCAGGGTTCTCTGGCGTATAGGCCACACACTCTACGCGCTTGCATTGTCACTAATGCAAGGTGTAAACCTGTTCTAACAACACTGTTCTACACGAAAACTGTACAAGACCTCCAACATCAAAATTTCGTTAAGTGGTTATATATGATCACTTTCTGAATTTTTTTTTCACTTCGAATTTTTCGTCAAGGACCTCATAAATGAGTCACTTGCTATTTTCCAGATGCCTGGAAGTCGTCTTTTATTATTCCGTTGCACAAGTCTGGTAACAGGTCTTTAATCTTTAATCGATAACCATCGTGGAATTGCAAAATTAAGCGCTTTGCCGAAGCTTTTCGAGGCAATCATTACTTCACAATTATCACATAGTGTTAAATCTTTAATGTCTGCACTCCAACATGGATTCGTTTCTGGAAAATCTACGGTTACGAACCTACTTGAATTTACTTTCAAAACCATTTCGGAAAAGGTTTACAGACTGATGTTATATACACAGATTTTAGTAAAGCTTTTGATGTTGTTAATCATAAGCTCTTTGTCTTAAAGCTATCTCTTGCTGGAGTTCCCACAACACTTGTAAGATGGATTGAATCTAATTTATGCAATTGAACACAACGTGTTCTTTTTAAACTTGTGAAGTCTCATGAGTTTCCTGTCACTTCTGGTGTACCTCAAGGAAGCCACCTCGGGCCTCTTATTTTTTTACTGTTAATAAATGATTTGCCATCTGTCATAAAGCATTCGAGTATTTTAATGTACGCAGACAACGTGAAACTATTTCTTCCTTTCAAAAATGCTAATGATGCCGTTCTCTGGCAAGCTGACATAGACCATCTTTAAAGCTGGTGCTACGTGAATCGTATGAATCTTAACATGAAGAAATACAAGCACATGACCTTCACTCGAAAATCTCCTGTCACATGTATTTATAAAATTTGTGACCATACATTAGAGTCTTTCGATATCTTTCATGATCTTGGAGTAACTTGGATACTAAACTTCGCTTTCATATTCATATTAATAAAATTATAAATCGAGCAAATAGTACTATAAGTTTTATTAAACGATAGGCAAAAGAGTTGAATGATCCCTATATAACAAAAACCTTATTCACCTCTCTAGTGCGACCTATTTTAGAATATGCTTCAATTGTTTGGTGCCCTCGATATAGTTGTTTGACATAGATGACATAGAATCAGTTCAGAAAAAGTTTCCCTTGTTCTGCTTAAGCCATCTTTGCTGGAATTTTAATTATCACCTACCACATTATGAATATCGTCTGCAACTTTTAAATCTTCCTACTTTTAATAGTAGGAGAATTATGCTAAATGCTACTTGGATTTTTAAACTTTTACATGGATATGTAGACACTCAATATTTACTGAGCAAAATTTACTTTAATATTCCTCTCCAACCTAGAAGATCTTTTAAGTTACTTTACATGATCTTTTGTAGAACTAATTACTTGCAAAACGAACCACTCAGAAGCGCTTGTGGGGACTTTGTTTCAGATGCAATTTATTTAAATGAATCCGTTTACTTAATTAAATTTAATATTTTAGATTATCTTCATTACCGCAACAACTTGTACAATCTAGCTGTATAGTTTAATATGATTATCCAGAGCGAGACCACGTCCGTCTCGCCTGGCATATGCCGATTTGCCGGACTAGCTTTGCATGTGTGAGCTGTACTCTAATCGGTATTTATACACGCTATAGATATATTTTGATTATCCAGAGCAAGACCTCGTCTGTCTAGCCTGGCATATGGGAGCACCGCTCTAATCATTCATTCTATTTACTACTAAGAAGCTAACCGGATTGCAACTGTATATACCTGAAAGCCTGACAATTTTACATTTTTATAAAAAAGCCTGAAAGCCATATGTGCTTAGCATTCAAATAAATAATAATAATAATAATCAGAAAAAAAAAAATTTTTCGGTGAACAGAAGCAAAGTTATGATACACTAAGTAAAGCAAGATACGAAAATTCGAAGTGACTTCTTAAAATGGCCATTGGCGAAAAAATCGAAGTGATGAAAACATTCTGCAAACGCAGAAAGTCATCATATGAACCGGCAAAATGTAAAATAATGGTGTTAACTCTTGTACATTAAAAAATTTTTTTTTGTAGAACAATGTAATCAGCTGGTTGAAGAATTAAAAAAGAAAAATGTATTTCTATAAGCACATGCTTTCGTTACCCCAAAACTTTCCGAAATTTAACAAAGCATTGTTTTTTTTTTATTAAAAAAAATACTTTGAAATTTTTTAAGAATTGGTAAGTTAAAGATTGTATGAATAAGTTCAAAGTATTATTTATTACCTTCATTTAAGTTATCATTACAGTTTCGAATAGGGAAAACAGTAATATGCAAACTTGGCCCTTTATTAAATATTAACACATATATTTTTCTTTGAAATATATACATCCTTGAAGATTGAAAAATAAAAATACAAAAAAAAAAAAATTCCATGAGTATGAGTTATAGATGACGCCAAATTGAAGTGCTCTAAAATCCGATGGCAGATAGTTAATCTCAGGATTGGCCGGTCCGATTTTGAAAAACTTTGTTTTATTTTCTTTAACATACTATTTAAGGCAATTTACCAATAAATCTTAAGAAAATTTTAAAAAGAAAATGAAAAAGCAGAGGTAAAATATACAAAAATGTGGTCGATCTTTTTTTTAAATGCCCAATTTCTTAAATTTTCCAAAAATTATGGTAGATTGCCGGGCGAAAGTCATCCCTCTTTAAGAATCTTTTTTGTTTTTTGTTTCAGATGTCCCATTCCAGAGATAGACTGTCCGCCATTAGGACTCCGGATTTTTTATGAAAATATTTTATTTATTTTTTTTTTTTTAATCTTCAAGGATGCACAAGTTTTTTAAAAAAATTATGTTAATATCTTATAAAGGGCCAAAATTATTAACTTTAGAAAATTACTTACTTTTTCCCTATCCGAAACTGTAATGATAACTTAAAAGCAGATATGCTTTCGTAAAAAAGAAGAAGTGTATGGCTTGGGGGCGCAAAATGATTGATGGCTTTAGACAAGGGCGTCCATAGGGGACAAGTGAGGGAAGTTTCAACTTAAAAATAAATTTATATTTTTTTATTGTACAAGTAAAATGTATCATAGTTTTAAAAAAAGTGTTAAGTTATTGGCCTGAATTTTATTGGAAGATATTAATACATATTAGCTAAACTTATAAATCGGATTTATAATGGAAGTATGAGCAAAAGTATTGTTAAAATTAATTCTTTGTAAAAATCAGTCATAGTTTGTTATTAATATAATACTATTACAATTAAATAACAGATTTATGCCCCTACCACCGTCAGCGAATCAAATTTTCTACTCGGTTCAACTCAGTTGGCGAACTTTCAATTCTGCCGTATTATGGTTTGCGAGCCTACTTGTTCGCCTTAGATTCAATGCTGCCAAAGCATAAAAACTTAAAAGTAAACAAAGTTACGTCAAAAAATGTAATTTTCGAAGAAAACAAATTCAATTCGTTCGGAATCAGCAGCACAATTTCATGGAGCTGCTGAGTATTAGTGTTTCTGATAACGTGCATATTAGATAAAAGATATAAAGATTAGGTTAGAAATAAATACATTTAATGTGACATGATAATAAAAAAAGATAAAATGAATTGTCGTTTGAATAAAAGAAATATATTGCAAGCAAGTCCTGCATTCGCCGGCTACTCACATAGTTTTTTCATTCGCCTGCTTTTGACGTTTAGGTCGAATGATATTTGGAAAGTTCGCACACTGTGATACCGCACCCGCGAATTCGACTAGTTTTTTATTCGACTCGCTGACGGTAATAGGGGTATTAAACTTTAAATGACATTCAAATGAAAACTTCTCTATATTTAAACTTTCATTTAACTTTTTTTAAAAGTTGATTTAACCATAGCGCACACATTTACTCAGAAACTATTCAGCCCTATTCTAGGGTCCGTCGTAATAAATCTACGAACGTAAGACTACGCTACGAATACGAACAATTTGCTATTCTAGGTTCCAAAGAAAACTAAGCTGAGTGTTGCCTCATTGAAATTTAATTTCGAAAATTCGAAAACATCCGTTTTTGACAGAAGACAAAAAATTTGTAAAGAATTGATTAATTAAAGTGTTTAATAATAACTAATGTTTTATGTTACAATAAATTCCATTTCAATTTCCATTTTTGCACAGCACCTTCCTGCAATTTCTGGCATCACCTTCCATAGTGACAGAAAGCAGAATCGAGTAGCGATTGCCTTTTGGTATGGAGCTGCAGCTGAATTGGTGATAGCGTTGGTGGCTGCCTCTGTTGACGCCATTCCACACGGAAAAACTGTTTTCCTACTGGCCAGAGCTGTGCACTGGCATTCCCCCAGAAACGCATAAAATTTTCTTTGTAGTCTTTACTGAATCCCTGCGCCAAATCTGGCCTTTCAGTCATTAAGCCGAACAAATGCGCGTATTGGTTCCTATTTGTGGTGTTTGAACTATAAAAAGGGATAATAAACCGTTCTTTGGTGATTTAAATGAAATAACTTACTTTTTTCCCTCTATATGCGGCTTATTTTCTAAAAGAAAACACAATTTTAATTAAAATATTCCTGTTAAAAATAAATTCCGACAATGGAAACCTGTCGTACAAGAACCCGTTTATTTTTCTTTCAATTTTCAACCCTTTCATTTATAAATGCTTAAAAATATAATAACACTATTTAAAGTGTTTATCATCGAGCAAGTGCCTATACTCTTCTCTGGAATTTATTATGAATCCACTATTATTTATTTAAAAATACAAAATCAAAATTTTAAAATCATTTATATAATACATTGCAAACAAGAGAAATTCTACTTAGGCGTAATAGAATTAATTAAAACATTGTATTCAAAAATTAAGTATTTTGTCCTGATAGTTCTGTCAAATTTTACACAGTGGAACAATGGAAATTGCGATGATGTTCACAAAATATTCACCAAACATCTGAGAAAAGATAGTTACATGGGTCATACTTTTTAATGAGCATTTCAGAATAATTCCCAAATACCTACATTTCTCACGTATACTTAACCCTCCGCTAGTATAAATACTAACTTCAAAGATTTTTCAAACAGCATTTAACAGACAAATTTACAATTTTGAAAAGCTCTCAAATAAGAGCTGAGCAAAAATTGCAAATGAGCAAAAAAATTGCCAAAACTTCTAATATATGTACACATAAGAATAGAGATTGAACATTTATTTGTCTTTCGCATATGATGACGCAGACTTAGAAAATGCCTATTATTGACCAACTTACGTTTAAAATTCGAAAAATCTTCGAAAAATCTGGTTTTTGGGAAAATCCGATTAGTGCGAAAAAATCTCAAAAATACTTTAACCCATAAGCTTTTAAAAGAAGCTTGAGCAAAATAAACTATGTTTTTTTTTTGGGACACCCTAATGTACATTTCCAGGTATTATTAACACTCGATACGATTCTAGATTATAAAATAAAATAGTTCAAACGAGGATTTTAAAGCAAGAATCAACCATACTTATTTAAAAAAAAAATAAACGGTTGGGGGACTACCAATCATCGAATTGAAAAATTAATGCTATGGAAAACTTACAGCTATGAAACAAGAGTATTTCTTTTCTTATTTTTAAATTAGTTGTTATATCAAAAAAGTAATATTTTATTAATTTCATTTTATACCAAAAACGATGCAATAGGCTTAAGTAACTAAACTAAGAAATAGAAATGTTTGCTTAGAATTTCTTTTAGTATCGTGCAAAAACCGCAACAATCGTTTTATATTTAGAAGTATCAAGTTATCTATCATTGGACAGTTAGTTGTCGATTTTTATCATCTGCAAAGTTAATATTTAATTCTCCACTTAGTATCATAAATCTTTTTTCGAATAATTTTCAACTTGAATGAAATACAGGTGCGTCGTTTGACACACGAGAGAAGCAAAGCTTTTTTGCAGTTACATAGATTTGACAGCTTAAAAAACACATGTTAACATTCACAACAGTAAATTTTACTACATTTCGTCATCTGGAACTGTTTTCTTATATAAGGATTGATGCTTATTTTTTACTTGCGTCCATCACAAAAAGAAAATTTAATATCAAATTATAAAAAACAACTCTTCACCCGCCGTGGTATCGAATCCATACCCACTGAGTAAGAATAGTCCATTACACTATCCATCAATCCAGAAAGCCTTTGTTATGCAGGGCTGTTGATTCAATATTAACCCTAGAATACAAACCTTCCGTTCACAATACGTTATATTACTCGCAAGGAGTGAGTAAATTTTACGTAGGTTAGTACTCTAGGGTTAAGTACAACAGAAGATATGTTAATGCATAATATATTAATAGATGGATGATTGTGTGTTGACTATCCTACAAAAACTAACACAAATCTGCTTCTACTTGCTACAAGATGTCACCAGCATCGGTGTTTTGCTTCGCGCATTCATATCAACAAAAAACAAAACACACCGATGCTGGTGGCATCTTATGGCCAGTAGAAGCATATTATTGTTAGTTGTTGTAGTAAAGCCCCTATATCTATATATTAATACGCAAACAAAAAAGTTTGTGATCCCTTTTTTCTTGTGTTAACTTCAACATATTCACATAAAACTAATATCGATGGAAAGGTATTTTCGAGTAGATGTACACAATATAATTTTTATTCGAATATATTGTCGTTAAGATAAGTAAAACTAAGCAAATGTTAAAACCCGTTTTTCCTAATGGGTTGAAGCCAACAACAATTAAACATCGTTGCTGTAGCATACACGAGCAATAGTAAAATGCGAAAGAGTCACAGGCACTGTTGTTGGTGCTTTCTCTTAATTTCTCTCTCAACAAAATAAATTTGCCACCGCGTCAGCGTCAAAAAAAACTGTTAAACTGCTGCTTGCTTCATATAACACATGGAAAGACATTTATAATTGTTTATTTTGTTCAATACTTCAGTTCAGGCTATGGGTGGGTGTGTTCAGCAAAAAAACAAAAGAAAGCCCGATTTTGATATGGCCGGATTTCGGCCACAGGCGATACTAGTATTGATAGATTGTGACGATCTATTGCAGCATAACTTCTGCAATACTTAACCCTTAATAGCCTGATTTTTTATTTTGAGCTGAAAAAAATTGACGTTATAAATGTTGTTATTCTAAACAATATTTGTTCTACGATTTTTTTGATAGGTGACATTTACCTGAGCTAGATAAAGAATACCTGGTTGGTTCTTTGCGGAACCACTAGGCTCCCGGGCATCAAAAATTATAAAAGAAAGTTTATAGTACCGAAATTTTTTGTTTCATAAACATTAACCAATTTTATTAAGAAACATTAAAAAGTGAAAAGGAAATTTAAAATTGTTTATGTATATAATAGTGTTATTAAGCCAATTAGTTTTGATGAAACTCAGCGAAGCAGTTTTTTTCTCCCACATTTTTGGCACCGGACCTTTGTACGGGATGTACATTTTGAAAGTTTGCATCGTGGCTTCCCTTCCTTTATAAATTCTGGCAAATGCCCAACGTTATCCAGGCGAATATCACGCGGTGGCAGCGGGGCAGACATTGGGCGATGACGTTTTGCAACAATTTCAACTTCAACATTACTTGGCCGCCCTTTTCCTACTCGCATCTCAGTTCCAGATTTTATCAAGCAATGGGCAACTTCGCACACAAATTCATGCAAAGTTTTCATCGGTTCCGTTTGATTAGTTGCTGAATGATGTCGCTTATATAAAATCCAGGCATTAATCATTGCCATATCACACATATGGTAGAACAAACGGTTTGTCCACTTGCGAGACTTTATGCGGATATGACTGCGGCCTAGTGACGAATCCAGAAGATCAACACCGCCCATGTATTTGTTATATTCATGAACAATGGCTGGACACGGAATGGTTTCCATTACCTTTTTCTTTTTGTTATATCGCTCAATACTTGGTGCATTTTCAGGAGTTTGACCATCTGGCGAAATATATGCTTTCACTCCGGCCATTGTTGATGCCATATTTACAACCCTATTGTCATTCCATGCCACTGTTGAGACGTCGATTCCATGAAATGTTCCAACATACTCTTTCCAATCACCTCGATTGTTAAATTTCTGCGGTAATTTGCATGACGGAAGTCGTGGGCGTCGAACCGTTCCAAGCGTATATATGCCTTGTGTCCGCAAATACACCATCAACGGAATCGATGTGTAATAGTTATCAAAATAGATGACGTGATTTACGAATCGAGGAACCGAACGCGTCAATCGTACCACAATATTCGCAGACGCACCCAAATTGGGCTCGTTTTCCTCACGATGGTCGTCGTCGCCAGAATAAATTTCAAATGCATAGCAAAATCCGGAATCATCATAATCACACATAAGAAACAATTTGTCTCCCCAAGGATGAGGTTTGTATGGCATGTACTGTTTCAGATAGTGCTTAATCTTCGTAGCACAGATTTGCTCGTCAACACACAATCTTGCTCTCTTCGGCACTTTTTTAAAATTTTTGTTCAGTGCGGTGATGGTCGGACGAATTTGTTTGAACCATATGTTTGAACTGCTTCGGACACACGATTATGTCTGCGTTTGCGTGCACCGTCAGATGATGTCGATGGCTGGTGATCAGACAGCGATGGCTGTTGATCAGATGTTGATGGCTCTTGCACACGATGACTTCGCGGCATTGTGTCGTTGTTATTTAAGTGTAAGAATTGGCGAATTTTTTCATGACGATTTCGTGTCATGCAATCTATAATAGGCTTAAAACCATATTCACCCCAATACGATCGAACGCACGGGTACTTAAAAACCGACATATAGTAATTTATTCCCATAAATCGTTTGATCTCATCTGGCGTGGTATTCAGTGGTTTATCAACGTTTTTTTGCATCGCGTACAAGTTGCTCTGTTCGACGATATTTGAAATAATATCATCCGTCATGAAAAAAGAAAAAAACTGAATCGGTGAGTTCAATGCTAATATTTCTGGTGTCAAGTGAACAACACAAGTGTCAGTGGTGTCAACACAATTCGAATGCAACTGAAGATTTGTTTTTCGCCACAATGGTTTTTTAAAAACATTAGACTCTTTGTCAATCGATACGCCTTCAAACATTGTCGCATATTCTCGCCATCGGGAACGATCACCAACAATAACTGGGTCTTCTACAATAGCTATAACAAATATATGTCTATACAGACCAAAAATAGGTTTTGTTGTAAATTATCACCTTGATTTGATACAGTGTTCGCTTCAATACTTAAATTGCCTGAATCGGCATTAGCCATTTCGACATCGCTCACGTCTACTGCAGAATTGTCTTGAATATCTTCCAACACTTCACTGTCTCCATGTACATATCCTAAATTTTCATTACGAAAAGCAGACTGAAAGTCGAAATCTGGGTCATCCATATCGTCAGCAGAAAAATCACCATCATCTTCGCTTTCCGACCACGCAATTGAATTGACGTACTCGGAAAGTTGTTCATCTGTTCGAAAATCACGAATTCTTCGCGCCATTTCTGCCTAATAAACTAAAAAAAAAACACAACATAAACAATTCTGTATAACTTCATATACGAGTAAGCATAATTTCGAAGTCCCGGAGCCTGACGGTTCCGCAAAGAACCAACTAAAAATTGGTACAAAATCTAGTAAAATATAAAAATTAAATCACTTCAAACGTTCACAATACCTTTTAGACACTATAACGATCACGGAAATATTTTTTTCAGCTTCGATTTAAACGAATTTAACACAAAAATAATTTTTGTAAAGTTCGCGATTTCACAAAAGTGCTTTTTCTCGAGGTTGTGTTACACTACTAACCAGACACGTGTCAAATGAAGTTGGCTGTAAGTGGCGATCTTCTCAAATGGTGGCGCCTACACCAATAAACATTTTTAAAGACCCAGCGGAAAATTTAAAAACAAATTCCTTAACAAAGTTATAATTTTTTGTGGTTGGTTCCTAGCGGTACCAGTAGGCTATTAAGGGTTAACATGGAATCAACACCTCTTTCTAACAAGGCTTTGTAGCCTGGTGGATAGTGTGTAGAAATCTTAGTCAAAGGATACGAGTTTAAGCACCGCGGCCGGCAGTAAAATATTTTTAATATATTTGATATTAAAGTATTAAATTTATTAGTTGTAATAAGAACAAGCAAGATAGAAAGCATAAATTTCTAAGAAAAAATCTGGCGAAGTTTTTCAGATTTCACTCAAGCAAATCACAGAATGACGTAAAAAAACTTCGCTTTAAATTAAAGCTCATATTTCTCCCAAATTGATCTCGAGATGGAACAAATATATCAGCTCGTTTTATTAGTTTTTGCCATTAAGCATTTCTTTAAAAAACTTCCTAGGGTGATTTTCGAAAAATTCTCATAAAAATATATTTTTTTTTGTGAAGGACAATTTTTGATTATTTTTAGTTAATTTTCCAAATTACCCCAAATTCTGAACAATTCTTAACGTTTATGTACTCAAATTGTAGTCGATTCTATTAACTTGGGAATCTTTTTGAAGTGTTGAGATCTTTAAAATTTGTGAATCATATCTTTATTCAGAAAGAATGAAGAAATTATGGATCGTTTCGTGTACGTTGATCCTCTAAGAAATGTTATGCTGCCATATGCCGATGAAGAGATGACACTCAAATGGAGATTCCAACAGGACAACGATCTAAAGAACACTTCTATAGTTTGTGAGACCTGGCTTCAGAGCAATAGAATACATAGAAGTTCTTGATTGACTTGCCGAATCAACCAATCTGAATCCCATTGAGAACTTGTGGGATATCGTTAATATGAAAATCAACAGAGAAGGAATGTATATTTATAGCCTTAAAAATTGCCTGGAAGGGATTTCGCATTAATAATTTAATAACCTCTGTGCCTTATAGATGTGCGTATATCATCCAGTGTTAAAAGGATTACAGCTAAATATTAATTTGAAAACTTGTTGCTTACAAAAAAAAAAAGGGGAGTGCATAAGATTTGACCAATATTGCATATCACCCCTTTGCGCAAAATTATCGTATGTGCCATTTTTTCGAAATTAACTTTTTGATGCAAACTTGTTCTACATACCAACAACGCACCATTTGGTAAAATATTGTAGTTGAAGTCCCTATAGTTACGCCAAAAATTGACTGTATATTTTATCAATGCATTTTTTTCTTGTGGACGAAATTATCGTATATGTCATAAGAAATTATTTTGTGCATATTATATTTACTATTTCTTTTTTTAAATTAGAAGTAGAATGTAAAGCAGACTGCTCACTTTTATAAAACCCTTTCGTACCCTGCCTCTAATCGCTTCACCGTTACTTACAGATAAAACAATATTAAAGTGTGTAAAAAGTAGAAAAAAGCTCTGCTGTAAAATTTGATTTTTGGCACACACGATAATTTCGCTCAAAGGGGTCAATATATTAGAAAATATTTACCGTTAGTACTTTTTTAATATCCCGAAGCCAGGCTAATCAACTAGTTCTTAATAAGTATATGATATAATTACCAACTATCAAAATTTGTTTATACATTTTAAATATATATTTCTTCGTAACTAACCCAGTCGAGTATACATTGCTATGTCTCAAAGCAGCATGTGCGCAAATTTTCCAACATATAAATGTCGTTGCAAAAAAATTTAGACTTAAATGTTGACTTAAAAGTCGCCAAATCTTTGGAAATCTGTCAGCTTTAAAGAAATATTGCATTATTTTGCAAAACATAAATTTCGCAATCGAAATAGACATGGAGTGAAAGAAAAAAAAAAATTAAAATTACATGAGGGATTAAGGGAATTTAGTGTTTCCTACTTGCAACTGTCTTCTCTGTCTGTCGTTCTGTCTGCCTGACTGTATGTCCAACTGACTAACTGTCTTCATGTCTTGTTTGTTCTGTTTTGTTGGCTGGCTTATTTCTATTGTTCGGCATATTTGTTTATTTGTGTTTTTTTAATTCTATGTTCATTCGTTCCCCCAGATTCCCAGAGCAATAAGTTAACAAACGAAGACAGCAGCCAGACACGGTCGGCTTAATAAATGCACCAGCACCTTAGTATGAAACAGGACAGGAAGAAAAACAGGAACTACCGACATGTTTGGGGGCATGACTGAACCGCTAGCTACACCTTACCTCACAACGACAATGTGACAACGCAACAGGAACGAACCAAAACCCAAAAAGCATAATATTTTTCTGTTTTTAGTTATTGACAACATAATCAAACGGTATAGGGAGTCCTGGCAAAGCAACAAAAATAAATAAACAACAAAACAGCAACGAGAATCGGCATAAAGAATGTTATTGCTAAACTAAGAGACAATTTTATTCATTATTTTATCAATGATAAAGTTGAGAAACAGATGAGGCTACGTGAGAGCTGGAGCGAGTTTCTGAACGAGTACCGGGTTCTAGCTGGAAAACTAGAAAGGAATTATCTTCGATATTCTTGGATGCAAATACAAGTACACACATTAATTTTAGAGATTCTATAAATATATAAATGAAAAATAATGCGAATCACTGATTGAACACTAATTCAAGTTAATTGAGTCCTTTGGCAGTAGAGGAGCAACATTTGAAGGTGATTCAATTATACAGTGAACCAAATAAATACTTTTTTTTTGTAAGAAATTGACAACAGTTTTTAATCAATTTAAAACTTTTAATTACTAATCCGCCTTTAAAATAGCCCCATCGCGTCAGAAATGAGATTAAATTAATTTAAAGTTAAAAGTCGTTATGCATTGACACGAAACTTTCATCAATCTTTTCCTGCTTATATTCACGATTTAAAAAAATCCTTTTCTTAACATCGCTTTATTTTACAATCCTTTGATAAATGTAATACTCTATTTTTAGAAATTATCATTCCCATAAAGAATTATATAGGGGTTCCCAAGCAACAGAATTACCCCGAACCTACCATATATAAGCAATGTAACTCTTTGGTTCAATTTGATTTTTATTTTACTTATATTCTGTAAACTGTTAAGAAAACAGCCGCTTAGCATGATCGAGGCAAGGGTAAGGGGAGGGGGGCGGGGGGAGGGGGAGTGCGATCCGTTTATCTGGACAATTCATAGTATCGATATTGAATTAACGATAAGGTTAGAAGAAAATAGCAAAGAATTGAGAGTTGAATCAGCAATTTTCTCTGGCCGATACAACGGCATGATTCTTGTCAGACAATATTGACAAAAAAATTTTTATTTTGTACAAAAAAATTTTTTTTTTGAACGGCTTATGTTCTCAAGAAGCTTTTCATGGCAGTTTTTACGCTCTGAGGTTTGCCATTGTCTGCAGAGAGGTGACGGCCGAACAGAAAAATTAATTCAATCGAAAAAACTTTCTGTGTCGGATGAAGGATGGAGGAAAAGTGCAAAATACCGTACCGAAAAATCGTCGAATTATACATTAAAACTGTTGGATTAAAATTTATCAAAATACAAAATTCTTGGAATCAAAAAATTCTTCCTCATGCTCTTTTAACACGGGGAAATGTGAGTCAAAATTACAAAATATTCTCAATAGTCAGTTATAAAATATTCTTAGTAATATTCTTAAAAACTGCACTTTGAAGAGTTGCAAAAAAAAACTGTACTCAGCAAAATGCAACGTATTTTATAGAAAACTAGTAAGGATGGAGCTTCGGCAGGGTACCGAAGTTAAAACACCTCCCCGCGGCCATATTGAAGTATATTTGAAGTCTTTAGCCACGACATACTCGATGACATTCAGTTTTATATATTAACGGAAGTTTTCCTAATTTGATGACGTCACCTTGTAAGAGTAGGCGTGGCTTTGACCCGATTTTGCCAAATATCAGAGAGATGGTTCATATTACATATCAAAGCTAATGTGCAAAATTTCAAGACATTTCTTTAGTTTTTGTGGATTTTTAAAAGATTTTACGTTTAAAATGAAGCCACTTTGTATGGGAAGTCGGCGTGGTTTTCATCCGATTTTGCCATGTATTATAAAGATGGTTTTATTATATATCATAGCATATGTGCATATTTTTAAAACATTTCTTTAATTTTTGCAGATTTTTAAGAGATTTTACGTTTGAAATAAAGCCACTTTGTATGGGAGGTAGGCGTGGTTTTCCTTTGATTTTTGCAAATTTCATAGCCAGGATTTCAATTGAAGATCAAAACTTATGTGTCAAATTTCAAGACATTTCTTAAATTTTTGTAGATTTTAAAAACATTTCACCGTTAAAATAAAGTCACTTTGTATGGGAGGTAGGTGTGGTTTTCACCCGATTTGGCCCATTTTCGAACTTGATCTTCCGTTTTAAGCTTTTTAAACAAAATGAACTTATATTTTGAATTTCATAGCGATAGCTTTTAAATTACGGCTGTAATCGTGTCCACAGACGGACAGACAGACGGACACACGGAAATCGACTCAGGAGGTGATGCTGATCAAAAATATATATATTTTTCTACATATACCTGCCACGCCTCCTTCTTGGCGTTACAAACGGAATGACAAAGTAAATATACCCCGCGTTGGGGTATAAAAATGGCAAATTTTATTAGATTAGATCTTATTAGAATAGAACAGTGAATTGTTAAAAATCGTTACATTAGATTCATAGTTATTTGCATA
The DNA here is from genome assembly GCA_914767935.1 of Coremacera marginata. NCBI lineage: Eukaryota > Metazoa > Arthropoda > Insecta > Diptera > Sciomyzidae > Coremacera > Coremacera marginata. The sequence continues at coordinate 140,955,351 of OU612044.1, forward strand.
ATACTCAAGAAGAAATTTCTTGTTTTTCCGAATAATGAATTTTTAGCTAAAAACCCTTTAAGCCTTTTGCGCTACCATTTACTTTGTTAATATTAAAGTTTTATACACCAAATTTCATGGTTTTAAGAAAAAAATCAAAAATCAGCGTTTCCCGGGAACTTTTCGTAAAAGTTGAAAAAATTAAATGGTCTTGCATATATCTGCAAAATCTCCTCATGGGCATTACAGATAAAGTTACAATACTCCTTACACATTAAGCATGTGAGTATAAAAATTACAACAAAATCTTTATATTATACATCAAATCAAACGATCTATAAAAATAAGTATCTATAGTTAATGGTTCATTTAATTAGATTATTAATATTAAAATAGCTTTAATGGTACACCTATTAAATATGATAAATATGATATTAAGTTATGGTAAAGGAAAAAAAACATTTTTCTTGTTTAGTTACCGGATCTGAATGAAGGAAATTGTGCTTTTTATTGCTGACGGTATAAAAGAAGTTCATCTGGGAGAAAAGAAGAACCTCAGAACAAGATCGGTTATAAGAAATATCATGCTTAATTATGTATATGAAAATGTATCGGTAACTGAAATAAGTACAAAAATCAATCTTTTTTTGTTTTGATTAACCCAGATACTCGTATCTTCTATATATATCTGCAAAATCTCCTCATGGGCATTACAGATAAAGTTAAAATACCCCTTACACATTAAGCATGTGAGTATAAAAATTACAACAAGATCTTTATAATATACATCAGATTAAACGATTTATAAAAATTAATATCATTAGTTAATGGTTCATTAAATTGGATTATAAATATTAAAATAGCTTTAATGGTACACCGGTGAAAATGATATAAAAAAGCCTGTATTACGATAAATATGATATTAAATTATGGTAAAGGGAAAAAACATTTTTCTTGTTTAGTTACCGGATCTGAATGAAGGAAATTGTGATTTTTATTGCTGACGGTATAAAAGAAGTTCATGTGGGAGAAAAGAAGAACCTCAGAACAAGATCGGTTATAAGAAATATCATGCTTAATTATGTATATGAAAATGTATCGGTAACTGAAATAAGTACAAAAATCAATCTTTTTTTGTTTTGATTATTCCAGATATAAGGCTTCACAAAAAAAGGTATCTTCCCATTTCATATCAATGTCATATAATGTCATATTTGTTTTGTGAAAATTTTGTTATATTTTTTAAAAAATATGCTGCATGACTGAGAATTTTCAGAGCAATGTTGAGCTGTAAACAAAGCATTTAAGGCTATAACTTTGGAACGGCAAGAGTAAAATCAAAAATATTTGTTTTTAATAGCTAGAGTTTTACCATATTTCAAACTGCATCATTAATTTTTTTTTATTTTGATGGGATTTTCAAAAATTATAAAGCATTTTAAAAAAATTTACGCAAACTGTTCAATAAAATTAAATACATGTTACCCAAATGATAAAAAAAAATTGTCAAAACTTCTGATATATGTACATTATAGTAACATTTGTCTTTCGAAATGATGACTCAGAGACTAAGAAAATGTCTGTTATTGTCCAATTTATGCTTGAAATTCAAAAAATTCCGGAAAGACCTTATTTTAAGGGAAAATCCGATTAGCGCGACTTCTAAACCTCTTCCAAAAAATTTGAAAAAAAATTTCAAAAATACTTTACCCCACAAGCTTTCAAACAATGGTTGAGCAGCTATGGAATTCGAAAAAAAATTTTCTTTTGGGACACCCTAGCGGACATGTCATTGTATGGAAAAGGTTTCTCTTAATTATTCTCAAAACTTTTCCTGAGGCGTAAGCAACATATGAATTTTACATACTTACATAAGAAAAACCCACGCTATAAAGTAAATTATATCCACATAAACCGAATCTATTTTGAACCGTTCAATTTAACCGCACACTAAAAAATCAAATGCAATAAATTCAAAATTCAAATACTTTGGGGAAATTCCGGACAAACCAAAAATTCCGACACGACACGAAGTGACCGGGTAAGCAAACAGGACATGCTCAAATGTTGGCAGCAACAACAATAAATAGAACAAGCATTCATTCCTTGCAATAAATGTTGCACATGAAAATTATTGATAAAGTTTGGTTAGCTTAAGCGCAGCACCGGAAGTCCACAAAACAGGCGAAATATAAAAAAAAAAAAAATAAATAAACCAAATGTCACCCTAACATGTACGACATCGACATCAACGAAAAATACGTCGAAAAGTTTTCTCATTTTCAATGCGAAAAATTTAATTTTATTTTCAGTTATTATTGTATTCAAAGATATATGCATAGAAAATAGAAAATGGAAATTTTAAATTTTGTTCCCATATTAAAAGAGCAGTAAGTTGAGATGAAAGTAAAAGAGCAAAATAAACTAAAAGTTGTTTAAATTTATAAACGAAAAAGTTATAAGTAGTTGGATCCTACTCAGGTTTTGTTGTTTTGTTGTTTTTTTTTTTTTTTTGTAGTATCTAATTTAGGTCACTTTTGATGTACCACAGAGTACACTCATTAGACAACGAAGTGGCCAAAAATGTTCTCAACTAGTTAAGAAACATCTTAAGGGGGCACTTATAAGTTGCTAACACCAACAGTTTTCTTTTTTTTTGTGTTATTTTTGCACACTTACATCAAGCTTCATTTTTTGTTGCTTCTTTTTAGTTTGTAGCTGGTCTCTAAAGGACCAAATTGAATATCATCGAGGCTTAAATTAATGTCCTCAAAAAAGTTTCTTCTTTTCTATTTCGATCTTAAGTATTTATTTTATTTTTTTCTCATACTTCTTACAGGCTTTTGTGCCAATTGCTTTTTGTTCGTTTTCTTCTTTAAGTTTTCTTATTTCAGTGACAGTTTGCACAAGTTACTTTTTCTTTTTTGCTTCTATCCACAACTATAATTTCACCTCCATCAGCTTGTCCCCATATGCTTTACCATCGAAACTTTTCGCTTGTACGAATGTTGAACGCATTAATCTGTTGACTGACAGATAGCAGAAGGAACTTAAATTGAAACCAAATGCAATTTGGGCCTTGAATAGGCATTTTCGTTCACATGGGGCTAGACATGTGTGTGGCTGGTAAAGCATAAAGGTTATGTCTTGGGTAATGAGTTCGAAAAAATGTACATTAAGTTGCTTAAACAATTCGGCACAAAATGTTGTATTAATGCTTAAAGACGCTTTGGTGCTAAGGTTATCTCAACTTTTTTAGTTGGTTTGGGTCTATTTTTGTCGTTTTATGCATAAGCATTTTTTTTTTTTTCTTGAGCCACGCACATAAACTCATAGATTGAAAAAGCCAATGTTCACTGAGACTTATATACAAATATATAATATTTGGCGAAATCCAAGTCCCACTATATTCAACACTTAAATATTTTTAAAAGGAATTAAAAAAAAAAATTTTGCATTTGCTGCAGTACAATAAATTTTGTAGTTGATGTCAAAAGATGAAAAAAATTTAACAGAACTTAAAAGTTTAAAATAACCTTTGTCAAAATCGACTCCAGTGCTCTTTTGAGACAAGTGCTATCTATACACTTAAAAGATAATATAATTGAACTTTCAGGAAGTTGTTGCAAAAAAAAGAACATTTCCACTCCCTCGTAAGCACTTGTCGAAGACTTCTTTAAAGCTAGTTTGGCGCACTTTAAAGATTCGCTCTGGTATGAAGCACTCTCGAAAATACTTCTCTCAGAAGTAAAATTGTAGCTGTTTGTGGGCTAACTTAATTTCGCTAAGGTGCTTCATTAATACCTGTTTAATACCTTTACAAAACACCTTAACGAAGATCCGTTCTCAAACGAACTGCCTTGTTTTCATGAGTTTTGTATTGTTTTAGTTTCAAAAAGTGACCTTATGGCGTTCCTTACAAAAAAATGGAACCAATGCGTTCACTTATTCGGTGAGAGCAGGATTGTTGCTCATTTTCATATTTCAAATAAGTTTGACCGAGTGTGGCATACAGTCAATTTTTAGTCAAAAAAAGTTTTTGTATTGCAGGGTTGCCAACATACAGTTTTTTCCATTCCGTTTTTTAGGTTGTATTTAGGTATTTTAGCGAAACAGTCTCCTAAAGTCGAGAAATGCACTTATTTTTTAACGCTTATGCACTGGTTTTACAACTTATTCTTTAAAATATACAAAAACTAAATTACCGCTCATTTGCAGCACAACAACACGTGCCGACATTCATCGAAACATGTTCATACAAGTAGAACTCAGAAACCACGTTCCAAAATGGGCAGAAATTTAATTTTCGTATATTTTAGGCATAAATGAATGAAATTAGGGCATAGTTGCAAAATAATGGGAGCATTTTCCGACTTTTGGTTACTTTATCCTTAAAATACCTAAGTCAAACCTAACAAGAGACGGAATGGAAAAAACGGTATGTTGGCAACCCTGGAATTCAAAAATTTTTGAATGAAAATCAGATATATTTTTCTAGTATTATTATGGTTGCTCCGAGTGAGAAATCGAAATGCTAGAAAAGGGCACTTTAAGTATTTTTGAAAAAAACTCAAGTTTTAACAGGTATAACTTTTTTTCCCCACATTTCGGTTTTTACAATTTCTTGCAAAAAAATAGGTCAAGATTATGTTTAAATCATCCCTTATACTTTTCTCCATATTACGCATTTTTGGGAATCTTTTTTGTAAAAACTCTCTAGCAAAAAAATTCATAAAGCTATTCAAAATAATTACACAATTTGTTTGTATCTCCATTTGGTATAGTTAAAAAAAAAAAATATTTTACAAGATTTCATTGAAATTTTTTCAAATTTGGATTTATTTGACTTAGTTTTCAAAATTGGATTTTTTGGACTTAGGAGCTTCGTTTTCTTATAAGATTATGATATTAATGTAAAAAAATTTCTTATGTACATATGCCCGTAGCCAGGATTTACCTTAGGGGGGCAGTTTTGATAAAAAAATATATATGATACCAGTAAAAAACTCAACGCAGGGAAATTTTTCTTAACAAATCCGTTTTTTCTTAAGACTACTCGTGAATATACCCGTTTTTAATTGACCATTAGAGAGATGACAAAAGTTTATTGAATTTTTTTATCATATTAGTTTTTAGTACTAAGTTTTAGATTTTGCGTATGGTTTTTTTGAAAAATTGTTCAAATTGAGAATTTGTAATTGCCTTTTAAAAAGTATTATTCCGAAAATTAGCTCAAAAAGTACAAATATCTGTGACATAATTTTACAAATACAACAATATTAGTTTGAAAGATAAAAATAGTTAAAATTTCTTGCATATATCAAAATTAAAATTAGATATAAAAAATTATAACTTCTGTAATAAGTTCACCTGTTGAAACTTGGATAACAACTTTTGCGGAACATTTTAAATAAACAAGCGAGGAACAAAAATTTTAGTCTTTAGATTTCGTTGCTTTCTGGCTATTTTACGCTTTTATTGTTCCCCAGCTTGTGTACAAGTATTAGGAGCTGTGTGAACCCTAGTTCGAGTTATCGTTAAAGGCCAAAATATTACAGCTCTCGAAAACGATTTCGACAATTAAAATTATATTCATAAGAAAATCTATTAAAATCCTCATAAAATCCTCATCCTCATAAATCCATGACTGACAAAATCATTCATTTCCAATAACAATTACTATATATTTTTATTTATTAAAATTTTTTGAGCATAGGAATCGACTCCGATGAAAGTCATATATAAATCTCAGATTATTTTTTAAAAGCCGTAATTCGGAAACTGGTATTTACACAGCACCAAAATCTTATACCCAATATATTATTTCAGAAGTAATCGCATCAAAATAAGGCTTTCTTTGAAAACTCGATAAATTTTTATTATACAGTTACTCCTTTTTTGATATTTAAGAATTTAATCAGTCTTAGATTTAAATTTAAGCTATTTGCAAATTAAAAAATTAAAAATACATTTTTTGAACTTCCAACTTGTTTTTTAATTTTTTAACATAATAAAAAATAATTTTACAAATGCCGAAGTTCAAAAAAATTGTAATTGTTAATTTTTCTTATGAGAATTTGGTAACATGATTAAAAAATCATCAATCCCCCTGAATTGGACAGTTTTTTTATTGAGAATTTTTTTCGAAAAAATGGATAATTAGATTTTAGGTGATTTTTTTAAGCCTGTAATTTGGAAAAGACTTCGCGCAGGGCTAAATTTTTGTGCCAAGTTTGAGATTTTAGGTGTCTTATATACCAAGAAAACAACAAAATAGAATGGGCAAACTTTTTAGTCATCCGCTTTACGTGGAATACCCCATAATGTTTTAAATTTCGTCGTTCATTTCTTGCATTATTAGCTTTTAAAAATTATAAAAAAAAAAATCCATTCAAACAAATACTTCTTTCTCAAAGGTTTTCGATATTGCATAAAAAGTGTCAACCTTGTTTTTTATAATTTATGAAATTATATTCGTTCTAGGTATAATGTCAAATAAACATTTTTCGGGATATCAGGGCCTTTTTTAACATCAAAATCTACAATTGAAAACGATTCTTTAATATACAAGCTCCTAGCAGCTAAATTCCAATATAATGATTATGTCTTTAAAAGCAAAGTTAATCTTTCGTTTGGCCAAATTGGCTTTGAAAATGCTTAAACTTTTGAATCTTAAAGTAAATTAACATCATTATCTCAGTTTATCTTAAAAAAATTGCATTTTGAATTTAATAGCCTCATTTGTGTTATTTTTCCATACTTTCTGGACCCTAAGGGCATGGGGAGTTTGAACACCTAAAACCCCCCTTGGCTACGGGCCTACATAGAAGAAATAGTAATGGTATGATATACCAAAATTGACGTTCCTTTAACTAATTAAGAATAGCAATGGTAAATATGAGCGTAACTAACGCGACAAAAAAAGGAACTGTGTTTTACAAGCACGTTTAGATTGTAAAAATTCAGTGAACTTTGCCATATAACCTGTTTTTGTTTTTAATTTTTAAATAATGGGAAGACAGTGAAGTTTCATAATAAACCCACTTTGCCGGTGAAATTTTCTTACTTAAAAATGTATTGAGTTTCCAAAAAATATTTGTCGTAACTCACGCGACAAAATTTTCTTTAAGAAAATGTGTAATTAAAGAAGAGAGAAAAGAGCTTAAGAAGATAAACTAACATCTTAGTTCAGCCATGGTCGAAACTTACGCGGTGGCATGTTCTATAGCTTCAGTAGTCGAGGGTTGTAATATTAGTCAACACATGGAAATTTTTAGAATACGAAGTTCATATAAATCAGTATTTTACTAGACGAAAAATTTACTTTCAATATAAAATTAAAATTACATTACATTACATTCATAAAATTACATTTACATTCATAAAAAAACTTACATTACATTTTTCAACTATGGTTGACATTTTTTTGGAAATGACCATATATTTTAATACAAGAACAAAATGGAGTTTTTTTTCAAAAAGTAAGAAATCACAACTCTGGAAGTTTTCGTCCAATTTTCTTGTTTGAAAGCTTTTTAAATAGAAAACGAACTACGAACCAGATTTTTCAAAATTTACACATACAAAAATAATTTGGGTTTTTTGAAAAAAAACCACTTTTTCCCATATAACCAAGTACTGACATGTACCGATGCAAGTCGGAACGGGTTCCTGTGGTTCTAGACACACTAAATTTTTTTTACATTTATTTCAACATCATACGAAGAAATTGAGGCGGTACCACATAAAAAAAGCAAAGCTCGACTTTTTTGGGACATCTTAATATATATATATATATACGAAGCCCGAGAGTTTCGAACAACAGAACAACATCTTAAGAAGATTTTTGTAATGGAATAAATTTTTTATTAATTTCAGGGATGAATTTTTTTGGGTTGGTGACTTGTTCAAATTATGAAGGGTATTCATTTCAACGCTGAAATTTCAGAAATGCTGAAATTTACGAAGAGTTCTGTGCAATTGTTGTTGTTTTGGTTTTCCGAAGTTTGCTTAAATTTAATCATCTATTGAGTTGATGAAAAATAATCGGAAATTTGAGAAGAAAAGATGTGTTCAGTAATCATAAGCGAATCTGTTTAATGAGTATGAGTCGTTGTGAATATGATAATTTCTATAAGAATAAGAGTATTCTGTCAAATCTCTCCCACTTGCTAATGAAATGTCTGCAATTTAGAAATAAATTGCAGTTTAACTAGTTTCTTTTAAATGATTTACAGTTTTGATGGCCGCTTATAAAAATTATTAAAGTATAAAGTACATATATGGGATATGTATGACTAACGAAATGAAGCTATAGCGATTTAGAGGTTGACAGATGCATGTGAAAAAAACGAAACATTAAAAAAGGTCGCTCACTTCAACTCGTCAGAAATTTCCGATTTCTGAAATTTCAGCTGTGAAGTGAATACCTGTTTGTAAACAGTAAAAACGTTCCGAAAATATAGCTGTTTAGTTAAAATCGCAAGCAGCTTTCTATAAATCTTCTATAAATGAAAGAGCCCCATATCGGAATGTCCAATTTTTATTCAAATATACTTTGAGTAAACTTTCTTTATTGAATATTTTAAGCAATAATATGTCAAATTTTCTTATCTGAATTCACATACTCACGTCAATTTGCTATCGATATAGCAAGTTTTTAAATACCTTAAAAAGTGTAAGTATGTAAGTGTGATAACAAAACATACCCTTGAGATTTTTCCATAAGGCTTTTACAGTGAAAGTCATCACAAGCACCAGCACTTGCACCACCATTTCAACATTTCATCATCTTAAATTGAAATTTCAAATGCGTGCACGCCTAAAAGATTACAATCAAAATGTTGCATCTGTCATAATTTTGAAACTAACCAAGTATGATAACTGGGTAGGCCAAAAACCTGGCAATCTAATATCTCAAAACAATCAACACTAATTTAATTAGAAAGCGAAGCTTTGAAGCCATGTATGTGAGCTTGGTGTTCATTTAAATTTTGAGTGCTGGATACAAAGATAGAAGAAAAAGGGAATTATTTTTTAAATTGCTTCAAGCAGCTGAAAATAGAATTTTGTGAGTGAAAATGAGATGGTAATAAGATAGAAGAGATTGGTGAAGCTGGGGGAGAGTGAAAAAAGCAAGACATTTCTTTAAGCCGAACTTTTTTTAATGCATTTAAAAGACACTGTCTTGTATGTTAACATTATCTCTTAAATAAATATACATAAACTTAAATAAGCTTATGAAGCTTTTTAAAGGCTCTACTAAAGTTTCCTTTTAGCACTTATGTACTTAATAATAAATAATTTAGTCTGCTTTTATTTTATACCACTCGATTTCATCCCAAATCTTCCTACAAAACATAGTCGGTTGCACCAAACACATTTTATAAAAATCTATAAAATTTCACCATGTTGCTTTCTGGAATATTCAACACCCTGGGGAATACTTCAACATACAGCAAAAGAAAATCACAAAAAACAGAAAACCCGCAAAACAAATGATATATTCTACTAAAAGTGGTGAGAAAGAAAGTCAAACCCGTTCATAAAACTCAGTCATAAAAGCAAAGCTAGTTTGTAACCAGCTATCCACACCCTGACAAGGTTTTTTTTAAAATCCCTTGTACATTCGCATTATGTTTATTAATATTTATTTATTTAAATAGCTAGTTCCGGCATTTCTAGCACTGAAGGCGGCAAAGTTGGAAACAAACTTTCGTCAAATTGTCTAACCTGTCAGGGCGAGGGTCTAGCGTCGTTGTATCGTTGTCAATGTCGTCTTTTTAGCCTGCAGCCATTCAACTGGCTCAAAGGACGAAAGGATAAAAAAACAATTTCATGGTTATTGTTTGAAAATAAGTTTGTTCATCACGAAAATGTTTGTATGTGTGTTGAGCATGAGTTTGCCCATAAACGTATACGTAAAGCATAGCACCCTTATGTCTATGGCTATACTTTTTCGGTTATTCTAATATACAACAATAAATACCTTGCTTCATAGGAAAACCCCCAATCTTTGATGATATTTTGCTCTTCCTGCGTAAGTTTATCTCTGCTTGTTTTTTTTTACAAGTATTGGTGGTACTTTGATTTTCCACACACTGCTCGAACTCTATTTAAATTAATTCACCCCATTTTTGTAGAGCACTTTTTGTCATTTTAAAGTATTCATCTGTATATCATGTTGACGCTCAATAAAAACTTCAACTCGTTTTTAAGTCAGCACTGTCTAAATGTGGTTGTTTTTGTTTGGTGTATCTATATTTTTTTCTGCGTATCTTCATCTATACTACAAATATTTATGTTTTGACTACATTTTTGACAATGTAATAAGACCCTTAGGAATTTTATAATATCATTCATAAGTAGCTGATGATAAATACCATTCGGATTTAACAGTTCTGAAGTGACGTAGGGGGTAGTTATGATATATAATATTTTGGGGGTAAATTTTTTATTCATTTGTTCTTCTAGGATTTGATGTAGAAACAGAACAATGGAAATATGTATGAGTTATTGTAGAATAACGAACTTAAGGTTAAATTTAAGGTGAGTATTGTTTGAGTTTGTTTTTCAGAATAAAAATAAATTAGTCCGTTTTTAGTTGAAACACAATAAAATTCCCTTCATTTATGACAACGGCCAAACTGAGCAATTACCTCAAAAACTGGCTTAGTTACATTACTCTATAATCCAAAAGATTAAAGTAATAGAAAAAGTGGGAATGGGGCATTATTATTGAAGTGATCCACTTAAAATTGCAAGGAATTCTGATTTTTATCAAATTTACTGCTTATATATCTTTCAACTTCTTTCAACTTTTCTGATACAGCTGTTAAATTAATTAATTCGTATTTATTTGACCGAAGTCAAGCTGTCTGTATTAAGGAAACTATTTCACTTTTCTTACCTGTCACTAAAGGAGTTCCTCGGGGTTCCATATTGGGGCCTTTACTGTTTTCTATATACGTTAATGATATAGTCAGTATTCCAAAACACTGCAAGATTTATTTATACGCCGACGATGTTCAATTATATATTAGTACTAAACTCTCCTCAATTACAGAGTGCATTAACAATCTAAGCAATGACCTCAAACTTGTTTATGATTGGGCTTCCAGTAACGGGCTATGACTAAATCCTTCTAAATCCAGGTGCATTGTTATTAATATGAAACTTATCGATGTCAGTTCAATTCCAATTCATAAACAGTAATTGAACAGTAATTGAATTAAACAGTAATGTAATGAAATATATTGATTGCGCCAAAAACCTGGGTATCACATATAACCGAACTCTTACATGGAATAACCACATAAATATAGCAATTGCAAAAGTTTATAGTATGTTGCGCACCTTGTGGGCGATTAAATTTTTTAAACCTTTTAACATTAGACTACTCTTGGCGAAAACGTATCTTATTCCAACTCTATTGTATGGCTGCGAAATGTTTGGCAATTGTGACAACGCTACCAAATCTAAATTAAATGTTGTATATAATAATATCACGAGATATGTATATGGTCTCAGACGTTTTGATCACGTATCACAATATCACAACTCATTTTCTGTATGACTTTAGATACGCTACTTAATTTCAGAACAACTTTGCTTTTGCATAAGATTATTAACAAGAAATCACCATCAGACTTGTTTGTAAGGCTACGTTTTTCACGTCCTGACAGGAACAACATTATTATACCAATACGTCATTCTTGTCTAACATCGGAACGACAGTTTTTTGTTCATGAAATAAGACTTTGGAATATACTTCCACGAAATATAAAATTAGTCGGCAATACACTACAATTCAGGAACTATCTTCTAAATCATCTTGCCTTATAATTTTTGTTTGACCATTTGAAGGTCAAACATATTCATATTGCTCATATTACTCAAAAATCAAAGTGTGATGCTAACAAGCTTACAAAAAGCACATTCTATACTGAAATGTCAGTCGACATAACACACAAATCAAAATTCAACAGACTTCTACGTCGCGTTACGTTTCGGCTAATTAGATACGAAAAAAAACGCGTTCAGTAGATTTTTATGTGACAAAAGCAACGGCTGTGTTTATATCTACACTGAGGGAAATATGCGGTATAATGAAATGAAATTGTGTTCATATTAAACGAATATGTTTTTGAAATAGAGTAAACAATTTCATTTAAGTTAAACACAAATGTTTGTAAAGTAAAAATTAAAACAAAAGCTTTTGTTTTCAAAACAATGTTTAAAAATATTTATTTAAAAATAAAATTTAAAACAAAAAATTTTATATTCGAAACAAATATTTTTTACCCGCATTTTTTCGATGCCATTTTTTAATATTTTTCGCGGTTTTGACGACAGATTCGTGATCAGCGACCCCTGGGACCCCTCGAATACTAAATGTAAATTGCATTCGATGAAGTTTATTTGTTTAATTGCTTCTAAATCCAATTAAAAAACATTTTCAAACAATCAAATTTTTTTCTCAGCTTGCTTAGCTAAAATGTTTTGTTTAATTTTAAAGTATTTTTTTTTCTCAGTGTATGTTTGTCTAATTAGGCCATGAGTCTTTGATTAAGTCCTCTTTTAAGTCAATAATACATCGCAAATTAAATCAAGATACTTACAAATGAAACATTTAAACAATCAGCCTTACTAAAAAACTGATATTAAATTTTAGCGTCAGCTTTTAAATTTAGTAGCAGCTGAAGTCTCTGCTAATCTTATGCTAGAAAATCTTTTTAGAGCTGGCACTAACTAGAGCCAGCACTAAATTACTTTTTTGGTAAGGCTGAATACGTTTTTTAAAACTAACACTCTAGGTTTATATGGGGCGTTTCACGCCAAATCGGCCACAATGCACACTTCATGTCACCGATTTGCTTCAAATTTAGAGAGTCGATAAATAAGCACAAACAAAGAAAGAATCCAAAATTTTTGATTCACTTCTGATTGAATTGACTTAATTTTATGCATACTTGAAGAAGATACAGTACAGAGGGGAAAAAAAAAAATAGGTTTTTTGTTTTTGAAAACAACAACAAAAAACTGAAAACAAGGGAAAATTCAGAAAAAAACGCACATATGCATCGAAAACTTGTCTACCTAAAAATACTTCTTTCAAAAAGTTTTATCAAATCGTTTTTTTTTCAAATCCGTTTTCGAAATTCTGTAAATATACGAGTATGTTAGGAATGCCTTTAGTATACCGCAAACTTAGAGTATAGCAATATGATGGATGCACTCTAAAATGTTTCAATTGATGCATTTCTTTTGGAGACAAAACGAGTGGAATAACCTTTCACTTTTTATGAAAGTTATCTTAGTTATAGTCCAATCACACCTATTTTCTACAATTAATCATTCAATTACTATAAAGTAATACTGCAACCATAATTTAAGCAAAATCGCTCTAATTACAAGGAAAAAATTAAAAAAAATTTTTCACTTTGTATTGAAAGGTTGTATTGAATGGTGGCCGCTAGGTTGTTTAGTTTTTAGGTTGACCAGGCCCATTTTATATACATCGTTGGAGAGTTATAAAATTGATCTACAACCAAAATTTCATTAAAATCACTGTACTAATAGAGAAAAAAATGCAAAATAGTTTTTCACTTTGCATTGGAAGTAGGCGTAGTTCAAATCCAACCACGCCCATTAAGGGACATAAACTAAGAAAAAACATTTTTCTTTGTTTCGATACCATTTGACAGTAAATTTTAACTTTCTTTTCAGAAGTAAGTACACAAAATTCCAGAACGATATGTCTTTCGGAAATACCATATTTTTGTGGTTGGTGACTTCACGCCTTTTGCTTCACAAAAAAATTCATAACTCAAACAGTTTTAGAGTGCATAGTATTCTCAAAATTTGTGCAACGGTCAGGAAAAAATAGACTATTTTTAAAACGTCAATTAAAAAACGTATATTATTATTGATCTTGGAGTAAACATATTTTAAAAAACTGAGAGTAAAAACTGCCATGAAAAACTTCTTGAGAACATAAGCCGTTCATAGTTGGCATAAAGATTGTAGGTGCAGTTCTTGATCATTTGAGTTCAAACATTTAACAACACGGAAGACACAATTGGTTATAAAGAGCTCGGTCAAAGTCCTTTTAAAGGCATAAATGGCCATTTCGTTTTATTTTTTCTGTGTCGACAGAGACATGAAATGTGAATTGTTGACGACTGGCAGGTCGTCTTGACGACTGGTAGATTCCTCTTTATATATAGTCCCTTAAAGAGATTAACTTAAAGCCTAGGGCAAACTATGAAGGCCTAAATGAATAATTTTTCAATGAAATCAACGGCACCGTGCACTAAAGCTTACTTTTTTATCTATTTTTCTGAACGCTATCATGCAAATAAAAATGCTCAATTACCATTTCTTTGCCAAAGGTTCAAATTGGTATTGTTTTCCGGTGACCTAGATATATTCAGAACGCTTGATACACAAAATTTGTTGGATTTTGATAGAAGATAGTAGTGAAAGAAGTTTTTAAAAATGTCGGGAGCACATATTAAAGCCTGTTAAAAAGCGCTGTTGCAAAATAATTGTCTACGTAGTTTCTTTTTTTCAAGTCTACGCCACTGTTCGATAATAACTAAGCTGGTACGTTGGAAAATCCACAGATTGGCACTCAAGCGGCCCAGGTTCAATTCCACCGGTGGCAACTTTCAAATTGAATATAAATAATAATAATAATAATTAGTAATTATTTAAACAATACTAATTACTTAAATATCCACAAATATGCTAAGTTTATAGGAACACTATAACACTAGTTTAAATGAAAATTTTTGATATATTCAATTTTAAAGAAAATGTTTTCTGTAAAATTTTGTAAATTTTCTGAGTGTATGGCACAATATACAAGTTTCCAGTTATAATTACTTAAAAGCCACCTATCATTTCCAACTAAGCCTTCCTGATAGCCTTGGCTTAAACCAAAATGGGTTTTAACTCCGTATAATGAAATGAAGTGGTTATTGATCTTTAAAAAATTAGTTCACGAAATTAATTTTATAAACTTAATTGGATTGGTAGTCAGATTTTTTTGGCCGACTAAATAGCCTGAAGGCTCGACATTTTTAATACAACATAATCTAATTAATCAATGTTACTCATCCGTTCGGCCAATATAAATCTTAAACGCAGTTGACATATCGTTCCATCTCTAAACGAAAAGAAAAATATATACTTATACTTTTGCTATACCTGCCATGCTTCCTTATTGGCGTTACAAACGGATTGACAAATATATTTTCGATCTTGTTTTAATAATTTCTTAGTTTATATATGACGATAAAATAAACAGATCGTTATTATTTCATCAACAGTTTTTCTTTAAAATGTTTAAATTTATAATAATAATGTATAATTAATTATAATGCACTTACTTACTTACTTACTTACTTACTTAGGTGGCCGTAACAACCCGTGTCCGGATTTCGACCGACCTCATCAGCTCTCGCCAGGCGCCTCTGCTTTGCGCGCGCCTTCTCCAATCGGATACACCAAGTGCGGTTAGGGCTTCCTCAGCCTGGTCCATCCATCGGAGGCATGGTCTTCCTCGTCGTCGTTGACCAGCGACCCTCGCCTCGAGCACCTTTTTCGCTGGTGCTTCGTCGTCCATACGATGGACATGACCCAGCCAGCGTAGTCGCTGCACAGTTATACGCCGAACTACGTCAATGTCTTCGTAGAGCTCATACAGCTCGTGGTTCATTCGGATGCGATAGTCATCGCCGACTCGAACAAGACCGAAGATTTTATACCGAAGAATTATAATAGACCGAAGAATTATAATGTACACTTCTGATTTATTCATTTTTGCTGCGGAAAAATAAATTGTCTGTGCAAATTTTAATTAACAATTGTTCAAACTAATTTTTTAAGGAAATAAATGGGACAAACATCACACCAATTATAAATTAACAATTTTAAACGAGACTGAACGAATGGTACGACTGAAATATATTCGCAAGGCTTAAGAAATGACCAACTTAAAATTAAAATGACACTGCATTTGAGTTTTGGGATTGAACGCAGTGCAAATTTCGCTGACTGAGGTTGGTTTAAGGTACGACTGAAAGAGAATGGACCGACTGATAAGAGAATTGGGTATAACTAAAATCATATGGCCGACTGAAGTTGATTTTGGGTATGACTTAAAGTGAAATGCTCGTCTAAAGTTGATTTTTGATATGGCTGATGGTTAAAATGGCAAAAATATCACAATTGACTTTGATGCTTTCGTAAGTATTGTAAATAATAACTATTATTTTAAAGAAATTTTAGCAATAAATAGCAATAAGGCCGACTGTAAGAAATATGGGTGGTATATTATTCTTTTATTCCCCCGCTAGTTTCACCCTCTCTTTAGAGAAATGAAAATTATAACTAAACGTACCTAAAGCCTTACCTCAATATTTTGAAGTAGAAAATTCTATAACAATTTTGGATTATATTGGCTTATTTATAATAAGCAAAGGTAGCACTCTTTTTTTTTGTGCCTAAAGTAGAACAAAATAAAAAAAATTGTTCAATGAAGTATTATTATATCTTGAACTAGCTTATACCCGGCGCGCTTCGCTGCGCTCAGCGCTTATCCCCTAAAAGAGTGCGTAGCTTTAGTGAAGCCATGCTTTTATAGTAAGTTCTTACCGAGTTTTATTAATGTGTGACTTATTTCGAAAGCTATACCGAAAATTTTGGGTGCGGAAAAAGTACCACGCCCCTCGTCCAACACCCATAAAATGTTACCTGTGCAACGGCATGTGTAAATTGAGGTCGAATACTGAATTCCGAGGCTTTGCGACCTATAATTACAAAACTGTTCGAAATCGAAAATTTTAGGTGTATTTACGATCGGCAACAGACTTCACAGGAACCCTCTCAACGCTTTGGTATAAAAATTGGCTTAGCGGTTTCGAAGCCTTTACGTGATATACACATATACCCACATACGTATATACATTAAGTCGCCTCACGCTCTTTAGAAAAAAATTTGTTCAGTCTCGTTCTTCAAAATAATCCATGGCTTATGTTTTGATGATCCACAAAATATTGCGACTAAAAATATTGGCTGGTATGGCAGTTAGAAAAAAACAAACGGTCAGAAATAAGAGTAATGGAAAAAATTTTGCATCAAAAAATCTTATATTTCCGTTGGACCAAAGATAATGCGGATTTTTTGGATTGTTTTAACTTTTTTCATATTATTTTCACTAAAATTCAAACGAATCTTTTCCTAAACTAATTTTAGTCAAATAAATTGTACAATGTAAAAAATGTGTACATTTTTTTGTAATTTCATTCAATTTAGCAATTCACTTTACAGTTTATTTTATCATCCATAGATAATTTATTTGACTAAAAGTAAAATGGCAAAACAAAAAAAAATTTAATTTGCATTTTAGTGAAAATAATACAAAAAAAAAAAGTTAAAAAATTTAAATTTATAGAGTAGAGTAAAAATTTAAAATTTATTAGTGCAGATTGGAAGAACTTTTTAATTACTATTATTTCTGACCGTTTGTTATTTTTAACTACCGCGCCAGTAAATATTTTTATAAAAAACTCGATTTTAACAGAATATTTCAAACCATTCCGTGGCATACTGGTTGACGTGCGAGGCTTGTATACCATAGAACTCAGGTTCGAATTCTATCTGACACAGAAAGTTTTTTCAATTGAATTAATTTTTCTGTTCGGCCGCCATCTCTATGCAGACAATGGCAAACCTCAGAGAGTAAAAACTGGCATGAAAAGCTTCTTGAGAACATAAGCTGTTCGGAGTCGGCATAAGCCTTGTAGATCCAGTTCTCGATCATTTGTGTTCAAACATTTCACAACACGCACGCATAAGAAGCTCGGTCAAAGTCTGAAATGGCCATTTCCTTTTTGGTTTTTTTTTTTTTTATTTCAAACCATTCCAGCTCACGGATGACTATCGCTACAGTCAAAATATTTGGGGAATCATCATAACAAAAAGCATTATTTTGAGGAACCGACCCGAACACCTTTTTTTGTGAGCAGCCTTAGTATACATACATACATTTTTTACAGATAGATAGATGAGCAGAAAAAGTAGGTATGGCAACATTTATATATAAAGTGACCGCCACTTGGTCCCATTGCACCTATATACCAAGTTCCACTATCAAAACGCGTACAGCTCAGAAATTACAATGATTTTTGAAAAGTCGTCTTAAATAAAGTGTGACACGCCCATTTTTTAAGAGTTCTAGCAGTATCCATATGAACTAATCTACCAAGTTTTAGTCTTTTACTGTAAAAAAAGTCTGATATATATCCTTTTTATGGATTTGTGGGCATTGAAAGTAGGCGTGGCAACATTTATATATAAAGTGAACGCCAATTTGACCCATAGCACCTACATACCAAGTTTGTCTATCAAAACGTTCACATCTCAGGAATTAAAATTATTTCTAACCGATAGCCCAGGCAGCTAACTTAGTTATAATTTTTAAATTGTAATGAACTATAGTACATTAATACATAAGTAAATAAATAAATTAAATAAAATTATTTCTGAAAAGTGGGCACAGATATAGTCCTACCATGCACAATTTTTGCAAAGCTGTCGAGAGTAAGCGTATGAAATTAATAACCATATTTTAGTATTTAACGATGAGAATCGTCTGATTTATAGAAGTTCTATTAATTTGTGGGTAAAAAGAAACCAAGTGGCGGCCGTGGCGTAGCGGGTAGAGTGTGTGGCCCATACGCGAGGGAACCCTGGTCCGAATCCCACCTGACACGGAAAGTTTTTCGATTGAATTAATTTTTCTGTTTGGCCGTCATCTCTCTGCAGACAATGGCAAACCTCAGAGAATAAAAACTGCCATGAAAAGTTTCTTGAGAACGTAAGCCGTTCGGAGTCGGCATAAAACATGTAGGTCCAGTTCTCGATCAATTGTGTTCAAACATTCCACAACACTCACAACACAATTGATCATAAGAAGCTCGGTCAAAGTACTTTCAAGGACTGAAATTGGCCATTTCGTTTTGTTTTTTTTGTGGGTGGTACAAGTGGGCGTGGCAAATTATATATATATATATTGACTGCCACTTAGAGCACCTGCATATCAAGTGTTACTATCAAACGTGTGCAACTCAGGAATAAGCATGATTTCGAAAAAGTTGGCGTAGATATGGTGCGACTACGCCCATTTTTAAACAGTTGCCGACAGTGACCATATGAACTAAATTACCAAATCTTAGTCTTCTACGGCAAAAGCCGTCTGATATAAAGCATTTTTACTGATTTGTGGGCGGTAAAAGTAGGCGTGACAACGTTTATATTTACAAAGTGACTGCCACTTGCACCCTTAGCACCTGCATACGAAGATTGGCTATGCAGGCTAAAGTGGGCGTAGATATAGTGCGGCCATGCCCATTTTTTATACATTGACCGACAGTAACCATATGAACTAAATTACCAAATCTTAGTCATCTACGGCAAGAGCCGTCTGATATAAACCATTCTTACTGATTTGTGGGCGGTAAAAGGGGGCGTGACAACATTTTTATTTACATAATGACTGCCAGTTGCACCCAGAGCACCTGCATACCAAGATTGGCTATGAAAACGTGTACAACTCAGGAATAAGCATGATTTCGATAAAGTGGGCGTAGATATAGTGCGGCCATGCCCATTTTTTATACATTGGCCGACAGTAACCATACGATCTAAATTACCAAATCGTAGTCTTCTACGGCAAAATCCGTCTGATATAAAGCATTTTTACTGATTTGTGGGCGGTAAAAGTGGGCGTGACAACGTTTATATTTACATAGTGACTGCCACTTAGATCCATAGCACTTGCATACTAAGATTCACTATCAAAACGTGTACAACTCAAGAATAAGCATGATTCCGATAAAGTGGACGTAGATATAGTTCGGCCACGCCCATTTTTTGTATATTGGCGGATAGTAATCATATAAACTAAATTATCAAATCTTAGCCTTCTATGGCAAAAACCGTCTGATATAAAGCATTTTTACTTATTTGTGGGCGGTAAAAGTGGGCGTTACAACGTTTATATTTACATAGTGACTGCCACTTGTATGCATAGCACCTGCATATCAAGATTCACTATCAAAACTTGAACATTTTAGGAATTAAAATAATTGCTGAAAAGTGGGCGTAGATATAGTGTGACCACGCCCATTTCTTGTACAGTCACCGAAAGTAACCATCTGAACAAAATAACCAAATTTAAGTTTTATATGATTAAAACCGTCCGATATATAGCAATTTTTTTGGTTTGTGGGCGATAGAGCCAATTTGGGTTGTATGGGAGGTACCACGCCCCCTTGCCCAATCAATACCAAACTTCACAGGAACACTTCCCGAATGTTGCTTCAGTATCCCTCAAAATTTCATAGAGTTTGGTTCGGTGGTTTTGGAGTCTATACGTGATATACACACATATCCACATATCCACATACCCACATACCCACATACCCACATACATACATTCATTTTTATATATATAGATTTTCGTATCTGTTATTCAATAATGAAATATCAAGTCCCACCATTGCTAGACATATTTTATTGGCAAAGAGGACACCAGACAAAAAATCACGTGCCTTTAATAGCTGAACACAAAGACGCTTGCCGCAGTAGCTGCGTCACTTGCTGCATTTTAGCAACTAAATAAATTTATTTCTGGCTACAATTGGTTCAATAATGCATCCCCAGAGAATGATAGTTGCAGTCACCAAGCCACCCTCAAGCAATCTTAACCACCAAAGCCAGCAGTCAAAATTATCCTAAATGCAGTTTACTTCTTACAATTCAACACAGGGCGTCTACCTAGACGCTCCACCCAATCTATTAAAAATGTTCACTCAAGTTACGCACAAATTTAGATGCCACAAAAACAAATAAAAAAAAAAACAACTGATGGTCGAGAACATAAAAAAAAAATCGTGCTCATCGTGACTGCAGTCGAAATCCCGGCAACGAACCCGTTTTGGCACTTAATGTCATCCCAAGAGACAGAAACATGCTGCGTTTGATGTCGTTTTCTTGCTCATCAGAAACAACCCATTTACTACCTTCCAAACTTTGTATCTGCTACCTATGACTAAACTCAGACTAACCGCCCACTCCCACAACAGCTACTCCACCACCTGCTCGTTAGTTACAAAAAGTTACATTGTCGTAACTTTTTTGGAGCCTGACTTCAAATGCATTCAAAAAGAGTGCCAGTCATAGGATGAAAAACGGAGTTACGTTAGCTTAGGTAGTATGTTATGCATTATTTAGTAGTAGACCAGATAGATCGTGTTAGTGGTGCAGTTGTTGGTGTTGGCGGTGGTGGTGGTGGTGGTTGTTTTATGTGTGAGCTGCTTATTTCAGTATTTTATAGCTTAGATTTACTTTACCTTCCTTAAATGCCTCACTGAAAAATTCATAGGTCCTTTTTTTGTGCCTGTCATGTTTGAGGGTTGTATTCCAAATGAAATTTTGGCAGAAAATGTGGTTAGGCTTGAATGCGTAGGTTTATTTTTGTGCTATCTTAATTTAGGGCTTCTCTTGTTTTAATGTGCAAATTAGTGCTTCTACATAAATTCAGCAACTAAAAGTGGAAAATAATGTGGTAAAAAGTGTTTTCTTTCTCTTGAATTTAATTTTTAAAAAAAAAGGGATTGCAGAACAGTGGAATGAATGAAAATAAAAATATTTGAAAGCCTAATCATTTATTGTTTGTTAAAATTAACCGAGATTAACTTTCAATTATTAACCTAAAATTAGAACAAATATTACATTAAATAAAGCAAAGTTATTGCTAAACTATTATAATAAAAAATTATAAGTGTGCATATATTCACACTGGATTAACCATCAAAATTGAATAAACCAAGCATAAGCTCCGAGATTTGATGAGTTAAAGTCGGTTTAAGTTATTCAGATATGGGCAAATCTCAGCGTGTCGGACGTTCATTCGACGCTTCTTTTGAACATTTTTCATACGATCCAGAGATATATTTAGAATAGGTGTTCGAAAAGCTATCTACTGGTATAATAAAAACAAAAATATGTTAAGGGTCCGCCATCTAACGCTTTTTTTTCAACGATTGCTTATTTCGTGAATGGTAACACTTAGCACATGTCTGATTTGACAGATAATTAGTTTTATCCTTCCGCTGAACGAATATGGTTGTGTATACGCTTGAACAACTCTGGGAAATATTGCTTGCGATCGACTTACAGAAGATGCCGATTTTGCCAAAAAAATCATCTTTTCAGATGACAGATCAGATCACAACGATACAGATCAGAACGCATACATTGAAAAGCCGATGCACCCAAAACGAGTCGCTGTTTGGTGCGGATTTTGGTTCTTCGAAAATGAGCAAGGAGTGGCCGTTACAGTCAATGGCCATCGTTATCGGGCCATGTTGAACGAATTTTTGTTCACAAAAATTGAAGAGGAGGATATTGGCAACATTTGGTTTCAACAGGACGGCGCTACGTGCCACACAGCCGAAGCTACACTCGATGCTTTGCGCCCTGTTTTTGAAGATCGCATTATCAGCCGCAGAGCTGATGTCGTTTGGCCACCTCGGAGCTGCGATTTGACACCGTTGGACTATTATTTGTGGGGTGCCCTCAAAGATAAGTGTTACGCCGACAAGCCAGAGACAATTGACGCTTTAAGGGACAATATTCGTGAAGCCATTGGTGAAATACAGCTGCACACAATCGATAATGTGCTTAAAAATTGGACCGATCGTGTAAGCTACTGCATGGCCAGCTCGGCTCGGCAGCCATTTGAATGAAATTATTTTCCATTATTAACCGGAAGGATTCTACATTCAAATAAAAAAAGAAATTTGAGAAAATATTCAGTAGTTTTTTTTTTGCACTTCCAAAAAAAAAAAAGTTATTTGGCGGACCCTATAACAATTTTTATTCAACTTAAGGGAGTATTCCTGGTTGGCAAGTAGTATTCCTGGTTTTTTCGATTATTTTTTTCATATTTTTATAGCTTGGATATTTGAGAATACCGTCCTCAAAGGGTTTTTTGAAATTCGAAATACTTCAGGAGATATAGCCTATTTTGTCCAGCAATGTTTTCGCCAAAATGCGATTTGCTTAATTTGGCTACTTTTTGAATGCAACGGTTTGAAGAAATCACCGAATTTCGTTCAACGCATTCTTAAGTAGGTAATAACTTGTTTGTATTAGCAGTTTAAAAATAAATGAATGCACATTTTAAAGCTTAGGTATTCGAATGAAAACATTCAATGCTATTATAGGCGACGATCTGTACGATGGCGACCCAACGCACCCGTATATCGCACGTGCAAAAAAGAATGGGCACCAGACTCCGCAAGGCCAAAAAAGAGAACAGAGGCATTGGCGGCAAGAGTGCAGGCAAACTCACAGATGAAGTCATCTCTGAACTAACAACATATTATGGCCTCGCTATTCGTCGTCATCCAGAGTATTCGTGCTGGCATGAAGAAGGATGTTTGGGCAACGTTTTTGCACAAAATCTCGACTGATGAAGCTCCACAGCACCAACACTTTCCGACCGGTGCGTCGAGCTGGTACTCCTGGCAAAAAGCGGTAACAGAAAGGACAATCGACAGCTTCAAGCAAACGTATGCACCACTAAAATCAGAGAGTCCAGGAAGCAATCAAACCTATTTACGAAGCACTATCAGCCGATGATTTGTTAAACAGATGCCTTGGCTCCGAAACTCAAAACAGCAACGAGTCTTTCAACGCAATGCTGTGGTCATTCGCACCGAGATATGCACACCGGCGCACGCACTATTGAGATTGCCAATTATATTGCAACTGTGATATTTAACGAAGATTTTTTGCCAATACTTCAAATAATGAACCTAATGGGCATCCCGATTGGCAACGTCACTTATGATTTCGCCATGTCTCTGAACGAAGAACGTTTGAAAAGGTCCGAGGCCAGAGCTCTGTCTGCATCAAAAGAAGGTAGAATTGCCCGAAGAGCACAAAGAGCCGCTGAGTCTTCATTTTTTGAAGAAGAGGAAGGAGTTCTTTATGGGGCTGGCATTGCAGATTGATTTATGTAAGTATTATACAAAAAAAAAAAAAAAAATGTTTCATTGCCTAAAATTTTCTTTGAGTTTTTTCAAAATCATGTTTTTGAACTTCGACGTCACTTTTCTCCGGTTCTATTATACCGATTTTGATGAAACTAAGTGCAATCGACGCAGAATTGTCAACTTTCTGCATACTCAAGTTTTGATGCAAAAAAATAAAATCAAACTTAAACGCGTTTATCTCGAAACCACGTTTTTCGAGCTTGCGGCCCAGATTGCGCCCGTAGTTCTGAACCGATTTTGGTGACACAATGTGAAATCGACGCAAAACTGTCACCATTCTGGTCTTTACCTCAATCATAATTTTAAACAATTTTTTACTGTTTTTTTTTACACTAAACTACAAAAAAAAAGACCTAAAATCGATTTTTCATTTTTCGATGACCGCCATTTTGTAAGAAATGATCGCAAAATTATGATTGAGGTAGGGACCAGTGGTGGAATTCTCAAAAAGTTAACAAAACAAAATCGTTATGGTTAACTAAAGACGTTTGTAGTTTGCAATAACGAATGTTGTATTCTCAAAACAGTACTTAGCGACAAAATTGTTTAAACTTAACATTCACAATAGAAGCTACAAACGTCGTTAACAGAAATCGAAAATATGGCAGCACTCTCCTATTTTGACAGATTGTAACAAACATTTGTTTATAAGATAAAAAGATTATAAAATAAAACAAAACAACGGACAACTACCGAACAGCACCAAATAATGTTGGATTTTTTTGAGGCCAACAAAGGCTTGGCTGAAGGCAAATTTGCTTCAACGGGAAGCAGGACGCCTGCAAAAAATGGGACGAGCTGGCTGAGCTCCTTAATGAAAAAGGAGCTACCAAAACTGGTACGCAATGGCAAACGGTAAGTAATGAATGATCATTGCATTGTTACTCTTAAACCCAAACCACTCTTTTATCATTTAGACTTAGCGTGATCTTAAGAGTAGGACATCAATTAAACCACGGGAGCGCAGGAAGGAAATGGCAAAGACGGTCGGAAGACCGCTTACACTTCCTGCGCTCACCGAAATAGACAACCGCGTGCTGGGCGTACTCACGTACCCACGACTACGCCGAAGGCAGCAACATCTGCCCCGAAAGCTTTCCAAAGGAAGATGTAACTTCGTAATAGATATAGTAACAAAATCGAATCTAAAAAATAAAATCTTTTTAAATACAACCAAATATTCAAATGCCATTTTATTTTAAATTGATTTTTATATTTTTTCCGTAATAAAAGAAAGCCTCAACACAACGTACTCTAATAAAACTTTTTTATCGCTTAAGTTAGCGGCACCTCAATAGCCGTGGTTAAGCTAACAACAAATATCTTTAACGAACTGTCAAAGTTAAGGACAAACATTGCTAGCTAAGATGTTGAGAATACCAGTTAACGATGAGTGTGGTTAAGAGCAGTTAACGATAACACAAATGTCGTTAGTGCGTTTGAGAATTCCACTACAGAACTACACCTGCACTAAGTCTAACGTCGTTTACTTTTCTGATTTCAGATGATTCGAAATCGACAAATCATGTTCTTTTCGACGCCCAACTTTAAAGGCCAACAACCTTTTGAACAGCCCTCGTACAAAGGGAAAAAAAATTTTATTTAATTTAATATGTTCTTAATACAATAAAAAAAACAGAATTTATATAGCTCTTTGCGTTTTCAAATGAGAAGTTTTTAAAAAAAAAAGGACAAAAACAACCTTCGAACCAGGAATACTCCCTTAATTTTAAAGCAAAATTTTGGTTTTATACATGCGTTTGGACTTTTCACGAAACGGAAGTCATTTTGGGACTAAGTTCATACTATGCCTAGATCTGCGAATTTATCAGCCGAATAAAAAAGGTAAGAAGACAATATATTTTATAAAATTAACAAGCTTTCAGAATAGCCATACGTCGACTTTATTAAGGGCATAGTGAGATCACAGCAAATTATTTTATTTGTCCGGACGTTTCCTGTCAAACATTTCAGATTTTTCTATTACGTATATATTGGGTAATTAAGTAATTAAGAAACATATATAATATGTTGTTCTTTCCTTGCCTGAATCATTTCATTATTATCTTCAGCCAAAACCTTGCATTTTTAATATAACAGAAACTTTTGCGAAACTCTTACTAAAGATTTACTAAAAATAAAAACTACATTTGTGAAACACTGCGGGGGACTTGATCACCATTGTAAATGAATTAATGTATAAAATTTAAATGTTTCTCTAAGATAATACCAAAAATTTTAATTTCTTAATAGCTTTTTATTTTCGCCTGTGGTTGACCATTTTTGGGATTTGCCCATAAACAACTTGCACTGAAAAACTTGCAAAGGCTAATAATATAAAAAATTATTTTTTCCATGTAAGGTTATTCATGAAATAATCGCAATATTTGTTGAAATATTTTTTCATGAATTAAAGAATGAAAACTGTACGTACTTTTATCGTTGTAATCATTTTAACAATATATTGGCGTAAAACAGTAGGCATTAATGATCCACCTGAATATTTACCTAATAAAAGATTTCATTTTACTCTCAATATTCTGCTGGAACCTATTTAAGAGATAAGGGGTCATCCAGAAACTACGTTGACAATTCTGAGCATATCCACTATGTAGCTACAAAATATTTGTATTACTACTACGCAGGCTTACAGGAAAATTTATTTTATTTTTTAAATAAAATATATTCAAATTATTTATTATCTTATTAATAGTTTTTTAGTGAAGAAAAAAAATAATAAATACTTATTTTAAGACACATTTAAAATTTAATACAAATAGTATTCTAAATTGGAGCTTATTAATTTTTCCTTTCTTGAGAGTTGTTATTAGATGCTAATTTTTAGTTTAAAAATGCCCTGCTAAAACAAAAATTCCCCGATGATATTGTTATCTTCAACTACAAAAATGCCTAACTAATTCGAGTTCTCACGGTCATCCATAATACTTCACAATACCGCTATCGTACAATCGAATGAAGACAATATTGAACCATCGTACATTTGATTTATTTTTTCCTGTGTTAGCTCCACTGCCATCTTCACGCTAATAGTCAAAAATGTTGATTAAACGAAGTATTGCAACAAATTTAACCCGCAAAAGTAGCTAATAAATGATTCAAAACTATGTACATAACAGGCTACTGCCATTGCGACTTCATATAGCAGACAGTTTTCAGACACCCGCCATTCTACACTAAAAAATACCGCCTATCAGTTTGGCTATACTAAAATGAGATCTAACACAATGTGAATCATATAAAAAATTAATGAACTTAATCATAAAACTTCCATATATAAAAAATGTACAGTTTGCCAAGAAAGTGTTTTGACATAGTGAAATTATTGTAAGTTTTACTTGTGCCTTAAAAAAACGATCTTAATTTTTGTTTTGATTATTTTTATTTATTGATTTAGTATTATTTATTTAATTACAAGTGATGAAAGTAGTGAATAAGTAATGATAAAAAAAGTGAAAAAAATACTTGGAAATTTTACTGTCAAGAAATTATTTTTACATTAAAGTCTATTTTTATTAAAACTGTACTAAGACTATAATTAAAATAATTGACATATGGTACGATCCCCTACGGAGTTAATTACAGTTGGTAACCTATTTCTTATAGAATATATGAACTTTTTTCGTCATATCCCAGAGGAATTTTATTCCATTCTTCTTCAACAGCAGTTTTTAGCACTGCACGTGTTTTTGGCTGCCGTTTGGCAACCTTTCTGTTTAAATACGCCCACAAATTTTCTATGGGCTTAAGATCCGGCCTCTGGGCTGATGTATCTAGCACTTTTTCACAATTGAAAAGGAGTCACATCCTCACTGTGTGTTCCTTATGTTTCGGATAATTATCATGATAGAACTTACATTTTTATTAAATCTAAATTTTCGAGCGCTGTTAGTTAAATTTATCTCTAAAACCTTCAAATATTGTTTCGCTGTCATTGCGCCTTTAATGAACACAATATCGCCAAACCCTCTGCTTGATATGTACTCCATACCATAACGAATAGCTGGCCGAATTTCACTGTAGGAATAGTATTTCGTTTGGCCAATGCTTTTAAGGGCTGATGATATACTTTATTTGGCCTTATGTTATAAAATAACAACATTTTTGACTCGTCACAAAATATGACATTATCCCAATTGGATTCTGGCATATCAATGTACCTCATCGCGAACGATAAAATGATGTGTCGTAAGCTTCGGTTTCTTACGGGCTTCTCTTGAAGGGTATGCATTTCTTTCTGTGTATTTTCACATACTCATGCGAAATAAAATCACCGAACTCTTCCTTAAATATAATAGCAAGAGCTCTTGTAGATATTTCCCTAAAATAAACACAAAAACCGTTCCCTTCTTTCCGAAAAAATGCGTGGTCGAACTATTGATGGTCTTCTCTCATTTTCTGCACGATTTGCAATGTTATAAGCTGTTTGTCTTGTACCAGGAAACATTTCAAATAGCTCTTAAACAGTTCTCAATGGAATGATTATAATAAATTAACCGAATTATATCAAAACATGTCCTTATACCGAGCGTTTTTATTTCCTCTTGTATTTAGTTTTATTCGTATTAATATCTACTATATAGCACGATATCTAAAGCGCTACAAAAGACAAAACAAAGAATAATTTGCTCTATTTGCTTTAAAACATGAGCCCATCTCTGAAAAAAAATACAATGGCCCATAATCATAAACAAAATAAAAGCGACTTTAAATTTAGTATAACCATTATTGACAGTTTTTCAATATAATTTGTTGTCAAAATTCTTGCACTAAATTTAGAGTCGACTTTTATTTTGTTTATGATTATGGGCCAATAACGGTAAATCTTTTCAATAGCTTGAATATATAAACAGAGGAAAATGTTTCACTTCACTTTCTTGACAGCAAAATTTCGAAGTGATTTCAGTTTTTGTTCTTGCTTTTGCTGCTGCTTTTTTTCTGTTTCACCACTAAATTTTTGTCCTTTGAATAAATAAGACTAAATCAATAAACAAAAATAATCAAAACAAAAATTATGATAGTTTTTTTTTAAGACAAAAAAAAAATACATTTATTTCACTACGTAAAGACACTTTCTTGACAAACTGTACGTATAAATCCAAAAATTATGCAATCACTCTGCATGAACGAGAGAATAATATAAAAAATGAAAAGCTTGTTAAGAGATTTAAAATATTAATAGACAATGCAATGTGTGAATACATCGTCGCAATTTTCGTAAAAGAAAAGTCCTTAGAGTTTTTCTGACTTAGTTTGAGAACTGAAAACAAAATCAAACAAGAACGAATTGGTACAAAATTATCAGAGAGGAACGAGTTCTGGAAAAATCAGGTACGTTTTCTAATAGACCAACGGAAACAACAGCTGCGCACTTGTCCCAGGTGTTCTATATACTGCATAAATGCCTTTTTCAGTGGGTGAAAGCGATAGGTCAAAACGATTAATAAGCTCGATTATTTAACTGAAAACAAGTGGTTGTGGTGATTACTTTTTTAAAAGTTATCAGCAATCGACTAAGTCGGTAGAGCACCAATTCGGTTGCGACAGCGGATTTAGTTCTCTGTTTGCAGGCTACTTATCACCCATCCTCCAAATCAACCTAGTGCTTTCGCATTTATACGAGCATACCCTGAACGTTGGTATAATTTAAAGAAGAAAAAAACTTGTAAATGATAATTCTACCTGAGCAGAAAGTACTATAAAGCTCTTAATAAAAGCTGTTTTTATTCCATTGGATATTTTTGTCTCATGTTTTTTTTTAGTCTTTGTAAAAAACACTATAAATTCGTAGGAAACAACAATATTTACAAAATTAAGTTCTTATTCATTTTGCCATTTCTCACTCAATGCATATTTTTTGTATTGCTTTCAGAAGATAACATGAAAACTTGTCATCCGACGAAGATGATGACGGATGCACGTCTTATTGACAATATTACGTTAAAAATAGCACATCAACCGGAAACAACACACTTCCTCTGTTGTAAAAGTTGTTAATATTATTGTTGTTTTTGTAAGAGTTGTATTTACTGTCGCGTTGATCTGCAGCATTTTAATGAAAAATCGCCAAGACGACAGCACTAAAAGCAATAACAACACTGAGAAAAAATGGTTCAAACGGAGCTTCGGAAAGTGCAAGACCAATAGTTGTTTCTATTATTGCATTAAAGACTACAAAATTTTCTTCTTAAACTTCTTATTGAAATACTCGTATTTTAAAAAATTTTATGTTTTATATGCCAGACTCCGGAATAAAAACTCTTCATATTGCAAATCCGAAAAGCATCTAAGGATATATTTATCTCAGTGTTCTCTCGCTGACACATTGACGATGTGCAGTTAAATCCAACGTTTATATTTTAATAAAATTTTACTCCGTTCTGAAAATTTAAGTTTGTTTTGCCTGGAAAATTGCTTTTCTTGACTCCACTGATGCGGTTAACATCAGCGTCATAAAGCCAACATAATTTTCTGCAGAACAGGTATTATAATCAAACAGAACAAGAAGCAACAAGAAATTCACAACAACACCAACAACAATAACAACAGCAGCAACAACTACTTTTGAAAGCAGTATATTTTCATTTTATTACCATCATTTCATTTTCATTGAGTCAAAGTATTTAAATATTTAATAAATTCATGTTGGTTTTTTTTCTCTTTTTTTGGTTTTTATAAATATTCTTAAAATGCGCCTGGCTACATTCTATTTGCGTGCGGTGTGGCAATTAAGTAGATTTGTTGTGTTTTTTTTTTATTGTTATGAGGCATTCATTTCTTGTGGCTTTCAACTGAAATTACACAATGTTTTTTAATATCATGAAATATTGATTAAATTATGCGCTTAAGTATATTAAAACCAAAGATATGCCAAAAACATGAGTACGCTTTCGACACAGAGATATGAAACAATATTCATACATACACGCAGAAAAATTATAATGCTTCCCTCAGCAAATTCGGCTGGTAATACACTATTATTTGGAGTATATTGAGAGCACTTAGTATTTTGTAAAAATTCTCGCTCTCAGACTCTATTTGTAGATATTTACTACATCAAGCTGTTCTCCATACATTGCATTATTGCACCCACCAGAAGTTTACTCATGTTCGAACAAATATCATATTTATAGCACTAAAATATTACATTTTTAGGTGTAAAAAAAAAATAAATTGACTGGCATCAAGTTATTTTCCAAACATTATATTATTGTACAAAAAAGAAGTCTACTTACATTTAAAGAAATATTTATTGCACGAAGATATAAAAGATTTGGTTAGGAGAAGTATATTGAATTTTGTATAGATATAGAAAATTGCTCTACCATTTTTAAAATATGCCCATTATACCAAATATGCTCCTTTATTTTAAATGTTTTGATCTTTATACACTGACACAGACAAATAAAACTTAAGATTTTCCATCTTTTATGTGAGAAAATGATAAATATATTGAGATCAACTAACAACATATTCTACTCTCATGCTAAAAGTAAAGAAGATATTGTTACCAAAATTACACACAGTACTAATCACGGTATTACACAAATTTCCTCGTTATTAACTCAATTTTTACGTTCTTTTTTTATTATGACGTTATTGTAGAAAACGAGCAATATGTTGGTTGCATCAATCTGTTCTCCAAACATTACATTATTATGCCTAAAAGGGTATATTTTACTTACTTTCAAAAAAATATTTGGATATTGCGCTCAAACATAAAATGTTTGTGTGCAAATAAACATTATTTGTATCGAGCTATTCTCCAAACATTACAATTTTGTATCAAAAAGAATTTGACTAACTTTCAAACAAATATTTATTGCACTCGAATATAAAATGTTTGGGTAAAAACTTGTGTTTTTTGCATCAGTCTGTTCTCTAAACATTAAACCAAAAGGAAGATTACTTAAATTCAAACAAATATTTTTACACTCAAATATAAAATATTTGGGTGCAAGCAAATTCTATAAGTTTCAAGCTGCTTTCCAAAAAAGCTATTATTGCAAGTTTTAATAAATGTTTATAGTATGCAATTGCAATATTCAGAGTTCAATATTCAGCGTTCCGACTATCAATAGATTGATTACTTAAAAATTTGCTAATGATGCAGCTATTTTGAGCACCCATTCAGACCCTTTAGTTGCATCCAAAGACCTAAATGAATATTTGGAAACATGGTTGAGAAACTGGAGAATAAAGGCAGAACCAAGTTGTGCGTAAGCAAACAAAAGCAAGAGAGCAAACGTACGTATTTGTACGGCATTGCATGGAGCCGTTCAAGTTTTTCGTAAGCATTTGTTTAGTTAAGTTTCTTAATTATCGTTCACTTTTGAAAACTTGAGTGAGAGCATGGTAGAATAAGAGAAGGTAGATGCAATTCGGAGGCAGACTGCCGTAACTGTCAAAACGAATTTGACAGCTTATAGAAATTTGAAAGCGATGAGAAAGCTTTAATTAGAAAAATTAAAACAAAAAAGAATGATTTGAGAATATGAGAAAGAGAGCGCAGTTCGAAATGCATCTACCTTATTTTATTCTACCATGAGTGAGAGCACTCGACTTCGTAGTTTGCTAAGCAGAATAAGGTTGCAAGCTGTATTACAAATAATTTTAATTTTGATTGTCTATTTCTTACAACAAATTATAAATTTGTCATTGGAATTTTTTGAAAATTTTTATTTTAGGCAGTCGTAGCAAAACTGCGTACTTATCATCGTAAAATTAAGCCTTTTTAAATTTTAATAAATGTATGTACACTCACAACATAATATTTATTGAAAAGTGTTGGCAACCCTTTTCGAAAAAAAAACAAAATAAGTTTTACTTGCCAATTTAATTGAATTGATTCATGTTGAAATTTTTTCTAGTGCTTACCTTGCTTTTTGTTGAATATATGGCAGTGTTTTTTCGAGTTTTGTTCGAGCTTTATCATACCTA
The DNA here is from genome assembly GCA_914767935.1 of Coremacera marginata. Taxonomy (NCBI): domain Eukaryota; kingdom Metazoa; phylum Arthropoda; class Insecta; order Diptera; family Sciomyzidae; genus Coremacera; species Coremacera marginata. The sequence continues at coordinate 140,988,423 of OU612044.1, forward strand.
TCGTTAACTACTCTCTGATACTTTTGTTTACTTACGCATAACTTGGTTGAGCCTGAAGAATTAATTAACTGGAAAATATTCACGTTCCATTTACTTTCCGGACTAAAACATGTCCTATAGTTATGATCAAACAAATCTCTTTTCTTCAGGCGAATAACATAACATAATTGGGTATTCATCTTGACAGACGGTTAACTTGGCAAAAGCATATTGAGTCTAAGAAAACCCAAATGAAATTGAAAGCCTTAAAGTTAAACTGGCTTCTTATGCAATTCTATTACTAAACCAATTTGAACGTACGGAGTACGGCTTTGGGGAAAAGCCAGTTCTTCTAATGTTGAGCTAATACAGATTTCACAATCGAAAATCTTACGAACTATCATGAATGCAACTTGGTTTATAAAGAGTGAAAATATTCACAAAGATCTAAACTTTCATTTAGTTAAAAGCAGACTTATTGTACTCAATCAAAAATGCAAAGAACTACTTCAACATCATCCGAATTATTTGGCAAAAAAGCATACTCAAATCAGAAATACCAGCGCCTCAAAAAATTGGATTAACCGTCGTACTAGACATAACTCATAATTAAAGATAAAAGAAACATGATTATCAAGAGCGAGACCAAGCCCGACTCGCCTGACATGTGTAGAAGATTGACCTTGTCTGTCCAGCCTTACATACATATGTGAGCACAGCTGTAATCAATAGTTTTAGATATTGTCAAAAAGATATCCTCGACAAGACCCCGTGCATCTTAACTAGAAAGTTGTAAATATATGTTAAATAGTTAAGCGTTTTGTTATATATTTTCATATCATATATTTATTTCTAAGTACTTGTAATAAAATTGTATGTACTTATTTAGGTTTGATATTTAATAAATTGTTGTTAGTTTCTAAAAGAAAAAACCCATAAAAGGTGCGTTTCATTAGCATCGCTATATCCGCTTAACAACGTTTTTCATACAAAAAATTGCTTAGCTAAGACAAAACATTTACATCCGCTTAGCCCTTAGTTGTCGATCGAAAAACTATTACCAGCTCAAGAATATGAAATTTAAAGTCAGCACTTTTTGGAAAACAGCAATGTTTATATCACATCAAGAAAAAAGTACACGGTTAGAAATCAATACAATTGGAATAGATTTTTAATTAAGATACATTTTAAGCCATGCTATACTATATTTCAATACTTTCCGTCTTAATTTTCAGATTGTTAGGATTAAAAAGTCTTATGATTCAGAATTACTTTTCCGGTTAACAAAGCTTTATAATACAATTTTTGTGAAATATTTTTTATTTGATTGTGGCGCACAAGCAACGATTACAACTTTCATTTCAACAATGACGTGAGTTCGAAACCAACAATAGGAGTTAGTTGAAAAATTATGGCATAAGGAAAAAAAAAAGAAATAAATAAATAAATATATTGTATACCTCAATGTGCTATAAAATTGAATGCTAACAATTTAACATTTTAATACTAAAATTTAAACCTAAACAGTATTAAAATTTAATCTGAACTATGTATTAAATTATAGTACAAATTTTTATTACAAATTATATGTAATATTCGGCAAGTATTAAAATTTAATACAATTTTGGTATCAACATATATACAGTACAGAATGTATTAAAATTTAGTCCAAGATTTTTAATCATATAGCTAAATACTAATACAATATCTCATTTGTCAACTCATATCCAAAAATAGGTCGCCAAGGTTAACAACAAATAATAGGCAATAACTGAAGAATGTTTTATAATCGGAATGTAGAATTCTGACTGATAGTGTTGCCATAACAAAATTTACTTTTTACTTACTCCCAATACTTGATATTCATCCAGCAGAGACACATCAAAATCGTATATTTGACTGTCAAAAGCACACCGCAACTAATATGACTTGAATTTGTATGCCTAGAATCACTTAAATTCAATATTCCATCCAAATCCTGATCAACATGCTGACGAATCGAACCACCCAACCCGCTCATAACCACATGCAAAACAGCGAAGAATTTGCAAGTTATTGACTCTATTAAGGCAAACGTCTATTTAAATTGTCAAAATTGCAATTTCACTACACTCACCCTTATATCAACCCCCTCTCTGTCTATCAATCACTCACTCCAAATATATACACATCCACTAAGTAATACAAACGAATTTTAAATCCTAGATACGACCAAATGCTGACAGTTGCTATTTGATTATATGATATGAGTCAAAATCACGTATAACTACAGCCCTACACCCACAATACACACGCAGCCTCCATACAGATACACACTCATTTCAGTTCTAGAGACAGTCAAACGTATAGAAATAATATTGAAATTGTTTTTATATAGCACATCAAAGTGACAATCAATTCGTGAGTCATAAAATCAAAAATCGAAAGCGTTGACATATCAATGTTTATGCACGATTTGCATGCTCTGCGATTTTGACAGCAGCCGACTTTTTGGAGTGCGATAAGAAGCTAGGGACTGAAGTTCAAATGTCATTTTTGACAGCTAGCAAAGTATAATTTTGTCAATATACTTCCATTGACAGTTTAGAATTGTGCATTTAAAACCATCAAACTATTTATGTGAACTTTGAATTTAGAACTTTTTAAAATCCTTTAATCATAAAATCATAATTCTATCAATTTCAAACGCTTTGTTGCGATTAGTTACATTCGTATACTTGTTTTTCAAATCTGACTTGTGACAATATGTCTGGTTCTTCGTACAAATCTTGAAACCCTTGTCGAACTTATGTAACTGAATTTAATTTCCGTTTTGCAAAAGATTACATTAGATTGAAAAGGGGAGATTTTTGTGTTTTTAATAAGAAAATAAAATAGTTACGTACACGAGTTGTTGCAACCCTCTTGCATTCAACTGCCGGTCTCCTAATAGTAGTATTTGCTTCATTTTGCTAAAAATCCATCGACCCCAACCCACTTTTTGCAGACAGCTGTAATATTTCATTTTAGCAACTTGCAATTGAGTCATAAACAATGACATTCGTTGCGATTTTTTCTATCGTACTTTTTTTGCAAAAGCATGCAGGAACTTTTTTTTGGGGTAGCTTTTTTTTGGGTTGGTTACTAGAATCTAAAATTATTATGTTCGTAGTAAGTTTCTGGACTTTTTCTGTATGATAGAGAAATTCTGTAGAAAGCAAGGGTTTATTTAAAACAATAAATATATTTGAACACATGTTGTTTTCACATAAAAGCTGAATTCTATTTGGTTACAGTTAATAATAGGTATTTTTTCATCAACAGAATTCAAATATCGCTACCACCGTCCGATTTTCGAGCTGACCTCAGATGACATCTTTTTCGCATGGATCCAAGATGTTTAGATATGAAAAAATATACTTAAATTTTATTGAGTCAAAAGTTTAAAAAAATCTTAGTTCAAATAATATTTGTATATAAAATATGAGAGTAAGAATTTTCTAGAAGTTTCTAGTCATTTTTAAAATATTTCAGCACATGGTGAAATAAATATAAGGTGTTCTCATCCGGAAAATCAGAAACAAATAAGCTGCCTTATTTTGACATTTTCATAGAATCAAACATCAAACCATGTATGAAACTTGTGAAAATAAGGCAGCATGCCAAAAAATATATTGAAAAATGCCATGGCATGAGAACTCCTTATAATTATTTCACCATGTTTCAATAGGAATTTGATTTCAACTGAAAAATTTTTGTTCAAATCATATATAAATTTTGTAGAGCTCATCGAATTTTTTCTAAAGAATAAAACTAAAGCTTGAATAACTGCAATAATAAATATATTAAAAAGTTTTTATATACAATCGATCTGAATGTTTCCCATAATCTACTTCACAGTATCATTTCTAAAAAGGCATACATCCGACTGTAATTAGTATTGTAAGCGGGTTAGGATAGGCAGAGTATCAGTAGTTTTCGTTTTCTTGTGTTTTAAAATTGAGGTGCTAGATACTTAATTCTCAAGAATATAAAAGTTTCCAATCCACCGATTACATATCCAATGTCTAGAATAACTTTTAAGCCTCTATTTTCAGACAATTGGTTCTTTGAGATTTTTTAAATTGTTTTCCACGCCATGCAGTATTGATAGCACTTTGCCAATCGGTTCTCATAATTATAATACTGTATTAATAGCAGTCGCTCATACTCCAGAGAACCCTGGTTCGAATCCCACCTGACACAGAATATTTTTTCAATTGAATTAAATTTTCTGTTCGACCGTTACCTCTACGCAGACAATGGCGAATCTCAGAGAGTAAAAACCATGAAAAGCTTCTTGAGAACATAGGCCGTTCGGAGTCGGCATAAAACATGTAGGTCCAGTTCTCGATCATTTGTGTTCAAACATTTCACAACACACACAACACAATTGATCATAAGAAACTAGGTCAAAGTCCTTTCAAAGGCTGAAATGACCATTTTCGTCGTTCTTCGTTCGTTCGTCATTAATACTTAGCAGTTGGAAAATTAAATAAATAAAAATTACCTTTCTTTTGCGAATGATCAAAAATACATTTTTAAGTTCTACCAGAAATCCAAAATTTTGTGTGTATATATGCAAGCTTAGCTCGAGTTCTGACATCTGTTTATATTTATAGAAGCTGCATCGTCATCCAGTTCGTCGACAATGCATTTTTAATGCATGTGTAAAGTTTCTTGCATAATGAGATGTTGCACTCACCCAAGTACCCCAACGAGTCAAAACCTGTCAAAAGATGTACTGCTAACAAAAAAAAAAAAGAAGCATTTTTCACAGAATCCGTTCCCAGATGATGAGCTTTTTTTCACCCTCATAGGTACAGGTAGAGTCAAATATGAACACTAAAACACTTCATTCATATTGAAATTACCTTAAAATTATGATATTATGATACAAATTAGTTGACGGTTCACTAAAATGTAAATCTCTTAACACTTGTGTTGCCACCCGGGTATCCGGGTACCCATCGGTGTTTATTTTGTAGAATAATGTTTTTTCTAAAAAGGATGAGCCAAAACCATCTTGGATCTCCATTGTTTGACCGATTTTCTATCGAAATTTGCATTATAAATAATTTGAAAAATGTTTGAACTTAGAAAATTAAGTTTTTAAAAAAATAAACACGTATGAGCCACGTGTGCCGTTAGATGACTGGTAATGCACACATATATAGCAACACCTACAATACCCAGGATGTTGTAAAAGAAAGCTAGCAACCATCTGCACTTTCTCCGTTGGGTGGAGTACTTCATACACATTTGATCCATAGTATCAACGCCTGCTTTTGGTTTGTTGTACAACAAAATCATTTCTGGTTTTTGGTTGGCTGCTCCAGAGATTGTATCATCATCGTGCATCGTGCTAAAGAGAAGCACGGCTTTGTTTTTTTTTTAACATATGAACAGATGGTAACTTTTTCATGAAAACCAAAAAGAGTTGACAACAGTTCTCTAGTTGTTGTAGTGGTTTCATTTCTTGAGGAATGTACGTTTTATTTTTTTTTTCAAAGTGCCAACGATAATGAGCTTCCAAGATAAAAGAGTCTTTGCCAAAGGTAAGATTGTGAAAAATCTGTCCATGCTTATGTCTCAAGATTGCTTTGATTCGTAAATGAATGACAGTTTAGTGGAAACAACGCGATATCAAGTGAAACATATGTAGGAGTTCTAATGTGGTGAAACACTGTAGAAGCTTGTAACTAAGGTCTTTAACTCAGCCAATTCAAGTCCATTAATGTTCCCTCTCCACAAATTTCACTACCACCTCCAGCTATAACTTTACCCGCATGTTTATGTATTCCGTAATGACTACTTACGTTTGTGAAAGAAACAAACAATACTAGAAAATTGTGTCCCACACGAACGAAAGCGCTGATTTCGGAATACATAAGAATGCGGTAAGTCTTAAATTGTGGCGTATTTTAATTTCTCTTGATAAACAATGAAAGGAATGTAGTTATGACAAAGCGTAGGACTATTGCCATCACCAGGATTCGAACCCAGTTTCCGTGAGTGGCAGTCTAGTACGCTTCCACCTCGACTACCGTGGCCGCCTAAATGTATTAGCTGCAATAATAAATATTGATCTAATGCACATAATTATTTTTGGTTACATGGGACTTATATCTACAAATTCGCATGCGGCGTACCCGGGTAGCGTCGGTGGCAGACTATGTAGTTTTTTTTTTGGGTGGCAACACAAGGGTTAAACATATAACGAATAAACCACAGTAAAAAAAAATTGGATCAAGGACTTAGTGGTGAAGGCCCACTGGGTCCCCCCTAAGTTAAAATTTTGCAAATTTGGATCTTTTTGATTTCATTTAAACAACAAGAAAAAACACAGTTTTTTTTTTTATAAGTAAGAAATCACAAATTTTGGAGAAATTGGATATAAGTATAATTATATACTTAATTGCAAAAATAAATGAGCCTAAGCTGTGAACAAAAACCCAAGTGACTTTTTTAAAAACTTAATATCAGCTTGATAGATAAAAAGAGTTATTGTGAGATATAAAAATTTCGCACTGGAAGACACGATTTCAAGTCTAAAACGATCGCAACATACAACCGAATTAGATTTTTTTATCTTGTATCGAATTATTATCGATTATTTCTAATAACAAGTACATTTTTATTTGTTCACAACATGTACACTACCCAGCTCCTTATGACAGACAACAACAAGAAAAACAACAACAATGCATTAAAGTAACTTTGTTAATTAAATATGAACCCTTAACCTGATAATATGAGTAGATAGAACTTAAATTCCTTCATTGAGGGTGAAGTAATGGAAACCTCAGTGCATCTAACACGCCAACCCAAAACCATTGTCTGTCCAAGTGTGAGCTTAATATGGGTGTGTGTGTGTGTGTGTGTGCATGCGTGTGTTTTGGTACGTTTTTCCCTTTTTTTGAAGTGTCTATACTAATTAGTAGATTAGTGCGTATCACTGCCACAAAAAGGAATATTTTCATTATCCACATTGAGGATATTTTCAATAATCTCACATATTATGCATATAGACACTTAAATCCAAAATTAATGAAGTCCTGAGGTTGCTGTTGTTTTTGTCTTGTAAATAACATGTTCGGTTTTATAAATACTTATGTATGTATACACACATGTGTTATTTATCCCAGTAGGCATTGGCAGGTGTTCGAAGCGCTACTAGTAGGCCTTGAAATGGATGTCGGAGGCCTACCCAACCGTTGTAGCCAAGCCCATTTACTTTTTTATATGAAATGGAAAAATTGTTCATGACTTCCGCTCTCCCTGCTCTAAGGAGGCCTGCTAGAAGCACTCCTTTAGAATGGCTAAAAGAAAGGATAACAAAACAAATTGAAAAAATTTCTCTTGCTCTCAATTTTTTTTGGTGCGTTACAATAAAGTTTAAAGCATTAAGCAGCGTGGACCTTTCAGCATGAAGTCTCAGCGCCAAATGATTAAAATAACTTCTTGTTGGTGTTTATATATGTGAGACACGAAAGCGAGTTCGTAAACGAGTTCACCCCTTCTTTTAGCCATTCTTAAGGAGTGATTCTATCAGGCCTATTTGATCACATTTTTTGATCACATCTTTTGATCACATTTTTTTGTGATTATATTCACACCTTGCAGAAGCACAATTACGCAGGATGCGAAAGAATTTCAGGAAACAAATTTGTTTCGTTATCCGCTTTAAACTCCTTTCCGTGAAAAATAATATGTTTCACAGTAAATAAAGTCTTCACTTTCTAAAAAAACATTTTTAACATGACATGAAAATAAATTATATGGCTCAAATTACAAATGTCGTATTAGAAAAAATTACTTTTATTGTAATTTGAGTGAGTATCATTCAGGTAATATTAAATTTTCACACTATGTAATTAGGATAAAATAAAAAGATTCTGGTGGAACTATAAAAGAGTTTTTTTTTATATGTTGGAGTTAGTTTTTAGTTTTTATTAAGTGATATTATTTGCTTACTTTCAGATTTGTATCCCAAGGTTAAAATTTTTATGACTCAAAGAATTAATAGACCAAAAAACAACATAAATACGACCAATGAATTGAGAAGCATGACATAGATGTCAACTTCAACAGCGGTGCCACCATAGCATTTGCATTGTAGAGCATAATTAAAGTGATTTGTTAAATTATATCTACTCATTTTGCAATATGATGAATGTTTCAAATTTTCACGCTGACTTGCCACGAATAGTGACAGAGCAAGACGAGCTCTAGATTTCAATGGTACAACAATGGCACAAGCAATGCAATTAGAAGAGGAGAACCTCTTAGCTGATGCGTTATCTTCACATTGAATATAAGTACAGCTCATAATTTCTGAAATAAGAACTTTTGTGGTGCGAAGTCAAGCGCAAATGAAGCATTTATGTGTGTCGAAAAATGGAGCACAAAAAGCTGCAAGAAACAGATTTCAAGAAAAGGACTTAAGTAATGACCAAAATGGTTATTCAAGAGCATAAGTTAGACAGTAAAAAAAAAATTACTCCGAAAAGAAATCTATCAGAACTTTTAAGTTCTGCCTTGAAAAAAACGAAGTTTTAATGATGAAAATTATTATGATTATGATGGTAAAGAATAGAAATACCACGGATATGCTTTTACATAAGCCATTATAAACAACTCATTGCATAGCCGTTTGACCTATATTCAAAGTTTTGTTCAAATGTCAAAACACATCTCATATATCTCAATTTCCTGTATTTGGGTTAGCAGCAAAAATAAGCTCATTAGCTGATAGAGTCCATTACTTGTAACGGCACTAATAACCCGTTTACCTTATTAACTTTGCTCTGCTGTCTGGTTATTTTTTACTACACTAAAACTAATACCAACCTGCTCTCCATTTTCGTCAATGATTTGCAGCTCATTGCAGCTCAACAATATTGACATGTGCAGCTCAACAATATGAAAGCTTTTTATCCGACCTAATGACATTACTCTAGTTAGGCCGGTAGGCCTATTTTCCATGGAGGGGTTATGATATAAAAAAAAAAACTTTAAGTACCAGTTAAAAATGAAAAACCAGAGTATGGAAATTTATCAAACGAAATCTTTTACTTTTAAGGTTATTCTTGAATTTGTAATTTTTTTTTTTTAACCAAACACGATCACCTCGACTTATTGAATTTTTTTGAGAATGGTTTAAATTGAAAATTGTTAACTGTTTTTTAAAAAATATAACTGCGAAAGTTAACACAAAAATTCAAAATTTCCCTCAAAAAATTGCACTAATAAACAATATAAATTTAAATCATTAATAACAAAAAACTATTTTCAAAAACAATTTTTAAATATGATGACTTTTTAAAAAAAATGCAGAATTAAAATTTTGTAATGGTTTCTTGCAGCTTATCAAAATTGAAATCATCATCATCGTGTCCACGAGCTCTTAGGCGGAGCATAGGGCCTTAAAATTGAAATGAACACTGAAAAATTTAAAAAATTTTTAAATCACTTCGGTCGATGACGATATCAATAATGACGTACATTTATGGGGTACATCCCATCAAGAGCAAAAACAAAATTGTATTCTTTAGACTTTGTTTCTTTTTGGCTATCTTACACATCTTCAAGACACAAGAGTTTGGATACGTGCTAAGCCTAGTTCGGGTATCGTAAAATTTTGTAAGCAAAATTTTGTTAACAATTTTGTCGATTCAAATTACTAGTATGTTAATAAGGAGAAATTTTAATTTTATTATATATTTTATTTTTTATGCCTCGACATTTTTGTTTTTTTTTTTTTTTTTGAGATTATAAAAAATTGTTTCAAGCTTATTGACGATACAAAACTAAATTGTTTAATTTTCTGATGAAAGTTTGATAAGTTTTAGATAAGTAGATTTTATAAAACTCGTAAAGTTTACTATACAGGGTTGCAAGTTTCGAAGTAAAATCACCTCAAATCAAAACGCGACTTTTTCCCAAAGATTTATCAGCTAAACAAATATATATAAAAAGAATTAAACTAACTTATATAAACAGAATTAAACATGAAATTTTATACATATTTGATAATTTGCTTAGTCGTGGACTTCAATTTTAAATCATTTTCTAAAGAAAATACTCGATTTTTTTTTTCTTTACTTAGAAATGTTTTAATACTCTCACTCAATAAAAACTAATTTTTAAAGTCTAAGGTAAAAAACTTTGATAGTTATTGGGCTGTTGAAAAAGTTTGATTTCTTTTATAAATCCAATCAACATTAATCAATTACACAGAACAACACATGATTTTCGGACTCGGAACGTACGCGTTTCGCTTTTACTCACTATTAAGAAAAGGTATGAATTTCAAAAATTTTCTCAAAATTCTTTGGAAAAAACATTGATAACTTTTTTTATGATTCTCAGAATTAAAAAAAAAGGAATAAACAAAGGGTTAATTGATTTCAATGATTGCGGTACCAAAGAAATAAACTCTAATAAATGTGATTCTCAGATATAAAAAAAATTCCACCCACATTTATGAGTTTCGAACGTTTCGAAAAATTTATAAATCACACCTGAATCAGCTATATAGCCACCCTTAAAATATGCGCCCATTAATTTTGCTTCATTTTTTGCTCAATAACTGGATTACAAATCCACATATAACATATTACAGCTATTCTTACACAGAAAATATGACATTTTTATATGTTATCTATGCATAAAAACAAAATTTAGAACATTTTCAATTTTTGTCAATATCCATCCTCGTTGAAGTTGACGTTTGTGGTTCTGATGATCTTCTTGCGCTGACATTTTGCTCTGTGAGTTTTTTTACGCTTCAAAAATGATGTCAAAAATTCTGAATTTTTTTGTGATAGTCCCATCTTAGCCACAATGTAATCCATTTCAATTTCTGTTAGCGGTTGTGGTGCATTATTTTCAATATCGGGCGTCCAATCACCATCATTCAAATTGGTCGGATTGGTAAAAACGGTTTCAGCAATGTATACTTCAGTTTTCAATTGTTTTCTGTTTAATCCATGACGATAATTTATGCATGCGTAGCACCTGGATTCATCATGTCCAGTTAGGTCTTCCACCCAAATTACTGGCTTCATAAAAGACAACTTCGCATCTTTTCCCATGTATCAACATTATAACGGTATTATAACAACTTTTGCACACTGTGTTCGGCGTAAGATTTGCACCACTTAAATATGCTTCATCAAAATAATGACAATACGCTGTCTTGAATTCCTCAGTAAACAATTTTTTTCGATCCTGTTTGTCTATTTTTGGGACGATATGACCACAAACGTAACAAAAATAATGCAATTTTGGGCACTTGTTACTTTCCATATTGAAATATACTATATGTTTTGATCTTATTCACTTTTAAAAATCGGAGAAAAATTCACTTATACTTTTCGCGTTCGTCGACACTTGTTGAATGACAAAAATCGATCAGTGAACACCTATAAATACTACGTACTTTTCAATATTGTACTGACAGGTACTTATGAATGGACGCATCCAGGTATCCAACGGAAAAACACACATCATTAAAAAAGTGCACGTCCCTTTTTACCCTTTAATGGACTAAATGGAGACCTACCATAAAAAACAAGAACAGGGATTCAGCGTCCACGCACATTTATAATCGTTTATTAGTTTGCTTTTCATAAAAATGAAATAACCTTTTGTTTATTACTTATATCTTTTTTAATTCTGAGAATCATAAAAAAGTCATCAACGTCTTTACCAAAGAATATTATACATATCTCGAGCAAATTTTTGTAATTCAAACCTTTACTTAATTGTGAATAAAATCTAAACGCGTACATCAATTTTCATGATCTATGTCTCATTTTATTGATAGGTTATGTGACTTTACGTGAAAGTAATAGCACTTGACACTTTTTTCAGTTTTGGATTTTTTACGAATTTAAAAAAAAAATTAAATTTTCAGGCAAAAAATATTTTTTTTCTTCATACATTTATTTATAACTGCTTATGTAGGTTGCTTATGTGTTGCTTATGTAGGGAAACGTTATATAAACAGATTAAAGGAATTGTAATTCTTAATTTTTTAAAATTTGTTTCAGCTAAATCGGATTGGTGGTTCACGAGTTATGTCAGACAAAAGAGCCTAAAACCGTGACAAATTCCCCTATACGATACTTACTAACCTGAAATCGATATTAAATTATTATGGCATGTAACTTGACAAAAAGAATGATGCAGAACTTCTTCTTTTTGGTGCTTCTTTCCCATGCAGTTCTGAGAATTGAGTCCCAAATCAATGAGCTGAAAAATGTTGTACTGTGTTATATATTCGCCGTTTTGTTCAATCACCTTCTACCATCTCTGTGGTAACTTCATTATTCCGCGCAGGTATAAATCTCCCCTTTTCTCTGTAAATAACCGCTGTTGTTTGATAAGGGCCTCATTATTAAAGGTTTTACCATTTAGCAAGGAGTGAAATATTTAGCAGGGAGCTAAAAATATGATAATCCGAGGGCGGTAGGTCTGGGAATTTTTTGGTGAGTCACCAAACTCGCATGAGACCTGACGTTATCGTGGAGAAAGACCACCCCCTTACGACTGACCACGTCAGGACGTTTTTGTTGAATGTCATCGATTTATTTCTGTAGTTGCCCACAGTAGATCTCAGAACTTATGGTTCTTTTCTCTAGGAGTAATTCGTAGTAGGCAGGCCCATTCTTATCCCACCAGATTGAGAGTATTACCTTCTTCTGGTAAATCTCTGCTTTTGCTTGACTCTCTTTCGCTTCATCTTTCGTGGAACAGCTTCTTTCCGTGTGGACATTGTCGTAGGCAATCCCCTTTTTGTTACCCGTTATGATACGCTTGAAAATGGGTAAATTTTTCACATTTCTTATCATCGCAAATGCCGATCGCAAATGTCAACTCGATTGACTAAAAATTTCTTACAGTTCGTACGGGGTCCAGACATCCAAATTTTTTGATGAAACCAGAGGACTTTAATGCTTACAATAGACAAATTCAGAGCACTTGCAATTCATTTGACTGTCTTGTTTGTCTCTACTAGGGTCTTGATTTGGTCGCCGTCAACCTCGGAGGACATACCAGACAGAAGAGCATCCATGACTGAAAAATTTCTATAAAAATTACATATACGTTAATATACGACAGATCTTTAACGAGAACAGTGGTGGCTACCATAAAAAATTCACTTTCTTTTTGCACAACCTAATAATATATAATTCAGTAGTTAATTTTGAATGAATGTTTTATATTCTGATTAAAAAAAGTCATCGAATTCCTCATAGCAATATCTGTAAAAAGTATTTTAATAATATTTTTCCAACTGAGAAATCTTCTTAAGAAAAAATCGTTTTCAGATTTTTGCTAATTTTACGAAGCTCGTAATCGAAAACTAGGCTTTGCACAGAGCCAAATCTTTGTACTTAACTTGGATAGTTAAGAATTATAAAATACCACAAAAGTACAATATCGAATGAATAAAATTTTTATTTGTTCGCTTTACGTAAAATACTCCATTTTGTTTTTCAATTCGCGGAATATGTTTTTTTCTGGATTTTAAAACTATTTTAAATTAAGAAAAACTCTATTCAAATGAATATTTTCTCAAGGATTGGTGTCTTTTCTAAGCTTGAAAATTACATAAAAAAAAAAATCAACCTATTATTCTAAAATTTATGAAATTGTATTCGTTCGTGGTTTTATTCCTGTAACATTTTTCCGAATATCGTTCTTATTCAGCACTGAAAGCCATATTTCAAAATGGTCATATAATACACAAACTTCTTATAGTTTATTCAACTATAATAATTGGGACCTTTACAAGCAAAGTTATATTTTCTTTGGTCAAACAATTTTTCATAGCTCAAGCTATTTTTTTTTATTAATTTGTGTTAAAAATGATAATTTTTGCTTTTTCAAGTAAATTTTTTCCAATATTTCTTAAAAGAGAAAATATCACTCCTCGATTCAAATAGTCTCATTTGCATTATTTTTCCATACTTTCAAGATTCCATGGGGGTTGCGACTTGAACCCTGGAATCCCCCCTATGATACTGTTCTGTCACCAGTTATTATCATACCATTAGACTAGACATTTTAGAGCAAATTTTCATTTTGGTTATCTGCAGCTTTGTAGGCTTTAGGAAACATTGAGTTTTATAGAACCACAACCAAGAAAAATATAACAATGCTGTCAAATTGGTTGGCAAAGTCACATTTTTATTAAAAAACTTATAGATAAAATAGTATAGTATAGTAAAAAATATGGAATTATTTTGTTATACTGGAAACTCTATGTAGATGCTTTTACCAAAGCATATACAATGCTCCACAATTGACTGAGATGAAGAGCGACTGTTTAGGGAATTTATTGAATTTACTGAAATTTGTTTATTTAGGTCATTAAGGCTGCTTTGGGTAGCCAAATTGTTTAGGCATGAGTATTCAAATGACCTAAATAAATGAATTTCATGACATTGAAGCAGTTAAGTTCCCAAAAATGGAGTTCTTTATCGCATACTAAAGTCAGAACTCAATTCGATTTCGACAGAGCATAAAAATATAAAATATATAAATGGCAATTTACCCAACAATTTGGGGTGAATCACAACATGCCATACAATAATAACCTAGAACAAATTCACCAAAAAACAAAAAAAATGTTACATTCTCCAAAAACATCAACTTCAACCTCAACAACAACATCGAACCTCAATAAGATGTCACAAAGTTACAATCAATGGTAAGTATTACTTGATAGGTTATAGATATTTTTATGTGAAAGATATTTAAGATAAATATGTAATCACAACAATAACGATATTACAAGAACAGCAAAAAAACAACCACATGACATCAACAACAAAGGGTAGAAAAGTAACAAATTTTCATTGATTTATTTGGCGGGGGGGACAAATATGTCTGAAAACACTCTATGGCAAGTACTATGGAGTAGGATGGTGAACAACATGTTTGAATGTCTGCAATTTTATATTCTCCTCTGTATGCATGTATGCATGTATGTATGTTTATAACATTCTGATAAACATATTCATAACAAGATTGTTCTGTGTTACATACTTCAGTGTGTTTATAGGCGAAACAAATATTCGGATATTAAAACAGTGTTACGCTTAAGTTATTGAAAATCTTTTTCGATTGCCTGTGTGTGAAATGGGATACAAAAAGATACAATAAACCGTTTAAGCTGCGCCAGTTGATAAAATAAATGATCAACTTGTTTCCCGATCAATATAATAACAGCTATATTATAATTATTATGAAATAAAAAAAATGTTATCTACATCAACTTATAGTCTATCAGAAAAATTTGAAAAATTATCTGTTAATCCATTATTTTGAAATAGAAAAACTTCAGAAATTAAAGTTCACGACTGGGTTAAACCGAAACTGGAAAAAACTCCAACATAAATGTCAGTCAGAACCTTACCTTAACCTTATTTATTTGATAAGCTTCGATTTTGTAGATCTAATACAAATATTAACCATATAATCCCAATCAAGAAACTATCTGAATTCCAACAAACTATTTTTTGTGGACGCCGTCACACTGTGTTTTGTTTAGAACAAACCAAATGGACAAAATTATTTAATAACTTTTTTGAACACATAGGATCAAAACAAAAAAAAAATTGTTCTAGAAGGGGGATCGGATATGTACCTTTCGCCAGATACTGACCCTTAAAAGGACAAGAACATTTTTTCCACTTTTCAAAATTAAACCTTGAAATTATGTATCTAGAAACGTTACGTTGCATATTTTAAGTTAAAATTAATTTCAAGTTGGAATACAAGCCTTGGAATTAGAATTCTAAACTTCCGAGTAACACCGGGTATTCAGATAGTTTTTAGTGTAAAACTAGTAAGGCTGGAGCTTCGGCAAGGTAGCGAAGCTAAAATACCCCCCCCCCCCCCCCGCGGCCATATTAAAGTAAATTCGAAGTCTTTACCCACGACATACACGATGATATTCAGTGTTATATATTAACGAAAGTGTTCTTATTTTGATGACGTCACTTATATATATATCGAAGCTAATGTGCAAAATTTCAAGACATTTCATTAATTTTTGTGAATTTTTAAGAGATTGTACGTTTAAAATAAAGCCACTTTGTATGGGAAGTGGGCGTGGATTTCTTCCGATTTTGCCATATATCATACAGATGGTTTATATTAAATATCAAAGCTTATGAGCAAAATTTTAAATAATTTCTTTAATTTTTGCAGATTTTGAAGAGATTTTAGATTTATAATTAAGCCAATTTGTATTTGAGTTAGGCGTGGTTTTCATTCGACCTTGCCAAATATCATAGTGATGGCCTATATTATATATCAAAGCCTATATGCAAAATTTCAAGACATTTCTTTAATTTGAGCAGATTTTTAAGAGATTTTACTTTTTAAATACAGCCACTTTGTATGGGAGGTAGGCGTGGTTTCCATCCGATTTTTTTCAAAGTGTATAGCCAGGATTAAGACTGAAGAGCAAAGCTTACATGCCAAATTTCCAGGCATTTCTTTAATTTTTGTGGATTTTAAAAACATTTTACGGTTAAATAAAGTCACTTTGTATGGGAGGTAGGCATGGTTTTCATCCGATTTGGCCCATTCTCGAACTTGATCTTCCTTTTTTAAAAATAAACTTATATTTTGAATTTCAGCGCAATAGCTTTAAAATTGCGGCTGTAATCGTGTCGACAGACGGACAGACAGACGGACACACGGAAATCGACTCAGGAGATGATACTGATCAGAAATATATATATTGTTCAATACCTGCCACGCCTCCTTCTTGGCGTTAAAAAGGAATGACAAAGTTAATATACCCCTTACGCAGTACGCGTTGGGGTATAAAAATGTTTTAATAAATACAAATTTTTATATTTTGAAAAAAATGTTCTGGCCTCAACCCCCCCGCATTTTCACAGTGTACATATGAAGTGATGAGCTGCAGTGAGAGTTACCGGCATGTGTGTTGTTGGTTTTATGTCACTGCTTTATGTCACTGGTTATGTCACTGCATCTAAGGATATATTGTTGTTGGTGGTAGTTTTTTGTTGTAATTGTTATTGCACTCTTAAAAAAATCTTTGGTGATCTCTGATGTATACAGTAATTTTATGATTATTTACATATTGATCAAGTATTTTCATTAAAAATTATTATTGTACCTAGAAATATTAGGCACTTATTTAGGCAACCAACTTTATTTTGACGAAGAAACAAACCAGTGGCCTAAGAATTTGACAAAGACGTTTATAACAACGAATTAAAAAATAAGTCGTAATTAAAAGAGATTACATCAAAGTCAAATGGTTTAAAAATAACTTTTTACTTAAACGAAAAATTTTACACCAGGAATGTGCTAAGTTTTCAGTTGTATTATAAAATCAAAGGAGCAATACTATTAACTTCAATAAAAGTAAAATTGACCAAAATTTCGATTTAGGAAATTCTTTCCAACAACCAATATTTAAAAATGTCTTTTTTTTCTTTTTTAAACATTCAAAAACTTAGTAGGAACAATTTATTCCATAAAAGTTATACAAATTTTATTATAGTTATTATCGTAAAAATTGAAACTTATTCCATGTCACAAACCAAGAATGGACGTCAAAAAACTTTGCAGACATAAAAGCATCGTAAAAAAATATAAAAAAGTGCAGCTGAAATAAATCAAAATCATTTCGATTTCGGTGATGCTTCCCACGACTTTATTAGTCATATAAAATTACTTTTTCAGCTCATTTAGAATGAAACTTTCTTCCGTTTTTAATAAACCATCAAAAATTAATAACTTCATAAAAATAAAAGTATAAAGTAAAAAAAGTAAGCTGAAGTAAAGTTCGAACTTTATGAGCTCCAAGTGGGCGCAACAGACGCATGATTTAGCTCATGCCATGAAACTCGCGCGCCCTTCATTACAAACGCTAGATGTTTGTAATGGATGCTGCTTTGGGGGGAGGGGAGGCACCCTTAAATGAATAAAATTTATGAACTTTCAATTATTTGACAGAATGCGTGCATAAAATTATGATAAATCGTCTGGAAACTGCAAATGGCCACAAAAAGCGAGTAAAACTCTTCTAAAAAGCAAAGGAGCAAGTGAGATGGATAGCTGACTGCGAAGTATGGCAAAGGCACTTAAGAGCAAAAAAGTTAAATGGTCTAATTTTAACGATGTTTAATCATTGTAATCGTTCTATAACGTTAACTTCAATTTTTATACTCATGCGATTCAGTCAACAAAAGTTTTTACAAGAGGGAAAAAATCTTGTTGCAGCTATTTATAAGAAAGATGAATGGCTTTGACTGAGGACGATTACCAAATTTTAATGTATTGGTAGCTTCCGGTGGCTGCTACTACATCATGTGCAGCAGCTAAGAAAAAAAATATAATTCGAAGAAGCAGCATAAAATGAGCCATTTATTGTTTGTTCGCATGTGAACGAATTTATGAGCTTCTCTTTAAATGATGTCAAAGGCAAACTAGTTGGAACAGGCAACAGACGGAAGTACTTATAGTGCTAGCAATATGGCTGACAACGAGGTTGAATCATCCGTTGAAAGACGTCAAAAATTAGTATTTGTGAGACGGAGAATGGTTTTAAAAGTTTTTCATTGCGATGCCAGTTAAGAACATGTTAGAGATCGATTATTTATGATGGTTTTTTGATGATATTGACTATTTACGGAGTATAAAATTTAAAATTCCATTCCAAAATTACAAAATAAAGCGCTTTTATTGAGGACTCAGACACTAAAAATATCTGGAAATTTAAAGTGTTAACGAATAAGAAATTATAACTTCTTTAATAGTGAATAAATGTGTACGTTGAGTAATACTTTTTTTAAACTCACGTATTAAAGTTTTTAGATATGTCCACTATTCAGATGTAGAATGAAATAACTACGAAGATTTACTTAATCATAATAAAGGCGAATCATAGGGAAAGACATTCTGTCAGGTCTTCCGGTCAGTCCGTAGGCAAGAGGAGAATTTGGGAGTTCAAACCACCGTATAGGGTCCCTTAAGTAAAGAAATGCTTAAAAAACTGTTTAAGCAAAAGTTATTCAGTTATATTAAAAACACAAAAACCAAGCAATTGATTGAAAAAAAAACAACAAATATTTCATAATGAGCTCTTATAATGAGCAATATTTAACCAATTCTAATTCAAACTTGCAAAAATCGCTGTTCCAGGATAGTTTCTTAGTATTTGTCTCAAAACAAGCTAAGATGGGAAAGGCGAATCAACTTTATTATATGTACTAAACTATATTTAATTACCTACCTTTATTTAACTACCTAACATATTAAATATTTATTTCTGAAGTGCAGACGTAAATTAATACAGGTTTTGCATTTCAAAATAAATTCGCCAAGTGAAACAAGATAAATTAAAATTCTAAATTAGACAAAAAATAAAGAATTACAACTTAATTCTTAAAGAACACACTTGCGGGAGTTCTAATTGTCATAAAATTTAAACTGTTCTTTTTTTTCAATTCAAGAACCAATTCAAGAACGGAATATATGCCGTATAGACCTATATCGATCTTACCTATATTCTCTAAAATTTTTGAAAAAGCGATGAAGACGAGAATTGTCAACTTCCTTGAAAAAAATAGTTTATTCAACAAAGTGCAATTTGGTTTCAGATCTGGGTTATCTACTGAAGATGCTCTTTTAAATTTCTGTTCAAATATCTATTCTAGTTTAAATTGCAAAAATATTAGATTAGATATAACTAAGGCTTTCGATACAGTAGACCATAAGATTTTGTTAGGCAAATTGTTTAACTGTGGCTTCAGGGGATCCATTTACAACTGGTTTAGTTCTTATCTGTGTAAAAGGCAACAAAGAGTTAGGATTGAGTCCTATTTAAGCAGTCCTGTAGAAATATCAATAGGTGTTCCTCAGGGCTCGGTACTGGGTCCGATTCTTTTCTTGATCTTCATTAACTCCCTATTTTCGCAAAACTTTAAAAGCAGTATAAATGCGTTTGCGGATGATATGGCATGCACTTTCACCAGTAACTCCCCATTAAGCCTAGCTGTAGATATTAACCATGATCTTGAAGTTTTAAGTCATTGGTTTAAAGTTCATAGGTTGGTTCTAAGCGATAAGACTAGAATCATGTATTTTAATGTATCAGGAAAAGAATTAGATTTTTGTAGTATTTATTTTCACTGTGGTAAATGTGAAAAGTTTTCATATTCTCATGATATTTGTCTGTCTTCCCAGTGTCCTCAAACTTTCTTTGCACCCAATTTGTGTTCTTCTAAATGTTTTCGTATTGAATGTATCAAATCGTTTAAGTACCTTGGACTCCTCATTGACTGGAGAATGAGTTGGTCTGATCATACTCATGCACTTAAAAAGTACCTGGTGGCTGTGACAAGGCACTTATATATGTTAAAATCTTTTTGCTGTCAAAACCTTCTTAAATGTATTTATTTTGGTATTTTTCATTCCAAATTGGAGTATGGATTGTCATGTTGGGGTGGTACTAATGACAATAAAATTAATCCGCTCCTAGTTTCCCAAAAACACGCTGTTCGTTTGATTTGTAACAAAGGCCGCTATGAAAGTAGTCTGGAACTGTTTAGGAACCTCAAAATTCTGCCTCTCAAACACCTTTACTTTTACAAAGTTTTAAACATTTTCTTTGCCAAATCTGGTTATCTATTGACTAGAAGTTCTCGGGACTATAATTTACGTATCAACGACCGAAATCTTGTTTTAGTACCACATCACACTTTACAACTATTTCTTAATTTTTATATTATACAGCAGTAGCACCAAGACTTTTTAACAGCTTGCCTGACAATATAAGATCGACCCGCAATAAATCTATTTTTCTCTAAAATGTCAAGTTTTGGCTATTAAATTTAAATTATAATGAAGTTGATGTCCTTATCTGTGCTGTTATATAATATATTATCTTTCGTTTTATTAAATTTTGTGCAATTCATTCATACTGTCTCCTATTCATTACACTTACATAATTTAATTTAATTTAATTTAATTTAAAAAAAAAAAAAAAAAAAAAAAAAAAATTATACTTATACTTATATATTATTTATATTTTTTAATTATTTATTTCGACTGTTATCGCCTCTAGTTTCTCGTGAACTATAGATAGCAGTTCTTTTTTATTAAGTTCAATATTAATTAATTTCGATGTATAATTATGTAAAATGTTTAATTGCATGTACTGTACTTGATTTAAAAGAAAATAAAACCTCTACTACTACTACTACATATTGCAACTATCGAATGCCATTAAATTTGCGACTCTAACTCATGTTGTCTCTGAACTACGATCTCCCAAAAATCAGCTAGAGCCAAAAGTATAGCCAACATAGCAAACTGAAAAAATGTTTAATTGATTTTTTCGTTATCATTTAAGTTTATAATATAAGTACACTCCAATGACCAATATTACATAGTAATACATTTTTTAAAAAAGTGATGACTAAATAAAAACAGGAACTAGATGTTATGTCTTAAATGCTTAAGTTAAATATCAAAAAGAAATGAATTCAATTTCTTTAAAGTCGAGAAAGCTAAGCAGTCTAAGATTGAGCAAATTTAAGGATATCAATTCCACTCATCATGTCGGAAAGCTTTAATTAAAACTAAAGTACGCCAGTGGTCGAAATTCGACCTTTCGCCATACTACCCCCGTGCAACACGGTGTATTCCAGCCCGCATTTTTTTTTTAAAACCATTCGGTGCACTTCTTCACCCTACTATGATTCATTTAAAAAAATCATCAAAATAGGTTAAAAAACACTCTGAACGCCATACCACCTCCGAGCAACGCCGGTTATTCCAGCTAAAGGGCTGCTTGAATGTGTTTGATACAATAAAGTGCATCAAACATTTTATTGTCTTTTTCTCTATTTACTTTATTCTTGAAAGCATAAGCAAACATAAAACAGCATTCTCTTACAAAAAAAGTGCTACCTATACAGCATTTGTTATGGTCTAATAAGCCAAACATAGATCAATGCAACACAGCCGTTTCTTTTGTCACATAGAATTCTACCAAATGCATCTAATTAGCCGGAACGTAACACGACGTAGAAGCCTGTTGAATTTTGATGTCTATGTTTCGTCGGCTGGCATTTCCGCATACATTGTGCTTTTAGTAAGGTTGCTAGCATCACACTTTGATTTTTGAGTAATCTTTTCTTGATGCGTTTATTTATTGAAGCGAAATGTAAGTATTTTAATTTCAATTGGTTTTTTTAATAACTAAAATAAAAAAATAATTGATCTAGTGAATTATTTGACACTTGCTGTGGTTGCTACTTTGGTGGCATAATCAACAAAAAGCCATGGTACGTTTTGAGTCATGTTTCAACCTATGTTACGTCAAGTTTGCATAATCAGACTATAAGTCTCTCACCAAGATATGCACTTTCGCATTATTTCTAAATGCTCTATGAATTCAATACGATCAAATAGAGACAACCAAATCAATGCAAAAAACAACGAGCACACCAAGCAAAACAAATATGTAACTGCATCCGATGTGATTTTTTTTTGCTCTGATATGAAGCCGAAAAACCTTTTAAACACAAAACAATAACATTATACATTGTTTGTTGGCAAGTTGTTGTTTTTTGTTAATTTTGTATTCGTTTTTTGCTTTTTATTTATTCTTTTTCATTGTCTAATCATTTTCAAGAATAAAAATAAAACAACCAAGAACTCAGTGTCCAACACTGAGCATTTTAACTCATTGCAAAACATTTCGATTTTACTTTATATGCTTATTTACTTACTTAGGTGGCCGTACCAACCCGTTTCCGGGTTTCGGCCGGCCTCATCCAGGCGCCTCTGCTTTGCTCGCCCTTCTCCAATCGGATACACCAAGTGCGGTTAGGGCTTCCTCAGCCTGGTCCATACATCGGAGGCATGGTCTCCCTCGTCGTCGTTGACCAGCGACCCTCGCCTCGAGCACCTTTTTCGCTGGAGCTTCGTCGTTCATACTATGGACATGACCCAGCTAGCGTAGTCGCTGCACAGTTATACGCCGGACTACGTCAATATCATCGTAGAGCTCATACAGCTCGTGGTTCATTCGGATGCGATAGTCATCGCCGACTCAAACGGGACCGAAGATTTTGCGAAGAACTTTTCTCTCGAACACCCCCAGAGCAGCTGCGTCAGTTTGCGAAACTACCCATGCCTCAGCGCCATAAAGCAGCACAGGTAGAACGAGCGTCTTGTAGAGTATTAGTTTTGTCGATCGAGAGAGGGGAACTTAGTTGCTTACTGAGCCCGTAGTAGCACCTATTAGCAATAATTGTTCTTCTCTTTATCTCCAGGCTGATTTCGTTGTTGGTATTAATGGCGGTGCCAAGGTAAATGAACTCCTTGACTACTTCAAAGTTATAGCTGCCGGATGAAACGTGGGAGTCTAAACGCCGCGCTCCCTTGTTTGTAGACAGCATATACTTTGTTTTACCCTCATTTATCGTCAAACCCACTTTGACTGATTCCTTTTCGATAGCGGCGAAAGCAGCGGTTACATCCCTCTTGTTTCTGCCGACAATATCAATATCACCAGCGTACGCAAGGAGCTGGACACCTTTATAGAAAATGGTGCCATTACGATGCAGACCGGCCTTTCGTACGATCCCCTCATGATGATGTTAAAGAGATCGCAAGACAGTGGATCGCCTTGCCCGAACCCTATTTCGGTATTGAAGGTTTCGGAGAGGTCATTTCCTACCTCGACAGAGCTGCGTGTGTTGCTCAACGTCATTCTGCAAAGTCTAATCAACTTTGCAGGTATACCGAACTCAGACATTGTTGCGTATAGGCAATCCCTTCTCGGGCTATCGAACGCAGCTTTAAAATCGACAAAGAGATAGTGTGTGTCAATTTGATTTTCGTGGGTTTTCTCCAGGATTTGTCGTAGCGTGAAAATCTGGTCTATGGTGGACTTTCCAGGTCGAAAGCCACACTTATAAGGTACAATCAGTGTTTTTGTAACCGGCTTTAATCTTTCACACAGTACGCTTGAGAGAACCTTATATGCGATGGAAATAGGATTGATACCTTTATAACTGGCGCAGATTGTTGGGTCTCCTTTCTTAAGTATAGGGCACAGTACTCTGTGGTTCCAATCGTCGGGCATGCTTTCTGCTAGCCATATTTTGCTGATGAGCTGATGCATGAGCCTTATCAATTCATCGCCACCGGTTTTAAGCAATTTAGCTGACAGGCCGTCAGCACCCGCTGCTTCATTGTTTTTGAGTCGTTGGATAGCAACTCGAACCTCTTCATGGCTAGGTGGTGGTACTTCGACTCCGTCATCGTTGATTAGTGGCACTGAACTGCGCCCTCCATGGGCGGGATTGGTGGAATCGTCGCCAGTTAGTAAATTGGAGAAGTGCTGTCTCCACAATCTGAGCACACACTGTGTATCCATATTCAGATCTCCATTTTCGTCTCTACAAGTGGATGATCCGGGCTTGAAACCTTGGGTTAGACCCTTAACCTGTTGATAGAATTTTCGTGCATCGTTCTTGCCCTGGTACACCTCAATTTCCTCACGCTCACGCTTTTCTTGCTCTCTGTTCTTGCGTCTGAAAAGGCGCTTCTCTTCCTTCTTCTTTTCGTGGTAGTTTTCTCGCACGGCTCGCGTTGCAGCTGACTGCAGCGTTTTTCTATATGCGCTCCTGACACTCCTGATCGTACCATTGGTTCCGAGGTTGTGGGCGCCGGAAACCTATGACTTCTTCAGCGGCAGCGCGCATGGAGTGGGATATATGCGCCCAAAGTCCGCCGGCGTCGTCGGGTCCAGAGGTTGGTTGGTTGAGCTTAACCGAGATTTGAGCGGAGTAGGCTTCGGCAGTCTGTTGTAATTGCAGCTTAGCGACATCTAGCTTTCGTTGCATTCCTGTGCGTATGTTCTTCGCATTGCATAATTGCATGCGGATCTTGGCTGCAACAAGATGATGGTAGGAGTCAATGTTGACCCCCCGAAATGTACGCACATCTAGAATACTAGAGGCAAGCCTTCCGTCGATAACAACATGATCAATTTGGTTTCGCGTTTTTTGATCCGGGGACAGCCAGGTGGCCTTGTGGATGTCGATGTGCTTAAATCTGGTGCTGCTTACTACCATGTACCAAGTCGATCAGCCTTAGACCGTTGTTCGTGGAGGTCTCATGAAGACTGAACTGACCGACAATGGGGCCAAAGATGCCTTCCCTTCCGACTTTCGCATTAAAATCGCCGAGGACTATTTTCACGTCATGGACCGGAAGGTGGCCGTAAACGTCCTCAAGACTAGCGTAGAAAGCGTCCTTGACGGCTTCGTCGTTTTCCTCCGTCGGGGCGTACGTGCAAATAAGGCTGATGAAGAAAAAGTTTGTCCTGATGCGGATCGTGGCCAATCTTTCGTTCACAGGTGTGAACCAAGAAACAAGGTGGCGTAGTTTCCAGCTAATGACGAATCCACATCCATATTCGCTCGTATCCGCATGGCAGCTGTAGTAGATATCGCAATGTGCTTGCTTAGAGCAGCCTTGCCCTTTTCATCGCATTTCCTGAATGGCGGTGATGTCAGCTTTTATTGTTTTGAGGGCTTCCGCCTGTTGGATAATGGCATCTTCCCTATAAAGGGTCCGGACATTCCAGGAGCATATCGGTAAATCATTTACTTTATATGCTTGCTATGATAAAGTGCCCGTTTTTCTTGTTTGCGTTATGCTTTCTTGCTCTCTATGTTGCTTATGTTTAAATACTGTTAAAGATGAGAGTTGAATAGAGGGAGCATGCGAACCACAAACAAATGTCTGGCAAGCATACCCATGGAGCTCTTTAATTCCAGCCTACATTTTTCTTTAAAAACTTTTCATTAAAAAAAAAAATCATCAAATTCGGTTGAATGACATACCACACCCGAGCAACGCCGGGTATTTAAGATAGCATTTTCCTTTAAAAACAATTTGGTGAATTTTTCTTTAAAAATTCGCCGGTGCTTCTCCCTACTCTGATTCATATAAAACAACAAAATCATCAAATTCGGCTGAGACACACCCTGAATGCCATACCACCCCCGGAGCAACGCCAGTTATTCCAGCTAGCATTCTCTTTAAAACTTCGTCTATGTTTGTCCCTACTCCGATTAATTTAAAAAAATAATCATCAAAATCGGTTGAGAAACACAGGAGAAAATGGTATTGAACTGTTTTGCCTTCGCCTATTTATATATAGAATACTTAAAATTTATCCTTAAAACTAAAGTAAGTAATGTATGAAATTCGTTCATCAAATCAGCACAATGTCAGGCAAAAACGGCAACACTATTATCAGCAAGGAACTGCAAATAAAAGCAGATACTTGACAGAACGAGAGGCTGACAGAAAAATAAGAGCCTTCACATATTTTCAAAACGAGCAACACTGGAAGTAAAGTAACACTTAAGCAAGGCTCGTTGGTTCAGAACAGCATAAACGCTACCACTTACAAACACATGCACGCACAGTGCAAAGCGAGCACCAAAAAGCATGCCGCAGTTTGGAAGCATGTAAATAAATAAATAAATCAATGTCTTGACAGTTACTTTTACGGTTCAAGTCCAAACAAGAGACCAACGACATCGACAATGACGACGACTACGACAGCAACTACGACGACAATAACGCGGACTACGTTGGCGACAACAACGTTACTATCAAAGTGTCAGAAACTGTTTTAAATGAATTAAATGCTTTGCGCCTTAAAGCATGCAACACTGAGTCGAGTGTTGAGTATTTATAAAGCGGCAAAGTGACTGTGAATAAGCCAACGCACGGCTCATTTATGAATTAAGAGTGCCAGCGGCGGAAGGAAGCAGCAGCAGCAGCAGCAGCACTCACCATCAAGTGTTTCTTGGCCGGCTGCAAAATTGTTCCGGTTATGACACCCCGGTAAATAAATGTGTATGAATATTTGCGCGGGAATTAATTGAGCATTGATAAATTGTGGCCAGGCAGTGAAGCACATTTTTGATAAATTTTTTTTCCACCATAGTTTACTTTAGTACGCCATGCCACATAACATGACATACATCATCATCCATCTATGCTTGATCATCGGCGCTAGCGTTGGCTCAACGCTGCACTCTATACAGCAAGATAAATTGTCGACGAAGTTGACACTTGTCTGACGTTTGTCTGCAGTGATTTGCGAAGAAACAAACTAAAATAAAAGAATAAACTTACTTAAAATGTAAATGTCCTTGCCTGTCCGCACGTTCGTTCGTTCGTTCCCATTCTGTGACAGTCTTTCATGTTGACATTGAATAAAAATGTAAATATGTCGACAGTGTTTATAAAACAAAGCAACAACAACAATAATAGCAAAAACTATTTTTATAAACAAGCTAGAGTGTAAATAATGCAAGTTTAAAAGTGACAGTTGACTGATGACAGGTCATCAACCAGTGTTGCCAACAAGAACAAGAGAGCAACATTTAGCACATTTTTCATAAGCACACACATGGAACTAAACACACAGCCAGAACTAGACAAGGATAGTTTGGGTTTAGACAACCAAGAGTTTTCTTTTTTGAAGGTTTAATGTTGCGGATTTGTTTTGGATATTTGACCAAAAATTAACATACATCTATTAAAGTTTAGAGAAATTATAGTTTCTGCTTTTTTTTTGTTGTTGTTGTGGTTATAAGCACATGAATAACTAGTTATTAAAATGATATTTTGTAATAATGAGAAAAGTTCATACCTTTCCTTTAAAACATCGAGATCTCTGTTTAGGTGCTTTAGGTGGCTTGAATGAGAAATAAGGATTTTATTTATGTTTTTTTTTAAATCACTTTTTCTAACACCAAGAAAAAAGAAACCGCAGTAAGATCATACAAGTTTACTTTTGTCCAGAAAAAAGGAACTGAGTTGAAGTACTTTTGTCTAATCATAAAAGTTTTTCTTCCAGCTAAGCACTGTTCAAAACTGAAAATATCCGAGCCTAATAAAAAAAAAAAAAAACACAAAAAAAATGTTTTGATCTCAAAGGTCAAATCTTTAATACTAACCAAATTATTCTATAAAGCATACAAAGGCTTATGAAACAAAATCTTAGAGATTATTTTAGATTATTATTATTTGATTGCTTAAACGTTATGAAAATGTTAAAAAAGCTTCCATTGAGATCATATTGAAATTAAAAAGATATTCAAATTGCGTTTTTTTTTTTGCGTTTTAAGCTTTTGGAAATTTTTTTGTTTTTCGCCATTCCAATTTTCGCATTTTGCCAAAAAATTGCATATATCTCCTTAAGTTCTTAGCTGCCGCAGTCAAATATTTCAGAAATATCTTAAGAAAGCTTTCATTACAATCATTTTGAAATTAAAAATATATCTTAAACATTTTAAGCTTTTGGAAATTATTACATTTTTCCCATACCGATTTTTGCATTTTGGTAAAAAACATGTTATAGAAAAATGCTCATAAATTCTGTGATTGTGAGTTTCCGCTTCCAAAATTTATGAGAATGTTAAAAAAGCATTTTTTAAAAATACAAAAGAATAAAATAAAATGAAGAAATTAAGGCTCATAAGGAAACTTATATTTGTGTTCTTATACAGTCTTTTTTTGATATAACAGATTTATTTTTTCTTCCTACGTCTTTTAATAAAAAAATTTTAGCTTTATTATGTAAAAAATATGAATAAAGAATATTGTACATACACGATGCTGAAATTTATGATCTGTCTTGAAATCTAGAGCACTACACTTTGAAAAATGTCTACAACTGGAAAGATATCCGTGGAGTAATTAAAAGCCAAAATAATAAGATTCCTGTCTGTTATTGTGTATACTTAGTTTTTAATTCCAACAAAAAATATTTTTTGACTTTTGTCCATTTTCGTTACACTATGCGATGTTGCGTTCGTGATTTTGGCACGAACCATACCAACAACCATAACAACAACGTAATCAGCTACTGAAACATTTCATGCATTTTTTTTTTTTCTCATAGGAAAATATGAATTTTTCTTCTAAGATGTTGGTACTTTGTGATTTAGTTTAAGAAGTGAAAAACGAGTTAGATATACATTTTATGGTGTTTGCCATAAACTGATATTTTGACTTATTTTTTATCTTTGTACTATGAATATTAAAGGATGTAGGTAAACCAAAGGAAGTGAACAAAAACCACCACATTGAAACCACGCTGTAAGATGTAACTCATACGTCAAAAACTAATAATCGCACACTTTTTCTTGTTGACTGCAAACTTCAAGATATCACGTAGGTTGCCCAGTACGCCTACTGCGAGTTATCTCGACCCTTCATTACTTGCCATATTTTTATATTAAACCAACTGTGCTCTTAATACCGGAATCGTGGAAATTCCGTGGCAGTTGACAGTTGTTAAATAATAAAAAAAAATCTTTCAGCTCAGAGTTGAGTCACTAGAATTGGCTGTTATGAACTTTGTTTCAAAATTGATATGAAATCGATACAAAATCGATATAAATTTTGGTAAAACGAAGTGTAAAAGTTATAACCGGAAAAGACTGATATAACCATAAGTCGAGTGAAGTTTGTCTAGAATTCAAAATATCGTTTTCGACTAAAAGCATTAGTGAATGTATGTTGATTTTTTAGCAAAAGTATTTCTTTCTATAACAACGTGTCTCTTGTTATGCTCATAAAACTAAATTTGTTTAAAACGTACTAATAGCATATGAACAATTCCACGAATTATCGGCAAACTGTGGAGGTCACCATCTGGGATTTTTTTGTAACTTTCCTAATTTAAAGACAAGGGGGAAAAATAGTTAAAAAATATTTTTTTAACGTTATTATTTCAGCTACAATCAATTATGGTATTTCTCTAATAAAATGTTTCAGTCATTATATCCTTTTT
Source organism: Coremacera marginata (assembly GCA_914767935.1). Taxonomy (NCBI): domain Eukaryota; kingdom Metazoa; phylum Arthropoda; class Insecta; order Diptera; family Sciomyzidae; genus Coremacera; species Coremacera marginata. The sequence continues at coordinate 141,018,328 of OU612044.1, forward strand.
TTCGTAGTTTGTTTTGGACTAAAAAAAAGGAAAGAAATGTTTTTTATATACACTGTCACAAAAATACATGGGAATTAACTTCAATAATTGCTGGCAACTGATTGCCTAAATTTTTTATCGGTAAGTTCCATTGATCAAAATTCAAAATATTTCACACTAGAAATGCGTGAATCCTCTCACCCAGGATTGCCATGAAAAACATTTTCATATCGTAACTTCTGCACTCAGCTCATCGGATTCTCGTCGGATTTGTGAAACTCTTAAAAACAATAACAACCTAGAATTTTTCGGTCGCGTTTTACACTAAACGATAAAAATAAAATGCACTGCGATTGTATGACGAATATTTTATTAACAGATAGTTTATTTATTTAAATTCAGTTGCATTTCGTTTCAATAATCAAATCATTAAATGCATTTCTTTTTTGTGTATTTGTGACTATTACTCATTGAAAAATCATTACTTTGAAAAATGTAGTTAAAAAATGTATGGGCATTCCAGACTTTGAAAGTACTTTGACATTGATATTTATGATCAACTGTTTGATAACTGGGTTACATAAGTTCTTATAAATAGTTTGAGAAATATCAATGCAATCTATATTTCTTTCAAAGTCCTACGCACTTCAAAGATAGGCAACACGTTTGCGCAGTATTAAACATTCTTTTGGGTTTTATTACGAGCTTTATAGCTTTTTGGGACTGGTCTGTTCTTTTTGTGCTATTGGAAGTGTATTTATAGATGCCAGGGGTTATCGGTTCAACATATGACTGAATTTTAAGGCATTCATTTCATTTAAGTCAATTAAATTTGGGCAGTTCTTTGATATCAAAGTCAATTTAAGAGCTGTGTCTGCTGATAATCTAATATATAAAAATAAAAATAATATATAATATATAAAAATCTCGTGTCGCAATGTTTGTGGCCGAATTCCTCCGAAACAGCTCGTCCGATCTTAATGAAATTTTTTTGTATGTTTGGTAGGTATGAGAATAGGTTGTAAAGTACTTTTCACTCTCCTACGCAAACCGGGCTTCGCCCAAATAAGTCATATTTTCGATACAGAATAACTGTGGCAGTAAAAGTCACAGAACATTGAAACTCAGAATTGAGGTATCACTTGGTTATGTCCTTTTAATCGAAAACTTGGACTGGCATTAGACAAGGGGGTGTGGCTCGGCCCATACAAGCCAAATTTTTGATATCGAATAGCTATGGAAGTAAAAGTCACAGAACAGTGAAACTCAAATGGAGTTACCACTTCGTTAAGTCTTTCTAATAGATAACTTGGACGGACATTGAGCAAGGAGGTGTGGCTCCACCCTTATAAGCCAAATTTTTGATATCGAATCACTTTGGAAGTAAAAATCACAGAACATTCAAACTCAAAATGGAGTTTCTTACTCAACCCAAATTTTCTCAAATTTTTTTTAAATGGAAACATCACAAAAAATGGGAGTGGTCGCACTATAGCTGCACAAACTTTTTTAGAAATCATTAAAAATGTACATGCTTTCAAAGTAAAATACCGCGTTTGGTATATACAGTCTATTGATCCAAGCGGCAATCACTGTAAGTACAAATGTGGACACTTAATAAATTACCATTAAAAAAACAGACACACAACAAAAGTTCGAATTAATTGGATAAGGGCGTAGCCTCCCCATACACCCATATCAGGGGACTAGCGCGGAGCGCAGTGAGGCGCGCCGGGTTAAAGCTAGTAAAATAATAACAATAGTAAATATAATAATAAAGCTGATAATAATAACATCATTTTGCAACAATAATCATTTAGTTTCCTACGTTTTTAATGAGAAAATTTTCCGTATTTAAAAATTTTTTATTGAAATTCGACTCTAGTTCAATCATAAATAAAAGTATTAATCGCAAACCAGCAAAAGTAATCGTCCATCGTGATAAAATGTGCATGATTTTTGATTTTTTGTAAAAATGTCTTAAAGCTGGACCCAATTTTTTTTTATTATTCTATTTTTTTCTTCTTTTCATAAACTGAAGGAGTACATGTGAAATCTGACGTCGGATTAATCTTTTCTGAAATTGTAACATTTTGAAGAATTTTGGCCAACTATTGGACCATCGAATTCAAGTCTGAAAAGCGTAACAATTCCGATATATCACACCATTTGGCGACACTGCTCTCACCTGCAATTATCTGTCTCGCGCTCTTATAAAAACTCTCTTCTGCAGCTATCATTCTCACGCTTTTTTTCGTTTAAAGAAAACGCTATAAATGCGAGAATCCTCTCATACATTTATCTGTTTCTCTCTCAAATGTTCAATATCCCAGCGGCAAATTTACGGAGTACTCCAATATTTCATAAATGCAAGGCAGTACACTTGTGTTAAGTTAGTCATATATGAACTTGTGCGTGAAGTTGAATATGGCAAAACGAAGCTCGACTACTTGTTTGCATACTTTGTAATCGAAAACGTAGTCAGTGTGCCTACAGCAGTGCACTTGTGTTGTGCCATTTATGAATGAATTTATATATTTGTATATCATTTGTATATTTGTATATCATGAGTCGTATTTGGGTGATTTTTGCTATTTTCCTTTTTGTTCTCTTTGTTCACTTCTTTGCTTGGGGCATTCTTCATATTCTTTCAATATTTTCAGTGGTTTTTGGTTATGTAAGCTTCAGTTGCAAATCGAAGCGCGAATAAGTAGGTTAATCACTTTAAAACGGTTTAAAGTAATTAAAAAAATAACAAAGGGATTTATTTAAAAATTTTTTTTTTAAAATTAAAATAAGTATGTCTAGCAGATGTAGATGTAGAGAAAGAAATTTGAAATTTGCGTCGATTAATAAAAAAGAAAAAACAGTTTATGGCAATCAAAAAATATTGTGGTGGCTGATGAAATACATGAAGACAATACGCAAGAAACCGACAATACGAAGAAAATATAACCGATTTGCTTACTATTCCTACACTTCCGAAGCGAGGTTGTAGGAAGCTAGACTACTTTGTAGCACACTTTGTAATTAGAAAAGAAGTCGGTTTCCCTACAAATTGCACACTTTTAAAGTAAGGTTGTAGGTAGCTTGAGTGCTCCTTGGCATATTTTGTAATCGAAAATGCAGCCCGTCTGCCTACAAAGCGGCCATTGTCTTCTAAAAGTAAGTTGAAAGTGGATACGAACATGTGTTCATTACCGCTTACGAGTGTATTGCTCTTTATCGATTTAGTGAATTGCCCATTTGCCGCTGGGCTATGAAGCATTTACTTTCGTTTTTAATGCGTATGTTTTCATTATTATTGCAGAAAATTATGCAAACAAATTTATAAAATTAAAGGAAACCCCTTAATTTTTACGAAACATTGAACAGAAACTATATATTTCAAATAAAAAAAAAAAAATTAAAACTGAAATTTGCAAAAAAAAAACATAATCCAAAAATAAAAAAACAAATATTTGGACGTATTTTCAAGAAAATTATATAGTTGTATATTTTACAGACCTATTCCTGCAAATTAACAATAGTAAACCAGTATTTTTCAAATTTCTATGTGTTTGTTGCAATTTTATGATTTCAAAACAAAATTTGAAGCTCAAAAATATTAAATATTGATAAATTGCAATTGTGAGCTGCTTTTCATACATTGACAATTTCATTGACAGATTTTGTTTTTTGAACTTCCCCAGCCAGCATTTTGTATCGCGGAAGAGCTGAAAGTGAATCTTCTTCAAGAACGATTTTTCGCCGGCGAGCTCGCTGTTTTATCGCTATCTGCTCTCTCTTGGGAGAAGAAAGTTCATAGTGGCAAAATCTTCTCGAAGAGCAGAAAATGATTCTTACTAAGAAGCAGAAAATGAGTCTTCCAATTGAGCAGAAATTTTTTTCCAATTGAGCGTAGACGAAAAAGGGCGAAATAACGATAGCGAATCGCTTTCTTTTTGCGCAAAGGGAATGTCGCCTAAATATCTTCCAAAAGTATCGCTTTCGCTTCGACCCAGCAATGAAATCAAAAAGTTAGAACAAACACATAGAAATATGCAAAATGTTGGTTTGTTAATTTTCAAGAATATGCCTTTTAATACATTACTCACAACTGGATTTAATTTTAATTGATTGATTAAAAGAGAAGGACAAAACAGACTGATAAAATTATGTTTGTATTCCAAGAGCAATTTGTAATAACCTCACTAAAAAGCGTAAAATATCGCTAAAATATCACACGTTTAATATTAATACTCCCGCTCGTAGATTATTGTTTGAGCGAAAACACGCTAAAAAAGCAGGAAAAACGAAAGCAATGTGGAATATGAGAAACGCTTAGTTTTTGACTGAATTGAAAGAATATGCTGCGTGGCGTGATTTTTTTTTATAAAAAGTTAATAAATAAGTTTTTAGAGTGTAGAAAAATATGACTACGAGAAAACATGAGAAAAAGGCAACAATTGCCGTGTCTTTTACGTCTTTTATTTATTCTGGCTGTGTTAATAGATAACCCATTTCGAAAATAAAATCAATCTATATAAAATTATCTCAGATTTTTAAATAAAAATATGAAAAAAAAAATTGTAAATGGAGTCAAGGGCATAAAAATTAGATTGAAGTTTTTTAAACTTGCTTTAAAGAGCATTCCTCAAACATTTTTGGGAGTTACTATTTTTTTCCTAAAAGGTTACGTTTTTTATATAAAAAAAAACATTAACACTTTTTTCTTAGTCCAACAACAAACCATGAAAAATAAAAGAAATCATCACTGAAAGATTTTATTAGAGAAATACCAGGATTTATTGCAATAATTGATAATAATTATAAAAAAAATTATTTTAGCATATTGCTAACATTGTCTTCGAATTAGGAAAGTTATAAGAAACTCCTAAATCTTCACAGTTTGCCGATAATTGGTGGAATCGCTCATATATATGTTAGTTTTTTGGCTGCAATTTTAAAGTTATCAAAAAATTAAATTTTTTTTTTCTTATTCGATTTAAAACAAGAAGTAAGATATTCTCTGAATAAAAATGTAAGCAATTTATTTACTTTTTTTGATATACCGATTAAAACCCTTAACATGCAATCCTGAAAAGTTGCATAAACTAAAATACGTTGTTATGTCTTGATATCACATACATTATGAAAATAATAGAAATAATACAATGAAAAAGTCGGCCAAGGTATTTTAAAATAAGTGCATTTATACAAATTAATCGACAATTCTTTTCGACTGGCCGAGCTTATCTAAGGTTTGCTAAAACAGGCTCATAAAAATTTTATTATATATAAAAATTTTTCTTTTATATTCCATTTATGGGCATATGTTTTGATAATCGATACAAATATCTCTCCATTAGTCCTTAGTATGACTGTTTAACAGTGGGCAATTCCGTTAAACTCTCAGCCAAGAATGTTGATATGATTAATATTATCTTATTTTCCCTTACTTATACTGGACTCAAAGAATATTAACTTTTTTTTTGTTATCCAATACCTTCTACTTCACATATTTACGGTTCGACTAAAATCAGGCATCATTTTTTCACTCCATCTCTCGACTCTTATAGATGCAAGCAAGATAAGTTTATCATCCTTCTATATACAACATAAACTTCAATCAAAATTAATCATATTATAGTGGCCATCCATTAATGCAAACAAAATAATTTTCCAACCCACCACAGCTCAATAACTCAATACTGTAGTTCCTGTCACAAATGACGCATTAAAAAACTTATAAATTCATGTCGAATTCTAGACATTTGATAAATTGAAATTGACCCACATCAAAAGCCATACATAGACCAAGTTTATCAAAGAAACTTGGTACTGGTATTGAAATACAAATCATTCACAGGAAGCGCAGGCAATAAACAAGCTTCAGTTTGTAAAATGCGTAGAGTTAAAAGAAACAAAATAGAAAAATAAAGGAACACAAAAAAAAAATATGTATATGAATGAAATGAAACGGAAGACCACATGACGTGCAAGTCTGTCACTCACTCACGCACTTACTCCCCAATCTTCGCTCCTGAGTCAACACAAATGTCAACATTACATCATCATTTGGGCTTGTAACTCACACACAGTGACGGTAACGATGACGACGATGGTGATGACGCTGACGCTAGCTGTGGCAAAATGGTCCAGAGGCAGCTACTGGTTACTTGGTCAGAAGTTTTAAAGATAAACATCGACAACTTGTTTGTGTTATGTGTTTTTTTCGTGGGAGAAGTCAAGAAGCAGGCGCAAATGTCAAGTATATTAGTGTAATAGGGGGGAGTGTGCAGCAGAAGAGGAGGGTATATCTGAGTTCGAGAATGGTGCCCCGAATGTGTATCATTTGTGCTCATTGTTATTTGACAGCGACAAAATTGTTATTTTCCCAGATAAGCCATCAAGTGAGTTTTTTTTTCTTGTTAATTTATTAAGTAGAGTTCTTTTTATTTACTCTCAAGAACTTGATGGCCACCAAATTATTTCTTAATATTTGAACCTTGCCAACCTAGTTGGGGGAAAGCTTATCGTATGTTGACAGCTTAATGTCAGGGGGCGAAGAAGACAAAGCAGGCGTTGCCTTAAATAGGCGTCTAAATGTCGCCTTTAAGCTGAAAGGAATGGATTAGCTGCAGCATCAATAACTGCTGGCCAAGCTGATAGTACTGATGTGACTTAGAGCGCAGTCAATTAGGTTGTTGACGAGATAAACTCACATGGATTACAAGTGGCAATCATTATCTGTTCTGTGTATTGGGATGAGTCTGAAAACTGAAATAAAAGTATTCAAACTCAACGCAGTGCCTAAGTTGATAAACCGTCTAACGTATTTTGTGTGCCTTTGACTAATATTTTAAGAAAATTTTAAGTTATTAAGCAAAAGTTAAGAGCTTTAAAGAGTGATTGACATTAACTATCACGAAGTTCTTCCAAAGTTATACTATTGTAACGGCACTTTTGCTACTTTTAATGCAATCCTTTCTTGATTTCAATGTGCTAGAGTGCCTGTGACAACGTTTGAGTAGATCAGATCAGAAAACAGATTAGAGCAAAAGAGCAGCATGACTTGTTTTTTTTATTGTTCCAATGTGAAATCTGCCGGCCTGTCTGAACCGGCGTTCACTATGTTCGCAACCTAAGACCTGCAATCACTTAAGATCCTTGCAAATTACGGCATATTTGTTGATTTTATTAAAGAATTTTAATAACAGGAGCAAAAGGGGAGTGCAAATTGTCCCTGGAATTAAGAAAAAAAAAAAAAAATTATATAATTGAAAAGAAAAAAAATTATTTAAATGTTTGGTCTGCATTCCGATTTGCTTAATTTATAAAAATTTTAAAACAAAAAAAATTTAAAACAAAAATTTTACGACCTTAGTTGAAAAATAAGACAAGATACTCTTTTTGAAATTTTCCTTAGATTTTAAATATTATAATTCTGCTATAAATTTAATTTTTTGCTAAGAACTAAGGAATAAATAACCCATTTTTACACAAAGGGACATACAAGGAGAATTTTTTAGTTACTTAAATTAGGGAGGTGACGGATGTCATCTTGTTAATGCAGATACCTTTTGTAAATATCTACTCGTATATATATAAAAATTAATGTATGTATGTGGGTATGTGGGTATGTGGTTTGTGTGTATATCACGTATAGACTCAAAAACCACCGAACCAAACTTTATGAAATTTTTAGGGATACTGAAGCAACATTCTGGAAGTGTTCCTGTGAAGTTTGGTGTTGATTGGACAAGGGGGCGTGGTACCTCCCATACAACCCAAATTGGCTCTATCGCCCACAAACCAAAAAAAAATGCTATATATCAGACGGTTTTAATCATATAAAACTAAGATTTGGTAATTTTGTTCAGATAGTTACTTTCGGTGACTGTACAAATGGGCGTGGTCACACTATATCTACGCCCACTTTTCAGCAACCATTTTAATTTCTGAGATGTTCAAGTTTTGATAGTGAATCTTGGTACGCAGGTGCTATGGATACAAGTAGCAGTCATTATGTAAATATAAACGTTGTCACGCCCAATTTTACCGCCCACAAATCAGTCAAAATGCTTTATATCAGACGGCTTTTGCCGTAGAAGCCTAGGATTTGGTAATTTAGTTTATTTGATAACTATCGGCCAATGCACAAAAAATGGGCATGGCCGCACTATATCTACGCCCGCTTTCTCGAAATCATGCTTATTCCTGAGTTGTGCACGCTTTGATAGGGAATCTTAGTATGCAGGTGCTATGGATCCAAGTGACAGTCATTATGTATATACAAATGTTGTCACGTCCACTTTTAACGCCCACAAATCAGTAAAAATGCTTTATATCAGACGGCTTTTACCGTAGAAGACTAAGAATTGATAATTTTGTACATAAGGTCACTGTCGGCAACTGTTAAAAAATGGGTGTGGTCGCCCCATATATACGCCCACTTTTTCGAAATCATGCTTATTCCTGCGTTGTACGCGTTTTGATAGTAACACTTCATATGCAGGTGCTCTAAGTGGCGGTCAATATATATATATATATATATATATATAAAATTTGCCACGCCAACTTGTACCACCCTCAAATAAAAAAAAACTACGCGAAATGGCCAATTTCAGCCCTTGAAAGAACTTTGACCAAGCTTCTTATGATGAATTGTGTTGTGCGTGTTGTGGAATGTTTGAACACAAATGATCGAGAACTGGACCTAAAGTTTTATGCCGACTCCGAACGGCTTATTTTTACTACAAGTTTTATGCCGACTCCGAACGGCTTATGTTCTCAAGAAGCTTTTCATGGCAGTTTTTACACTCTGAGGTTTGCCATTGTCAGCAGAGAGGTGACGGCCGAACAGAAAAATTAATTCAAATGAAAAAACTTTCTGTGTCAGGAGCTCCCATATGGACCACACACTCTACCCACTACGCCACGGCCGCCACTTTTTTTACCCAAAAATCAATAGAACTTCTATAAATCAGACGATTCTCATCGTGAAATACTAAAATTTGGTAATTAAGTTCATACGCTTATTCTCGACAGCTTTGCAAAATATGTGCATGGTAGCACTATATCTGTGCCCACTCTTCAGAAATAATTTTATTTCATTTATTTATTTATTTATGTATTATAGTTAATTACAATTTAACAATTATAACTAAGTAAGCACTAGCTGCCAGGGCTATCGGTTAGAAATAATTTTAATTCCTGGGATGTGAACATTTTGATAGTCAAACTTGGTATGTAGGTGCTATGGGTCCAAGTCGCGGTCACTTTTTATATAAATTTTGTCACGCCCACAAATCCGTAAAAAGTATATAAATCAAAATTTACAGTAAAAGAATAAAATTTGGTAGATTAGTTCATATGGTTACTGCCAGAACCCTTAAAAAAATTAGCATGTCGCACTTGTAATTTCTGAGCTGTACTTGTTTTGATAGTGAAACTTGATATGTAGGTGCAATGGGACCAAGTGGCGGTCACTATATATATAAATGTTGCCATGCCTACTTTTTCTGCTCATCTATCTATCAGTAAAAAATGTATGTTTGTATACTGAGGCTCCTCACAAAAAAAAAGGTGTTTTGGTCGGTTGCTCAAAATAACGCAACGTAATGTTATGATGATTCCCAAATATTTCGACAGTAGCGATAGCTATTCTTGAGCTGGAAAAGTTTGAAATAAACAAAAAAACAAAAAAAGAAATGGCCATTTCAGGCCTTGAAAGGACATTGACCGATCTTCTTATGTTCTTAATAACAAACGGTCAGACTTAATAGCTTTTTGCACCAATCAGTTTTCAGTTTATTTCAGTTTATTTCAGTTTATTTGTTACTTTTGGTCAAATAAATTATCTATTGATGATAAAATATAGTGTAAAGTGAAGAATTAAATTGAATGAAATTACAAAAAAATGTACACATTTTTTACATTTTACAATTTATTTGACTAAAAGTAGTATGGGAAAAAATTCATTTAAATTTTAGTGAAAATAATATGAAAAAAGTTAAAACAATTTGGTCCAACGGAAAAAAATTAAGATTTTTTGATGCAAAAGAATTATATCATTACTCTTATTTCTGACCGTTTGTTTTTTTAACTACCATACCAGGCACTATTTTTATTTTTATTTTTATTTTATTTTATTTATTTAAAGTAGTGCTTACATGTAAGACAAGTCTTTTAAATGCATAAAGTAATGATTTATTCAACAGCTAATAAACAAGAAAAATATAAATAAAAGTTAAAACAAAGTTAAATATAATTAATTTAATAAAAAAAAAAAAAATAAAAAACGCAATTAAAAATTGAGACTTAAAATAAAGTTAAACTAACATAATATTAAAAAGACAAAGACAGAGATAGTTTTAAGAAAAGTATTGAAAAATTTCATGCTTAAAGGTGTGTTTATTAGAAATAATTTTAATTCTTTAATCGAAATTTTTTGGGATCACCGTAACATAAGCCATGGATTATTTTGAAGAACCGGACTAAGCAACTTTTTTTTCTAAGGAGCCTAAAATTTTCGATATCGAACAGTTTTGGTTTTTTTTTGTAGGTCGCACAGCCTCGGAATTCAGTATTCGACCTCAATTTACACTTGCCGTTCCACTTGTAACATTTTATGGGAGTTGGACGAGGGGCGTGGTACTTTTTCAGCACCCCAAATATTCGGTATAGTTTTCGAAATAAGTCACACATCAATAAAACTTTCAATAACCACATCAATAAACGGTACGAACTTACTATAAAAGTACGGCTTCACTAAAGCTACACCCTCTTTTAGGGGATAAGCGCTGAGCGCAGCAAAGCGCGCCGAATATAAGCTAGTCTCCATATAAAGAAAAAAAAAATTTAAAAAAAAGTGTTCTGAAGTGGCAACACTAAAAATCAACATTAACTTTTATTTGTAGGTTTTTGAAGATTTATTGATCGAAAATAATGTTTTCTTGCCAAATTTTGCGATTTATTAGTGGCTGTTCATAAATTAAGTAAAATGTTTTTGACTAATTTTTGAAGCCCCCTCCCACGCTCTCCCCTCTATGTCACACTTCGTCACAAAGTCTTTAACTCCGCCCCTCCCCTCATCTGTAACGTCACACGTTTACGTTTTTAAAATTTTAGGGTTTTTTTTTTTAATGTAGCAGTTGTTGTGAAAAAAGCATAGAACACTTTATATTTATTATAAGCTTTATCATTATGGAAATTACATGGCAATTTCAAGTTTTTTTATTGTGTTTGGCCATCAATTTTATAAAAAATTTGTTGATAAATAAACCAAGTATTTGGTAGTTTAGACATTATTTAAAAAAAATTGAATTTTAAGAATTCAACTTTTTTTGATATATAACTTTTTTTCTTTTTCATTTTTTGTAGCCACCTTTCGTTCTGTGATTTGCTTTGCTTGACTGAAATCGGCAACTACACAAATTTTTCTTTTATCAACACCGTTTTTCTTAGAAATTCATGGTTTCTCGGCTCCTCTTCGCTGCTTGCGTTTATTATAACAATGCCATTAACTTGGATTAATATCAAATATAAAAATTGCACCTTCGCCTACCGCGGAGATTTGAACCCGCACCCACCGATGCCACCAATTAAGAAGTAACTACACTACGCATGATTGATTCAATATTAATTACAACTGAAGCTATGCTGCAGCATAACAAAATAATCTATTAATAGATTTTTATTGTATGGCTATCAACCAAATACTGTGACATACTGCATCTGTTAATGCTGCATCTGTTAACATAGCTGCAGTTATGTCAGCAACCATTAGCAAGGCTTTTTGGATCAGTGGATAGAGCGATGGACTGACAACAAAAATTCCAAGTTCAATCACACACGGCCGTAAGAGAAATTATTTTTTTCTTTTCTTTTTGTTGATGAAATGTAATAAAATTTACTGGTGTGAATATTAACGTGTATTTTTTATTTTAACTTTATATTATTTTTTAATTTAAAAGTTATTTTATTAAAGAAATTAACATTAAATTATCAAATCTATCCTTTTCTCGTCTATCTAACGACGCACCTGTTTTTTTTTTTTTTGCAGAAAATAAGTCAAAACTATGCTTAAACCATCCATGCTAGTTTTTTTTTTAAATTTGTATTTTTGAATTCTGGGCTTAGATGAATCAAATATTTTTTTTGGCAGGATATCGAAGTATGTGCTTTCAAAGCAATGTATTAAACAATAAATTGCTTAGGTGAATAAGCATAAGCTTATAATTCCCATACAATTCTCTTTAACCAAACCGACTTAGGTGATTTAACTATTGTTAAATCATTTGAACATTGCATTTGTACATTGCACAAAGGAAAATATTGTATATTTTACGAAAAAAAAAAATTGTATATTTTACGAAAAAAAACAAATTTTACATATACGAATGACGTTTGTATATTGTACGAATATATAAACACATTTAACGAAACTTTACAAATTTTCAGACAACATTCGTATATTTAACATATTTATATCTTATAGATTTTGCAAACGTGCATTCGTAGAATGTACAAAGTACGAATTCCATAATTTTTTGGTTTTTTAAAAACACTACAAATGTTTTTACTATGTATGTACCAAGCATTTGTATATTCTACAAATAGTCTACGTTCGTATTTCTGCAAAGATTTTATTCGTATTTTAATCCTAATTTTTTTTTTTGAGTGTAACATGAATATCAAATTAATTTAATTTTATTTTCCGTGTTTTTCATCCAACCTCTTTAAGATAAAATAATAAAAATCGTGAATATTTGGTCCCAATTCTAAATACTAAAACCTAAATGCTCGTATCAACACAAGATTTAGGTATCACTTCAGAATAAATCGCAGTATCTATGTATATAAACAGAGTCAAAAATGACGTGTAGATGCCGCATTTTGCTTTTATTTCTTTTTTATTCTTCTTATATTAAAAATAAACACAATTTTTTATCAGTTATGTAAAAAAGTGTTTGCGTTGTATAATATAAAGCCGCACTCTTACTTATGATGGCAGTATAGAAACAAAATGTTTCCACAATTTTGTTTTATAAAATATGCATAGCTGTTTGTCGAAAAAAAACTTCATAACCTACAATTCATAAAAAAAGATATGCGAATGTTAAAAGTTTATTTTTTTAATTCAGATTTCTTAGTTCACATTCAGTTAAAGTTAAAATGTATTATTAAAGTATAAAATGTTTATGGTAGGACCGAACATAATTTACAATTCACATGAAATAATAATTTTATACGAGTACAAATTGAAGCATTTATTTATAAGTAATAAGTTTATAATTAGCAAATAGACAATTAACTAACTACTCGTATAGAAAGATACAAAATTTTTTAGTAAATATTTACGGAGATATCTAAATTTAAAAAAGTATCTAAGAACTTATTTGTTTATAACTTTAAAAAAACGAAAATTTTGAAAAAAATGATATTATAGAACAAAAATGTTTATAAAAATTCTCCTAAGTTCTGCCATAAACTTGTAAGGATGGAGCTTCGGCAGGGTACCGAAACTAAACTACCCCCCCGCGGCCATATTGAAGTATATTCGAAGTCTTTACCCAAGACATACACGATGACATTCAGTTTTATACAGGGTGTCCCGCAATTGAGTGCAAATATTTACGGAGCTGAAAGGTTATATTGAGCTGAGCAAAAATCGTATGGGAGGGGTGTTTATTTTCACACTCTTAGGAGCTACAAGGTTAATTAATATTTCACGACTTTGATTCACGTTATTGTTTCTAGCAGAAAAACTAACTTACGTAGAACTTATTTTGATAAAAGGCAATTAATCACCTTTCCATTGGCATATCAACAAACCCCACCAACTTAACCGTTACCTTGCTGTGATCGTGTAAAGATTAAATCAATCGGTTGAAATTACCAAATTTCAACTTTGAGTGCAAATTTCTCAGAATTTTGCTTTATAAATGAAGTTTTTTTTTCCATTTCAATTTTGTAACTTATTCAATTTTCTTCTTAATGACACCAAAAACATAAAAATATCTTTAAAAATAAAAAAGCTGGCTATACTAAAAAAAATTATACATATTAGAAAATAATGATAAGTAATGACATTACAATTAGTTGTGCAGTAGATAATATCATTATTTTCTTGTTTTAAAGGCCTTGGCCTTTTATTTCATTTTGTTTTAATTCGGGTTGGACACAACTTTTGGTTTCATAAATCCTTGCTATAACTGCCAAGTTATTTATATTGGTAATAAAAACCTTTCACTATAAAAATACATTCATAACGTTAAATGCCGTAACGTTTATTACTTTGATAGAAAAAAATGTGGTCCTATGATTTGGATCACTTTAGTTGTGAATGCTCCATAATACTCATTTGCTTATTTTTCACTGAAGTCGTGGCTAAGAAGAACACAAAGTATGTATTTCGTTATGATTAGAAGCAACTACAGTCTGGTAATGCTGCAACAACATGACTTTGTCTACAAAGTTTTATACGCAAGAGACCTGCAATTTGTGTCCAGCGCATCATCATCATTATCAGAACACAATTTCATCTGGTACTCCTACTACCAAAACAGCGACAACTATAACAATTGCATTCATATGGAAAACTCAAGAATAGATGCAGCCAATTTTCTATATCTACAGCCAGTGGGCACAGCATGAAACCTCGTGCTATGCCACAACAACAACAGCACCAACAAAAAAAAAATTGAAGTACTTAAACGAGCAAGAACAACAACTAGTGCGCTTAGAAGTTATGGTGCTGAAGCAATTCTAACACAAAAAATAAACTAAAACCAAAAAAACAGACAGCTTCGCTGCAGGATTGCAAAAAGATGCAAGCACAAACATACAGCAGATCGCAGAATGTTGGCAAACGCCAGGATCAGAACCAGAACAAACTTTTTTATGGAGCGGAAAAAACTCAAACAATGTTCGGGTAGTGCGCTCCGTTAAGCGTTTGATGATGTTGACAAGTGTGCGTTTGTTTTTTGTCGCCACTGTAGGTGGTTGGCTAGATGTGTGTTGGAGAGTTTCTCAGTGTGTATGTGTGTGCGAAATTGACTACAATGTTTTGCCATTGTTGGCTAAACAAGTAGCGCTCTCGCTGAAAAGGAGTGAATAATGGGGGCTGACAGAAAAGTCTGTTAGTGATGACGTTTAATAAAGGAATTTGTATATTAGTTTTTTTTTTTGACAATGACTCAAATAACAAAAGGATATCATTTACGCATTTTTAAAATATTATGATGAGCATAATTTTATTATTCATAAATCAGCCGTAAATGATATGAGTACTTAATATTATCCTAAATAATTTTGCTAGTGAATCATAAATGATAAGTTTTTGCTTAGAAATGAGTTTGAAAACGAATTATTAACCCTGCTTCGATAACCTATGTCTGCGAGACATATGCTTTTTTAATGTTTGCCCTCTCCCTCTCTCTCTTCCAACGAGGGTATCAAAAGGGTAGAGGCGCAACCAAAATAGACGAGTTGGTCCGCAACGAGTAGAGACGAAAATGTTCGCTTTAATGCAATTCAGTGATGTTGCCGAAAATGAAAAAACGTAATTTAATGAAGCTGAACGAAACAGCTTGTCCATACGTTGTGTCCCGTAAGAACTGTAGCAGGATTCCCAAAAAGTTAACGATAGTAATAGTTGTCGTTATCGGTCATTGTGCATGCACAGTTTCATAGTAAATGACAGTTTTCGCTAGTTAACTACAGCGACAATCATCGTTAAGGCGTTTGGAAATTCCGCAACTGAACTGCTAGCGTCTCAACTTGTCAGACGTTCGGCAAGTTGCAATCGTCTCGTTTTGTCTATTTTGTTTGGATCTTTAATATTAATTTTCCTTTACGCTCAAATTGCAAGTACAAATGTACCCTCACTTGAGAGGCATCGCCAGATATAAACCTTCGTCGAATGTTTTTTGGTCTGTGAGCACATCTCACATCTTACATTGTAATACAAACAGTGACAGTTTTGTTCCATTTTTTGACAAATGCAACGATGAGCAAATTTGCCCGTTTTTTTTTTAAGAATTGGGCCGGATCTTAAAACTTTTTGCGCTCCATTGTCCCAGGTGCTTCTTTACCTTTTGATGAAAATTTAACAATATATTCTCGAAATCACAAAAGTTATGAACATACAAAAGTTATAAATGAATTAATTTCGTACTCTTAGAAATAAGAAGCAATAAAATGTTTTTTTTTATCCATCTGCCTCCATTTAACCCTTAGAACTACACAATTTAATATTATTGTGAAAACAATTACCTTGACCTGGGTTATTGTCAAGTTACATTCAGAAAGCAGATCAGTTGTGGATTCAAAATTTTTGGTCGTCTTTGGTATAATAATTGTTATAATTGTAGTAGTTCGCTTATTATAAACTGAATTCGGTATTCAGAATCAAAAATATTAAACCACGCTTAACCCAATAAGAGCGCAATTTTTATACGATGTTTGGATACTTACAGATCTATTCTGGCAAAGCAGCTGACAATTTTTATCGAAATTTATTATTTTTGAGCTTCAAATTATGTTTTGAAATAAAAAATTCACAACAAGTATAAAGAAATATGGTTTATTATTGTTAATTTGCCAGAATAGGTCTGTTATTTTCTTCTATAAAAAAATATTATAATAAATTGCAAACAAACATATTCTACAATTTTTGAGGTGGCTCTTTCGATTGGTGCAGTCAGATTCGCATAATAATGACCTTTAAAACCAATATGGCGCTTTTTAATTACAAAATTGTTTGCGTATTTGTTTTTTTTTTATTGTAAATATATTTTCCGCATCAATAAAGTTATTCAATCGATGCCAAACCACAACCAAAAGTGAAAATGTACAAAATATCTTAACTATAACTAGGAATATTTTTTTTTTTTTCTTTGAATCTAACCTCAAATACTTTACGTAGTTTTGAAGCATTTTATGAAATTTGGTCGGCTGTATTGGATCCACCATTTTAAATTTTTTAAAATCTAACCTATTCCTAGTTATAGTTTAGATACTTTGTGCTCTTTTGGTTGTGGTTTGACATCGATTCAGTAGCTTTATTGCTGAGGAAAAGATTAAAAAGTAAACATGCAAAAAATATTATTTTTTTATCTTAAATACGCCATATTATTCTTAAAGTCATTATTATGTAAATCTGACTGCACCAATTTAAAGAGGGGTCTCAACAATAGTAGAATTGGTATGTTTAAAAGTATTTATTGAAAATATTTATGGCAGAAAATAATTTTCAAAACATCATATGAAAATTGTGCTCTTCCCGGACTTAATGGGTTAATACTCGTTTGTCCATACAAAAATACGGTTATTGGAACAGAATCAACGCATTTTTCAAGTTGACATTGGAAATTCCAAAAATACATGACCATTGTAGAATAAAAGAAGGTAGATGCATTTCACACTACACGCTCTTTCTCATAGCCAAAATTGTCAAAATCAATACAAATCACTTTTTTGCTTACATTTTTCTTATTAAAGCATTCTCATCAATTCGTTTTGATAGTTTTCAATTCGTTTTGACATTTAAGGCAGTCTGCCTCTCCGAAATGCATCTACATTCTCTTATTCTACCATGTACATGACTAAGGTTGAGTAATATAGGTTAAGTCACTTGAGAGAAGCTCGGTCGAACTGTCAGAATGGATGAAAGAAATCAAGAAAGAAAAGAAATCTGAATCTGTACAATTTTCAGCTAACAGCTACTTTGACAGTTCGATCAAAGATGAAAAAAGAGTGCTTTTCTCTCAAGTGACTTAACCTATATTAATGGACCTTGTACATGACCAAGTTATTTATTCTATCAATCGAATAACTGATCTCTCCCAAAAAAATCTCCCTCACAATTAATTGTCATTTCCAACAACCAATGTGTGTAATATGGTGGTCCTTATTCCAAAGAAAAATAATTTATTTCTTTCAATTTTACGGGACAACACATTATTTGAAAATATACCATAAGAGACTAGTTAATTTTTTATTAATTTTTAAATGATATCCAAAAAGCAGGACAGAACAAAAAGCAGGAAAAAGTGGCCAAAACTAGAGGACTGCCTCTTATCTGCATGAAATATAGCATTTATGTGAAATTATGCATTTATATGAAATCTTCGGCCACCATTTTGAACCTTTAAGCCTGAGTCTCCGTACCTCAAAAATCGGCGAATGACACCAAGGGATGTTTTCTTGTGAGAGGGCTAAACTTTGACAACTGATAGAAACCTCTAAATCATATAAAAATTTAAAACAAAAAAATCTTTTTAATCCGAATATAATTCGAAAGTCGGAAAATAAGGATCACCCCAGTGTGTAACATAAAATATAGGTCTGTTCCAGTGCTTTTGTAGCAAAAACTTGCAAGTAACAAAATTTGAGAGAGTAAGCAAAGAAATTGTCTCTGAGCAATAAAATTTGCAAAAAGTACTGAAACGCTTTTTAGTAAAAACTTGCAACTTTTAATCAAACGTCAAAAACATATGTTGTAAATTTGACGAAAAGTGTGTTGAAGATTTCAAAAGTGTCTGAAAAAGTAGCTGCATTAATTGATTTGATTTGATTTGATTGCATTTGACTGCATTAATTGATTTAATTGTTGTAAGTGAATGCGATGGGGATGAAAAAATGTTTGACATTATTAATAAATATTGAGATGAAAACTTAAAGGATATACTTCTCAATGTGTTCCAGAAAATAAAGGAAGTGAATTAAAAACTACTTTAGTAAAGTTGTTCCCTCATATTGTGAAGAAAAGTTCCGAAGGCATTTCAGAGTATCGAAAATTGTAGCCTTCTTTTCTTTTGTCTTCTGCTTTTTTTATGGTTTTTGTGCAAATTTTGACATTTCTGTCAACACATGACAACGTGCAAGTTTTTACTACACGAAATTTGTGTAGCAGAAACTTGCAACTTTTCTCAAGGAAGGGAAATGATTCGGCCTCTCATTATCACTCTCTTTTGCAAGTTTTACGTGTACGGGAACAGGAGTTAGTAAAAAGTAGCGAAAGTTTTCACAAACTTGGAAGTACGGAAACAGGCCTTATGCTTTCATCTTCATGTAATCCTTATTCAAAAAAATACATTCAATATAAAAATTTGAATTTCGAAAAAATTAATATTTAATTTAGTTATTTGAATTTTGATATACATTTTTTTTTTATTCGATAGACAATCTATTGAGGTGAACTGCTTTGATTATTCGTAGCTGCTTTGACTCCTACTGATAAATACAAATAAGATAAAGGCAGTTAAATTTAAACTATATTTTTAGCGAAATAGACAAATTGTTGACATAGACGAATATGTACAATGAGACAGACAAAAATGCGATCTAGGAAAATTTTGGAAAGACAATTTTCTATGTATAATATATATATGACATATAAATCAAAGTATTTGCTATAAATATTTACAAAATTTATATCAACAAATAAGCCTAGCAATATTTTTTAAGATCCTATATTCTTATATTCTGCTTTTAAATTCTGCAATTATTGTTATTCGCCTTATCTCCAGGCTGACTTCGTAGTTGTTATTAATGGTGGTGCCAAGGCATACAAACTCCTTGAGTACTTCAATGTTATTGCTGCCGGATGAAACGTGGGAGTCTAAACGCCGCTCTCCCTTGTTTGTAGACAGCATATACTTTGTTTTTCCCTCATTTATCGTCAAACCCACTTTGGCTGATTCCTTTTCGATAGCGGTGAAAGGAGCGGTAACATCTCTCTTGGTTCTGCAAACAATATCAATATCATCAGCGTACCTAAGGAGCTGGACACCTTTGTAAAAAATGGTGCCATTACGATGCACACCGGCCTTTCGTATGATCCCCTCCATGACGATATTGAAGAGATCGCAAGACAGTGGATCGCCTTGCCCGAAACCTCTTTCGGTATTGAAGGTTTCAGAGAGGTCACTTCCTACATTGACGGAGCTGCGTCATTCTGCAATGTCTAATCAACTTTGTAGGTATACCGAACTCAGACATTGTTGCGTATAGGCAATACCTTTTCAGGCCATCGAACGCAGCTTTAAAATTGACATAAAATACATTCAATATAAAAATTTGAATTTCAAAAGTTTTGAAAAAATTTAAAATTTATTTCAGTTATTTGAATTTTGATATTTACCTTGATTTTTTATTCGATAGACAATTTATGGAGGTGAACTGCTTTGACTATTCGTAGCTGCCTTGCCTCCTACTGATAAATACAAATAAGATAACTTCAGTTAAATTTAAACTATATTTTTAGCGAAATAGACAAATTGTTAGTAAAAGACATAGAAGAAATATGCTTACTTAGTTTACTTAAAAAATGAACAATGAGACAGACAAAAATGCGATCTAGGAAAATTTTGGAAAGTCAATTTTTTTTGTATAACATAAATGACATATTAATTAAAGTATTCGCTTTAAATATTTATAAAATTTATATCAAGAAATAAGCCTAACAATATTTTTTAAGATTTGTTATAAATATTTTCAATTTAAAAAGTAAATTTAAAGTAAAATACTTACTTCGGTGGCCGCAACAACCCGTGTTCGGGTTTCGGCCGACCTCATCAGCTCTCGCCAGTCTCTGCTTTGCGCTCACCTTCTCCAATCGGATACACCAAGGTTCAATTTATATTCTGCTTTTAAATTAAATTTATATTAACTTTCCTTGGTTAATAATATTAAGCGTTAAAATAATGTTTTTTTTAATTTAATATCTGTTTGATTGTGAAAAAAATATACATTTTTTTTAAATCTGTTGGTCTTTTCTTGTCGATAAAAGAAAAGAAGAAATTCTAAATTTAATAAAAATAAAATTTTAGATTACTTGGGCCATTGAATTGTCGGTTGTGATACACTGAGGGAAAAATATATTAAATTTATGCAAAAACTTTTTAACTTATCGAAAAACCAGGTCGTTTTTGAATCATTGGCGCATTTGCATAAATCAAATACGTAAATATTTAAAATTTTTAAAACAAAACAAAACACAATCACCCAGCCACGGGTTTGAACCCGTGAATCTCGCTTACAAAGCAAGCACCCTAACCAGTATGCCACGGCCGCCACAATCTAGGTGTAAAATTTGATTAATAATAACAGAATGACTTATAAGCAAATTTTTAAATCAAGACAAAAACGAAAAACAATCGCAGCCAGCCAGGTTTAAACCCGGGCATTTTGATAACAAGGCAAACACGTCATCCAGTCTGCCGCAATTGAATTGAAAAATTTGTGTCTTACAATAAATAACAGCAAGTTTAATAAAATCAAATCAAATTTTGCTTAAAAATATTTAAATCCGCACAAAAAAATAGTGTTGGAAGGAAAATATTTGATTTATCGACATAAATATTTAAATACAATTTATGCACGGGCGTGGATAATTTTAATATTCGTTATTTCCCTAAGTGTAATAAAATATCTATCATGCTTAGCAAGTTTGTATGTTTCGATATTCAGTTAGAAAAAGGATGTGATTTGGTAACAATTGAAAATAGTTCTAACATCATTAAATTCTTTCACGGCAATCGAAAATTATGTTCAAACAACTACATACTTGAGGTTTCTGCAACTTTAAAATGCTGTTGGGCATTTTATTTGTTGCCTTAACCAATTTGTTGCCTCAGTGTAGATAGGTAAGTATGATCCGGAATCTGCATCATCTGTAAAGCTGTTTCAAAAGTGATTTTTGACTCTCGCTGTGGTCATATAAGCACCGATGATGCCGAACGATCTAGATGGCCAAGAGATGTCAGTAGACCTCAAAACGTCAAATAAAACCCATGATACGACATGATAAGGCCACAAAGATGTCGTATGGCAAAATGAGTATTTAATATCATACATAATATTTTGGATATGAAGAAGCTCTGTGCGCAATGGGTACCGGGTAAACTCGCAGTGGACCAAAATCGAATTCGTGTTACGAAATTCCGACGAGTTCCGACGGAATTTTAGCTCCGATTCAAAACCATGGATAAAAGATGGAACTATTTCTACACAACAGAGTCCATGCAGCAGTCAAAGCAATGGGTTTCTCCGGGGAAAGTGCTCCGAAGAGAACAAAAAAAAAAAAACAATGGACTGGAAAGTTTATGGATTCCGTATTTTGGGATGTGCTTGGAATAATATTTATCGAGTATCTTGGAAAAATTAAAACCATAACTCGCATATTATTCATGATTATTAGATCGTATGAAAAATTAAATCAGAAAAACGGACGCATTTGAAGAAGAAAAAAAAATAATATTCTGTCGAAAATGCCTCTGCTCATTCATCATTTGTTGCGCAAGTAAAACTACACGAAGTTGGGTTTAAGCCGGTTCCTTAGCCACCGGCACACCAGTTCCTCGGCGTCTTCTACCGGTTTCCAATCTAAATAAAATGGCTCACCAGTATACAATTTTATTGATTTCATTTGAGAAACTCAGCGCTGAAATTGAGGCTTATTTTAAAGAGCTTTCGAAGGACTACTTCTCGGACGGGATGAAAAAGTAAAGAAATCATTGGACTCGCTATATCGACTTAAATGAAATGGATGTTGAAAAATAAAACCGAATTTGGCCAACAAAATGTTTTCTTCTTTCACTTATTCCAAACTTTTTGATACACCTAGTATTTTTTTGTTAATTGAAGTTTAGAGGAAAAGTGCAAGGAACTCTAGCTGAAAGAATATATATATAAAAGGAAGTGACTATTTATACAGCTGTAGAAAGAAAACGGGCAGGTAAGAAGCAAAAAAAAAATTTGTTAAAGGTTGTTATAGGACGTTGTTTATAGGTAGGCTTGGTGGTCAGAATGGGGGTTCATATGAATGACTTCTGTAAGAACTGCCGGTTAGGGGAAGAGGAGGAGTAGATATCACCTTTGTTCATTCCGACTCTTTTTCACAGAAAACAGAAACGTTTAGGAAACCTTTTTTTCAATATTTTAAATATATCGAAAAAGTAGACATCAGGCGCCTATGTGAATTTTATTGACAGCATTAGCCGGTTACATGTGCGTTTTTAGGAGTTGTGGAAAAAATCCATGTGGTAACATAATGTACCAATCTTCTTGTCAAAGTGGGTCGGTAGGATGTAATGGCCAGCAGCCACCTTAAGCTAGCCTAAACTAGCCATGCCGAATTCAGCCTGCCCCTTTCAGATAATAGCCCAAACTTTTGACCTAGTGTACGTTCATATAAAGACCTTTAATAAACTCAATTTTATAATTCTCTAAACTTACAAGCGCACTCACACACGCACGCATACACAAACACCGCATACTGTGACACTTTGATCCCTTCTTGTCAGCAACCCTATCAATATCCTTAATATTATGACTAGCTTGTGACTTGCATGTACAACAACAGACAGTAAACAAAGTCAGAAAAAAAAATCATAACATGTAGACAAGACAAACAGCCTTGGACAGACGTGAAACAGCAGGACCACAAAAAAGCTTTTTATTAAAAGCCTTCTTGCCAGGAAGAAGCTGCTGCTGCAGCTGCTTTCTGTCTGTCTTTCTTGGCGCATGAAGCTCTTAGGGAACCAATAAAAACTATGAGCTGCATCTAACCTTAAGGTTACCTTTAAATACACTGCTGTATCTATTTTGATCTCCTACCTAAGCTCTCTATACACCGAGAAAAAACCAAAGTAATATCAAACAAGTTGACTTTTGTCTGACTGAGAAAAATGTACTGAGTGTAATTACAAACATTTTTTGTGCCAGCAAAACATTGTTTTAAGATTAAAACTTAAATATTTTAGTTTATACACACACACAAAAAAAAAGTAGCTTTCCAAATACAAAGTAAAAGTTTTAATATTTACCAAATTATTGTAAAGCATTGTATTGTATAAAGCTAACAAAGGTTTATTATTAACCAAACAAAACTAAGCAATATAAGCAGCTGTTGTGATGTAATGGATAGCACGTTCTCCTTGAAATCGTGGGAACGATAGTTCGAGTACAAAACTGACCTTGAATTATTTATAATTCTGAACACTTAAAAATAATGCAAAATAGTCCGGAGCTGGGACGAAAAGTATTCATTACAATTCAATTCTAATTCCTTGGAATTAGGAATTGGTAATTGGTCATCTCGCGGCCGTGACGTAGTGGGTGGAGTGTGTGGCCCATACGCTAGAGAACCCTGGTTCAAATCCCACCTGACACAGAAAGTTTTTTTAATTGAATTAATTTTTTTGTTCGGCCGTCACCTCTCTGCATAAGGCGTTCGAAATCGGCATAAGACTTGTAGGTCCAGTTCTCTATCATTTGTGTTCAAACATTTCACAGCACGCACAACACAATTGATCATAAGAAGCTCGGTCAAAGTCCTTTCAAGGGCTGAAATGCCCATTTCGTTTTTTTTTTTTTTAGTTGGTCATCTCAATTTTTCAGGAATGGAATTGAAAAAAATAGTCAATTCCAACACGCGAAATATTTTCTTCTTAGATAAATGGATACTTTTTTCTTTTTTCATAATTGGATAAATTTATAAAAGTTCTGCTTGAAAAAATAATTTATTAAAACACATACATCCTGTCTGGGACAGTCTACTTAACTTACAAATTTTTCCATGAAATTGTTATTCGAGTAAAAAATAAATTTAATTTTTTTTTAATGTTTCATCTGAATGTTCAACTGAAAAAAAAGATAATTCTAACTTTACAAAAATACATGCACATATTAAGATGAAAAATGTTTTGTAAAGACTCAGCCTACTTTGACCCATGGCACGCTTTGTTGTCTCCCACGTTTTGTTTTTAAATTTATACCAAATTCAAATTAAAATAAATTTTAAGACTTTCGGTCTTTTAAAATTATAAATTAAAAAAAAAACTTAAAATAATAAATATAATATAAATAAATATAAAAAATAAATAATATAAAAATTAAATAAATTGGAGCGGTCATGCCAATTTTTTTATAATTGTTTGGTCAGTTTACGTACTCACTTCAAGTAGAGATATATAAAGTAATTTGATTATTTGTCAAAATGAGAAAATTTGCGAAAAAGTACGGAAACGACATCAAGTAAGTTTCAAGCAACATCAAGCACAACAGCTTCTTTTTGATAATAAGGATTTAATAAAAACTGAATTTATATTTGAAAAGTGGAAAATTTAAAGACTTTCAGATGAGATGGAAGCATCACTTTCCTTTTAAAATTGCATATTTTAACCATATATTTATTAATTTGCTAACCAATTGCATCAAATTTTTGACAACACAGCACAACAATGAAATTTTGTCTCTAATAATTAGCTGTTTAAAGCTCGAGATTCGTGCTCGAAGAAATTTTTCAAGTAAAGTTCAAGTATTAGAGAGTGACATTCTGTTTGTTCTTCTTCTTTCTCGTGCTGGAAAAATGTATAAAGAAACGCTTTCGAATAACTTCTAGTTTCTTGAAGTGAGTGTGGAAACAGACTGTTGAGTAATCATTTTCCAATTGGTGGAAAAAAGCGGCGTGGCAAAATTTATGTAGCCTATGTTCAACGCAGTAATTTAAGAAATCTTGTGATATAGGTTTTATAAATATTCTTCAAGTAGTTTAGGAGTGTATTGCATACATACATACAAGCAAACAAACACAAATATTAAATAGATTTTTCCTTATTTTTTTTCTCGGTGTAATCTTCTCTAAAATCTATAGACGCTTATGTAGGGCAGGTGGTCGCAGGGCAGTATTTATTGCAATTTTTTCCGCACGGTTTCTTGTGATTTATATTTACATTAAATATTTGCCAAGAAGCTACGCAAGAATCTCAAGAAAAACAACAAGAAAGAATGAACGAATGCTCCTTGCCCTGCCCTCTACTGGTCAAGCTTGATTTCAGCCTTACTTTTTTAGTCAGTTTTAGCTGACATCTTTTGCTCCTTGCTTAGGGATTAACATGAGGTTAAATTTAATGAAGCGCAAATTATAACTTTCAAGGTTCAATACAGCAGCATGAACGGCAGTATGCAGTCCACAGACTTTAGTCTGCAGTGCTTAGTTTTATCGAAAATAGTTTTTCTGCTTGGTTCTCGAACTTATCTGTGCTCAAATCAAAAATTGATTATTTTCAACAAGAAGTTGTTAAGAGTTTTTTTTTCTTTTTATTACTTATCCTGTAAGTCCTTAAATCCTCAGTTGTTGTAAAGTTTTTGTTATGTTTTTTCTTTATTTTTGTTATTGAATTTGGTCAAATAGCTGGCTTTTGTTGTTGCTGTTTTTGTTTTCTTTGGATAAACTTTAGTGGCGCTTGTTTTCGTTTTTGTATTCAGACAGTTTTCACTTTTCACCACAAAGTAAAATGTGCTTCGGTTGACCAGACAAGGTTGTTTGTTTGGTTGATTAAATAGGATGAGGACAAAGACATACATCATCGTTGGCAAACCTAACAACCACTTACAATTGAGCGTGCTTTAGATTTACGAGTAGCCAGTATTCAGAGCAAAAAGATTTAGCCTTGAATATGTCGAACTTTTTGACTTATTTTTCCATATCGCATGCTGCCTAGAGTGGTGGATAGTTTTATTGTGGCTTATAAATAATTGAAACGTCTGCCAATTTAGTGGAAAGCAGTTTTAGCAAATTGTGGATGCAAAAATAGTTTTAACTTCAACATCAAAGCAGCATATGCAGACATTCTTTATTGATAACAATGATAAACGTTGTGCGAATTATGTTAAGGCTAAGTTTAACCTCTGATTTATAGCGTTTTCGCAGAAAGTGTTGGCATGTTCATAAATAAAATAAGTTTTTTATTATTATAAATGAACGTAACTTCAGCCAACTTTGCTTATTTAATATTTCTTTAACATCATAAAAATCTCGCCATAAGTTGCTTAATTGTAATACTTAATGTCATGTATACTGCACACAACATCTATGCTGTGTTCATATTCATAGCTACCTTCTAGCTAAATTTTGTTCGCCCAACAATGTTGCATACTTTATATTTACTCTACTCATAACAGTTTACAGTGTTGCCAGTGCTTGCTTGCATATTGCCTGCTACTTCAATGTTGCAGTTTTCATTTACGTTAATTTCAGTACTCTGCACACTCAATTTTGTCCATAAATTATTGCCAGTCGCTGCAAACATTGCAGCCAGCATCACGCACCTACTTTGGCCTGGGAAAACATGACTATCAGCGCCACTTCCTCAGTACTCTCATTATGCTGGAAAGTTTTTAATAAAGTTGTTCAGGCTCCTAGCCTTGGTGAGTGCTTGTGAGAGAAAATAGTTAATTTTAGTTTTTGTTTCGCAATCTCAAGAATATTCTTATGTTTTAGGACGAGAGCAGCATAACTTTATTGTACTGAATCGTTTAAACTTATCGTATTTTTATTAAATATATTGAAAGAGGTTTTTGTCACGTTTCAAGCTAACTTGTATGAACTCATCCACACAAATGTTGTGCTTAGTAAGCTCCTTTTATCACATTATCTTGTTTCTTTGCACGTAGTTGATAATCTTGTCAAAATTAAATATTAAGCACATCTCCAGCCGCGAATTTAAGCAAGCACTACTGCACTACTTCATAACTCTTTGCCAGATATATAAAGCAATTCTTTTTTATTAAGATAAAGCGAGTAATGTGCTCGCACTGTCTTAGGTAACTCTAAAAAGTGATTAGACGGTATTAATTCATTACAAGCTTAGTTGCATTTTCTTTTCGACAAGGTGGCGCAAAAGTAATCACACTATTAGAACACCCAATAACTTTTGCAAATGACGCTAAATGTCAATTCGGTTTTGACATTTTTGAAGTAAGCAAACGCAGAATACAAATTGACAAGCCATGAATTGGTTTACCCTTCAAGAACGTGGACTAATGGTTTAAATTTTTTTGTACAACAATTTTTCGGTTGTGTTGGCACAGCATGAATTTCATCACCGATTTCCTGGCCGTCCGACACCAACTTGGCAAATACTGCGGCGTTTGGCCACTCGCCTTGAAGAGACTGGGACAACACGAGATCTTCCTAAGGCTGGTCGGTCCCGGAGCAGCCGTTCTGCTGAGAATATCGCTACTGTTACACAAGATGTCGAAGAAGAGCCTGGAACATCGACTAAACGACGTGCCACGCGATTGGGCATTATCCAGCGGTCCATGCGCAGAATTTTGGTGAACGATTTGGAGATGTCCCCGTACAATGTGCAGACAGTGCATCAGCTGTTAGCTCAAGCAATCCTTAATCTCAACGAAGAGGTGGACGATTTTTCATCGAAAATTATCATGAGCGATAAGGCTCATTTCCATCTTTGCTCTTACGTAAATAAACAAAATAATCGTTTCTGGGGCACTGAAAATCCGTGCATCATCAAGAAGAACCATTACACCCGCTCAAAGTTACTGCATGGTGGGCTGTTTACGCTGGAGGAGCCATCGGGTAATTTTTTTTTTTTGAGAACACCGCGGGCCAAACGACGGCTGTGGACGGCGCACGCTACAGCTTGGTAGAGCTTGGGCATTTTCGTTTTTATACAACCAGTGCGGCGAAGTGCTGTGTTGTTGTGTAACCATTTCGTTACATTGGTTTTACCCCCCTTCTAGCCGCTGTATTGTTGTATACGCGGCTATAAAAGTTTCACTTAAAAAAAAAATACCAACTTTCTCCAGTTTAATTTTGTTTTAACTTTTTTAATTTTTTATTTTTAACATTAAGGGTTAATGCCTTTCAAATCAGCAATAAAAACCTCATATATACACTATTTATTGTAGCGTTTTCTAAATCAATTTAACAGAGTGATACTGGATTAATTTTCACTTAAACCACATAAAGCCTGGATAAGTAGCTAGAATTCAGATTTCATTGAAAATAAAATGAGTTTCCTTGATCTAGTTAAAACTGTCACAAGCTTGACGATAATAAGCTCAACATAAAAACATTTGCGACATTTGCGCAAAAGTGTTGCAAAACCTGACAATTACTGAGAATACAACAAAACTGCCACAACAGCAAAATCAACTAAGAATAGAACACTAAAGCTAACATAAATGACGAAAATGGAGCTTCTAATAAAGGACATAGCATCAACTCAAATTCAGTTATAAAGCAAGTGCAAAAACACTAGCACACAACAACAACAACAACAACAACAATAACAACAACAACAATAACAGAGACAACGACATTGTCAACCACTATGCCAACAGCAAATGTCCAAAAAGTATACAAAACTGGCAACAAGCAGATGAGAAAGCGAATTCATGCAGAGGAATAAGAAAAGTAGTAGCAGGATATCGGTTAAAAGCTTGTAAGACAAATAATAAAATGGCTGCCTGCCAACGAAAAAGACCACAATAACAGTAGTTGACAACAAAAGCAACAACAACAACAACGTCAACATCAAGAGCACACCAAAAATATTCTTGCCGTCAAGCAGCTAGCAAACCAACCAACAGTGACAGCGACAATTCCCTGAAGTGAATCCCGGCAACAGAACCACACTGCTCTGCTCTGCCAGCTCTTAAGGATTTTGCATTCTTGCTTCTTCATCTGGTTTTTCATAATATAACAAATTGTAGACAGATGCATTTGAAAAATTGTGAGGACTTGTTTTCGCCCTTGGAAGCAATTAGCACTTAGGTTACAAAAAATGTCAACGCAGGATAGGAACAGCAACAACAACAACAACACCACACAACAACAGCCACAACAGCTCTCAAAGATGCCCAACCGCCTGCCGCAATAGTAGCAAGCAATGGAGTGACAAGAAGCCAGCGAATTGGACAGCTGGAGGATTAAGAATGAAGCGAGCAACCAAAATTATGGCACACTAAGTGTTCCGTTAGAAATGTCGAGATGATGTTAATAAAATACAAAATATTGTTGCAATAAAAAGTGGCAACAAATGATAGAATGCGATGTTCTTTTGAAGTAAGTTGTGACAGTTTTTAAGCAGTGCCAGGTAGCTTAAATAAGCAGATAACAAAGTTGAGGTTAATTAGTTGTGACTAAAAACTAATGGAGACACTTTTATGGACTTACTTCACAAATGCTGTGTAATTTTTTTAAATTAATACTATTACATCGTGCAGCAAAGCTTCTAACACAAGGAAATATCAAAATGCAAAATTAGAGATATGTATGCAAAACTTGAGAGATTAGTTTTCAAGCGAATGTAAGGCAGAACTAAAATGTATTGATATTAACGACGACGACAAAACCGAACTGAAACTGTTTACAAGAAATTAAAAATATTTAAAGCTTTTACCTCCCAAAACTTCGCGGTAAAACTGTGCAATAAGACATTAGGGAAGGGAGGAGGGACATAAAGGTAGGGCAAAATTATTCTTTTATGTGATTGATAAATAAATAAAAATTTAAGCTTTAATTAGTACAAATGAATTGTATGCTTTTTAATTATGAGAAAAAATGTTTCGAATTTCTGAATATTATACTAAAATTTTTATTTATTTATGTTCAGGGGGAGTTCACCCTCACTACGCCCATGGCAGTAAAATATCTCGAAGTTATTATAGGCTATAAGCTTCTTTGAAAAAATAACACTGAGAAAAGAAAAAAAGAAGCTCACTGTGCCTTTCAAGCGTACTAGAAAATCGTAGGTACAAAAAAGGAATCAAACCGAATATCATCCGTTTTAGTGCACAAGTATTGTAACCTATAATGAAGACTAGAAGACTAGCTATCTTAACACTCTCTCTGGACTACATAAACTGGCCTACCTAGGGTACAGCGATCAACGTCTCAGGTAGGCCTGGACATAATGCTAATCCGCCTCCTACTGGACGAGTTCATAAAAACCATGGCAGCTACAGCGGTGTAACGACTAAACGAATCAAAACTTTGATGGTACTGAAACATAGACGACGTGCTTCTATACTCACAGAGTATAGTCCTGTGAATCTCGCTACCATTACTGAATTCATAGCCCCAAAAGAGATTTTCATCAGAACTTGTTGGAAAAAATTGGAAAGTCCGCCCCTTATATGAAAGCTTACCTCGAGAGATTTTCATCGCTATCGAATCATTCTTTCACTACTGTAATTCACTACAAATATTTTGGTGATAAAGGCTACCATGAAACTGTCTTTCAAGATCCTATGGGAAGTCAGAACTTAAAGACAAACAAATCAGATCTGGTAATCGACTTAAAGACATATGCTCATGAAGAATTGCATTATATGTGAAGAGTACTGGAACTGCCGTTAAACTCTCCTCAGAATTAGGCCAAATGAATATCTGATCGGTGAAGGTCATCGCGATATAGAGAGAAACGAAATTGCAAACACCGCAGAGTAATGCAGTGGCGTGGTATATTTTATGTGGTGTCCGTACTAGACATATTTTTTTTTTTTGTCTAAGCCAACGCTCAGGGGATGCCCCCTTTAAATGCGAAAGCATTGCGTTAATTCGGAAGACGGGTGATAGTTAGTTGGAGGGTGGAAAGATGGAGTAGTGACGGTGAAGATTTGCTTTAAACTGACACAGATCAAAACTGCCGGGGAACACGCTCACAGGGAGATTATTCCACAATCTTACCGTGCGACCAAAAAACGAATTATCTCGGTAATGCGTGGTTCTATTGGGCACCGATGCAATGGTAAAGGGATGGGCTTGGAAAGCTGCCCGAGTAGACCTAGGAAATACACGAACTGGTGGCGTCAGGCCATGTACCTCTCTTGAACATTTCCCATGGTAGAACCTATACAAAAGGCTTAGGCAACCAACATTACGCCGATGCCCAAGAGAACTCAGGGGAGATAAAATGTTTTCGTATCCTATCATATATATCGCACGTCTTTGAATTCGGTCCAGAAGCTCCAAATAAGATCTCGAAGCTCCTGCCCAAATGTGCGAATTGTACTCCATTTTAGGCCTTATATAAGAGGTATAGATCATTCGAAGATCAGATGGGGTGAAGTATCGCTTGCACCGTTTTAAGAAACCTAGGCACTTGGCCGCTTCTTTCGACACATGGAAAATGTGATCATTCCAACGAAGGTCTGATTGTATCGACATGCCCAGAACGTCAAGAGCATCTGACTCCAAAAGATCCACACCATTCATATTCAAGGGAGCTAAGGGACAGTTCATCCGCTTGTGGGTTAACAGGCAACACTGGGTCTTGTTTGCATTAAACTCTACTCTATTAGCAAGACCCCACTCGGAGATTTTTTCAAGTCATTAAGAAGAGTGTCATTCATATTTTGCCTCTTACTCTCAATCTCCAAAGAACTCGGGCATTTTTTGAAAAAATATGAATGACAAATGCTGCTGTCGTCCGCAAACGAATGAATTGGGTTATGAGTCAGCGACAGAAGGTCGTTGATAAAAACCAGAAACAAAGTTGGCGATAACTCTGAACCCTGCGGTACTCCTGCGTTGATGGCGTGCTCACTGGACGAAATGCCGTCGATTACGACACGTATAGTTCTATCCTTAAGAAAGCACGTGATCCACCGAGCAAAGTTACCACCGACACCGTATGCAATTAGTTTGGAGACGAGTGCTTTATGCCACACTCGGTCAAACGCCTTTGAAATATCCAGAGCAACAACCCTGCTCTCACCGAACAGGTGAACGCATTGGTTCCATTTTTCTGTAAGGAACGCCATAAGGTCACCAGTAGACCGAACCCTACGAAAACCATATTGACGGTCACTTAGCAATTCGTTGTGCTCCAGATAGTTCATTAGGTGGAAGTTTATTACGCTCTCCATAACTTTGGAAAGTGTAGAGCATATCGCAATGGGTCGGTAGTTTGCAGGATTCGTGGCATCGCCCTTTTTAGGTATCGGCTGGACATTAGCGACCTTCCAACAAGATGGAAATACTCCTGTCCTGTTTGAGATGTTGAAAAGGTTGCGCAAAGGCCGAGCCAGTGTAGAAGCACACGTTTTAAGCACAATTGGTGGTATGCCATCAGGACCAGAGGCTTTGTTTATGTTAAGATTTGCAAGGACTCTTTTGACTGCTCTCGTTCGAAAATATATCTCCTTCATTGAAGAAGAACTAGTCCCAACAAAGGGCAGTGGCTGACTGCTATCCGAGATTGTGGAATTGAGTGCAAACAATCCAGCCAACAGGTTCGCTTTATCAACCGAGTCAGTGAAGATTTGGTCATCTTTTAAAAGAGTTGGAATCGACGGAGACGTTTGATTTTTAACTCTTTTAACAAATGACCAAAAGTTTTTGCTCCCTTTAGGGCAGAGAAGAACCTGTTCTCTAATGCGAGTTTCGTGAAGAAACTTTTCGAGTTTTAAAATTGCGTTACAGCGATTCCTAGCCTCTATGCGAAGTCTATTAGTATCAGCATTCTTATCAGATCGCCAATTCTGATAGGCTTCCTCTTTGGACCTGACTGCAATCCTGCAAGTCTCATTAAACCATGAGTGGTCTTTTGGTTTAATGCTTTTCTTCTTATTGGGGATAAAAAACCGCATACCTAATAAGATAATTTCTTGTACCATGACAGCCGCGGCATTCACATTTCTATCAGCGAAACATAATTTCCAATTGAAGTTGCGATAAAAATTATTTAACGCATTCCAATTTGCTCTTTCATAAAACCATGTAGTCCTTTTCGGGGCTTTAGGCGTAAAGGTGCGAAGGTCAGAATATGAAAAAACAGCGGAGATGGTACAATGGTCCGAATTACCAAGAGGTGCATTGACACTCACATCATATTTTTTATGATGAGAAGTCAGAAAATGGTCTAAGATATTATGGCTTTGCAAATCATTTCGTGGGAAAAATGTTGGTTCCTTCACTAGTTGAATCAATTGGTTTGATTCAGCAAAAAGCTCAACATATTGTCCTTCAGGTGTGGTGTGGCTCGAGTGACATAACCAAGCCGAGTTGTGGACATTGAAATCGCCGGCAACAACGATTTCGCTGTCAGGAAACAACCCCAAAATGTGCGTAATCGAATCAGAGAGAGAGTCCAATTTATTAAAAGTGGCTTCTCTTCCTAAATTCGGACTTCTATACACGAAACAAAAATGTAGCAAGTGCGAACGAATTCTGAACCTCACCCACATGGAGCTGAATTCCGGATCGGTGACGCTCAGACCCCGCTCGAACTGGTATGCCACATCTGTTCTTATAAAAAGAGCGATGCCCCTATGCGAAGAAAACAATGGCAGTAAGTGATACCCAGGAATATGAAAATCCAGTGGATCTGAGTCCTCTGTCACCTGGGTCTCACTTAGTGCCATTATTTGAGGCCTATAAAGAGCACAATATGCATAGACCGAGAAGAAATTCGCTCTCAGTCCACGGATATTGCAAAAGTCTATGCGAAAATGTCCCGACATTTATTCACAATGCAAGTCTCAAGCAAATAAGGGTAATAAGGTAATTAGTTACTTCCACAAAAAAGATGCATGAATACATTTGTTTTGCCTGCAGCAAAGTATTCACTTTCGTACTGTACCACATTTTATAGTGTCTTTCAAACTTGTGTGCAGTACTTTCAAATCAAACACAGGCTGAAGCGAGTAGTGTACAACATCCGGTTGGATCTTAACACAGTGTGTACATAACTTTGGATTAGTTGCATATCTCTTTTTCTGCAGAATACTTTATTGTCTTTTCAAAACATAGCAAGTACACCAAGTAAATTTTACCATACCGCTCGAAATAGATTTGAAAATAATGTTAAAAAATCATGTCTAAAAAAGTCTACTTTAGCCTTTGTTTATTTTATTCACTTTATTTTAAAAGTATTGAAGCTTAAAAAGTTTAATTTTATTCTTTTAAAGGTTTGTATGAATTATTTTGCCATTCTTTTATTTAATCTAACTTATATATACACTCTAAAAAATAATTACAAATTTACTATAACTATAATACTATTTTTTTTATTTAAAATTCAACTGGAGTGTAATTTCACTGCAAGTATCATTGTAAATTTTCAATGCTTATAATTATATACAAACTTTAGTAAAATTAAGGAACATATGCTGAATTTTGCTGCCATATTAATATTAAACTATTTTTACATCATTTATTTCATTGCATATAGACATATGCAATTGTTGAATTTTCAACATTAATTGTATAATTGCATCATATTCTCATTCAAGTTTGGTTATGAGCAAGAAAGCAGCTTATTATTCAGTCCGGTATCCGCTTCTCTAATTACAAAAATTGTGTTAAATAACGTGTTTTAATTTTAAGCTAAGATTGTAAATATTTTTTGCCTTGTAATGTACTTAATATTTATATTGAAATGTGTGCGAGAAGTGCTTGATAAATATTTAAAAATTGATTTTAAAAATGCTTTGTTTTCTTTCTTTAACTCTAACGACAAATTGATATAGCTTCTTGGTGCAACGGACTTGATAGTTTTTCATTTTTTAATTCAGATTTGTGTGTTTTATAAAGGTTAAATCAATCATAAAATTAGTTGAAGCTTACTTCAGTTTTAATTGCCAAACAGGTGTTAAATATTAGTAAATAGTAGTAGTCATTTTTATATTTCTACATTATTGTAGTAAAAGTAAAGAAAAGTTGTTGAATATTATTCATATAAAGGTTGTTACTTTGAAATAGTAATACAAAAATGATAGCAACATTAAACAACTAATGTTTAAGTTTACTACAATGCGTGTATTAAAGCTTAAATATTACCATATATTTTAAGCAAAATTAAACACCAACTGTTGAATTTTACTACATACTAATAGTTATCAACAAATGTTGAATTTTATAAAGGTGTGTAAATTCACTACAGTTATAGTAGCTAAACTGTTGCCTACAACTATTGTAGTAAATTTCAAGAAAAACTTTTAAGAGTGTATGTACTTGGTATACGAGCACAAGTTTACGAGAAAATTTCATATCGAAAACATTTAGGTTTTGAGTACAGTACTTGAATGCTTTACTTTTGTTTAGTAGTGTACTCACTCGTAGTTGGTTGTTGACAATGATAGAGTGTTAGTATAAGTGTTTCAAGGAAATGTTTTGAAGAGGCGAAATGGCCATAGCAGCCCTTGAAAGGTCTTATGATAAATTGTGTTGTGCGTGCTGTGAAATGTTTCACCACAAATGATCGATAACTGGACTACAAGTTTTTTCCGACTCCGATCGGCTTATGTTCTCAAGAAGCTTTTCATGGCAGTTTTTACTCTCTGAGGTTTGCCACTGTCTGCAAAGAGGTGACGGCCTAACAGAAAATTAATTCAATTGAAAAAACTTTCTGTGTCAGGTGGGAATTGAACCAGGGCTCTCTGGCGTATGGGCCACACACTGTACCCACTACGTTAAGGCCGCCACAAAATTTGCAACTAGTTGGTATTTATTAAAAAAAAATAATTAAAGGCCATTACTTTTTTTCATACCTTAGTTATGTATTTCTTAACTCTGTGTATGAGTCGCTACTTAAAATCTGTTTGTGGGCTTTGTTATTCGAAACGACAAAATTATTAATGAAGCAAACTTCCCACAAAAATGGAAATAATACTTTTGAATTGAAAATATTTTTTTGAAGCTTATGAACCGCTAGAATTTCTAGGAACTTAAAATTATGCACATGGATGATAATTTTCAAGCTATGGCGCCATCTGTCAGCACGACAACACTGCGTCATGATTTGCTTTTGGTTGCATGCGACGAACTCTCAATTAAGCAAAAATGCAGTCAAGTTAGTTGGCTGAAATGAAATGAAATGAAAGGATTTATTTGCTGCAATTGTTTTTGTTATTGTTGTTGCTTGGTTGGCAATTGTTTTTTTTTTTTAGCTGCTGTTGTTTTGATAAATATGTTTGTTGATTGTTTCGTTGGTTGGAAGCCTTTCCTTATCTGTAAATAAAACAATTCAATGGCATTTTAATCCATCAATTATCCTCATGAATTTGTCAGCACTTTACGCCATACTCACGCTCACACACATACTGCAACACAGTAAGGAGCACTCGGACACGAACATGAAATCGTACCCACACAAATTGATTTAAATGCATGTTGGAGTTCTTGTGTTGCAGACTGCCAGGTTGCTGAATTTGTATCTAAAAAAGTCAAACGTTATGAATGCTATCATTATGAACATTACAACAATAAAAAACACAAATCGCATAATAACTCAAGTAAAAAGCGTTACCATTATTTTATATGATTTGATTATTTCAGCTACTGCTTTTTGTCGACTCATGTTGTTATGATGTTAACAGTATGTTGTAAGCAATCTTTTTAGTGGCATTCCTATGAAATAAAACACAAAATGGAAACATAAGTCGTGGAAATACTATATCTTACATAGTATATGTATTTTACAAAAACGGATTATAAAATTAAGAGTCTGCCATTTTTTAAGGTTGCAAACACGATTAACAATTGAGATAATTTCTTTAAATACAAATAATAATAAGAACTTTTCTTATTGGGCTTAATTCTCTTAATAACTTAATTCGTGCGGTTTGCTAAGAAAGGGCGTAACTTGATTATTATTCCATCGTTTCAATATTTCGAACAGTCCTGCCAGGTGTCGGTGAAGAAAATTCGCTTTTTTTGCATACAAAATAATTATTTTCCCCTATTACTATTATATATTAGTTAATCAGGTGCAAAGATATAAATATAATATTATATTATATATACTCATTTATTTAATATGGATACTTAAACATTCCGCATTTACATCAACTTCGAAATAATTTTTATAAATCTTATATAATTTTTTTTGTCACTAACAGCTATGTTCTGAAAATTCGGTAAAAATCAATTGCTGCCCAAAAGTTTTCATCGGTCACAAAGAAATTCTACCAAAAGATTGAGAATGAGAAAGACTTTTGCTACGGGTAACATTTTCCTCTCAATAACATGTTGAATATGTTTTTGAATTGACTATTTACAAAATTATTTTATGAAAATTTAAATCAAAGCTCGATTCAACACAGATTAAATCAAACCTGTTATTATTTGCACTTCCTCGTTTGGAGGTGACTTTTTTTTTACTTTTTTAACCAAATAAGTCTATTTAATCAAGTGAATAAGAGCGTTTTTGGAAGGAACAGAAATAAATCGAAACCATTTTTTTAAAGTAAATGTCTGAATCAGTGTTGTATGAAACTCTTTAGCAAAATCATCGTAAAGATATATCTTAGAGATCTGCATTCTATATCAAGATTTCCATTTTGACTGAGAAAAAACGTGTAAAAAACATGCCCAACGGAAATAATGTTAATTTTTTTCAGAACAGATTAGTTCTAAAAAGTATAAAGTTTTTTATACTTTTCCATATTCTAAATAGTCAAGCAAACTTACATAAAGTTAAATTAAAATGATATACTTTCGACAAGACAGTTAAACCAAATTATGAAAATTCTTATTACTAGCTTTACACTTTCCCCGTTTTGATCCTTATTATCCCCCCATTCCCGTTTTAGTCCAAAAATCCCGAAAATCGGGAAAAATCCCGCCATCTGGCAATTCTGATTTCGAACATGCGTTGGAAAGCTACAGTCATTGTGCGTCTTTTTCAGTATATGTCATTCATTTGAAGCGTAAACAACAATTTCTTTTTTTCATCCAAATATGTCGAACTTTGTGCCTGAAAAAGTGTTTCTGCGGGAGTTCTTCTTCATTACTTTAATATGAAGAAAGCTGCTGCCGAAAGTCATCGTATTTTGGTGGAAGTTTATGGAAAATATGCTCTAGCTGAGCGAACGTGCCAAAAGTGGTTTGCACGATTTAAAAGTGGTGATTTTGGCTTAGAAAACGAAGAACGTCCTGGTCAGCCAAA
This sequence comes from Coremacera marginata, assembly GCA_914767935.1. NCBI lineage: Eukaryota > Metazoa > Arthropoda > Insecta > Diptera > Sciomyzidae > Coremacera > Coremacera marginata. Next base: position 141,057,006 of record OU612044.1, read on the forward strand.
AAAGTTTGAAGGCGAAGAATTAGAAGCATTACTCGATGAAGATTGTTGCCAAATACAAGAAGAATTTGCAAAATCGCTGGAAGTCACTCAGGCAGCCATTTCAAAATGTTTAAAAGCAGCCGGATACATACAAAAGCAAGGAAATTGATTGTCATATGATTTGAAGCCGAGAGATGTGGAAAGAAGATTTTGCATTTCCGAAATACTGCTTGAACGCTACAAAAAGAAGTAATTTTTGGATCGGATCGTGACTGGGGATAAAAAATGGATCCATTACGACAACCCGAAACGCAAACATTCATATGTGAAGCCCGGACAACAAGGACCTTCCCAGCCAAAGGCAAATATCCATGGTGCCAAGGTAATGCCCTGTATTTGGTGGGATGAGAAGGGTGTGCTCTATTATAAGCTTTTAAAATCGGGCCAGACAATCTCAGGTGGCCTTCTTTCGAACACAATTGAGGTGTTCGATGCACTTAACTTAAATCACTAACAAACTGAAATAAGTTCCAAAAAAATTAAAAGCGAATTTTATCACGACCGAGCGAAAATTGAAAGACGTCAGCTTCGGCTTAGTTTCGAGTCTTAACTGAATCTTTATTTTTGAAATTAGTTCGCTTGTACGAAATAAAAAAAATCGCTACCTGTGCGGTGGTTGAAAACAAAAAAGTTGTTTTACTAATTCCTAATTCTTGGAACTTCCCTTTTTAATTACTTCTACCTAAATCGCTATTTATTGAATGGTTTTGGGATTTTTAACGCAAATTATCGATTAAGACGATTATCTTTTCAAATTAAATTTATTGAAGAAACTGAGAAGCATATTATAGATCAAACAGAAAGCAAAAAAGACTTAGTTTTGTGGAAAATATTTTCAAAAAGCATGGAAAAAAAAATAATTTTTCCAACATTTTTCTTCATAAGCACCACAAAAATTTTCTAAATCAATTTTTTAAAAAATTGTAATTGTTGCACAGGTCTCTAGCAATAATTTGGCTTTTACAGATTGAAAAATATCAATTAGTCGACGAGTTATAGCCAAAAAACCATATAAACAATATGCTGAAAATCGGCATTTGACTGCAAAGTTCGAAGGTCGATTAAAAAAAAAAATTCGAACTAACATAAACAAACGCCACGATACGGGTCTTCTCTATTTTCACCCCTCACTCTCAGAATCGACCTAACTTTAGCTAACCTGAATTTGTTCCACAGTGTAATTTGACTCGTTACTACCCGAGTAGTTGCGAGCTTTTGGGCAAGTGTTCAGAAGAAATGTTGAAGGGGATTTGGGGGTTGGGGTTAAATAAGAAAGTCAGCTCATACAAATGACTCCTGCAGGGGTATATCCAAGAGAGATATGAACTATTATCAACAAAACCGAAAAAAAAAAAAACGAAATGGCCATTTTGAGCCCTTGAAAGGACTTTGACCGAGCTTCTTATGATCAATTGTGTTGTATGTGTTGTGAAATGTTTGAACACAAATGATCAAGAACTGTACCTAGATATTTTATGCCGACTCCAAAAGGCTTATGTTCTCAAGAAGCTTTTCATGGCAATTTTTACTCTCTGAGACCTGCTATTGTCTGCAGAGAGGTGACGGCCGAACAGAAAAATTAGTTCAATTGAAAAAACTTTCTGTGTCAGGAGGGATTCGAACCAGGGTTCTCTGGCGTATGGGCCACACACTCTATATACTTACTGCGCCATGGCCGCCACAATCAACAAGTTCTTTCAGTTTTTATATTTTTTGTGTTGGAGCTCACAGAAGGATAGCAGATCGAGGAAGGGTGTGATCAGAAGAAATGTTGAGGAGGAAAAATAATAGAACCAGCTCATGCAGAGGACAACTCTAGGGGTCAATTCGGAATGGATGTTATCTCTTTTTGGCATTTTACTTTTTTGAGTTTTTGTAGATGGACCCCAGAAAAATTATACCCTGAAATGTATAATGTAACTACCAAAAAGCCTAAAAAATACCCGTATACCTCGGAATACCATGGTAGCTTGTGTACTCGAAAATACACGAAAATATCAGTGAGCCCGGATATGACTCGGGTCATTCGAACTAAAGGGGTAGGCCGGGTTCTCGAAAATCGAGAACTCCAGTACAAATTAATAGGAACTGTGTACTTTTTGAGTTTCTTAGAAGTACGGAAATAAAAACTTACAATTATAAATTTTTTAAAATGTGCACAGCGGCGTAGCTAGAAATTTTGTCACCCTGGGCTACACAGCAGTTAAGCCCAGGGTGCCCCTTTATACGAAATTTAATTGTATAGAAATTAAGTGCATAGCAGTTGGGCTGAAAATTTCGTAGGCTTCCAAAGTAAAACACATTTTTTTGGTGAACTTTGATTTTATTATTCAACATAGTTGCCTTCAAGGGCGATATAACGGTAATGCGGTCATGCAATTTTTCGATACCATTTTTATAGTACGATTTCTTTTAAGCCTTAAAAAAAGCCTCAATTTCAGCGATTACTTCTTCATTAGTGCTGAATTTCTTTCCAGCGAGCATTCTTTTGACGTGTGCAAAAAAAATCATTGGGGGCCAGATCTGGAATGTGCGGTGGATGGGAAAGCCTGTTTCATGCAATTTTGCCATCTTTTTCATGGACTTGTGGCACGGTGTGGACTGTGGCGCCGTGGCGTAGTGGGTAGAGTGTGTGACTCTTAAGTCAGAGAACCCAGGTTCGAATCCTCCATCCGACACAGAAAGTTTTTTCAATTGAATTAATTTTTCTGTTCGGCCGTCACCTCTCTGCAGACAATGGCAAACTTCAGAGAGTAAAAACTGCCATGAAAAGCTTCTTGAGAACATAAGCCGTTCGGAGTCGGCGTAAAACATGTAGGTCCCAGTTCTCGATCATTTGTGTGCAAACATTTCACATCACACACAACACAATTGATCATAAGAAGCTCGGTCAAAGTCCTTTCAAGGGCTGAAATGGCCATTTCGTTCTTTTTTTTTTTTTGTGGCACGGTGTATTGTCTTGATGAAACAGCACTTTTATCTTCTTCAAATGGGACCATTTTTCGTGATTTTATCCTTCAAACGCTCCACTACCGCTATGTAATAATCGCTGTTGATAGTTTGGCCTTTTTTAAGGTAATCAATCAATGTTATACCCAGCGCATCCCAAAATACTGATGCCAGCCGACTGTAACCACCTTGCAGTCTTTGGATTCGGTTCATCGCGTGCAGTCCAATCGGCTGGCGGTCGATGGGACCCTGAAATTTAGTGTTAGGGCCATGATTCATCCATTGTCACATATCGATGGAAAAATTTCTTATTATTACGGTTTAATATCGCTGAAAATTGCTCATGTGATAAAAAAAAACACAAAATGGTCATTTTAGCCCTTGAATGGACTTTGAACGAGCTTCTTATGATCAATTGTGTTGTGTATGTTGTAAAATGTTTGAACACAAATGATCGTGAACTGGACCTACCAGCTTTATGTCGAAACCGAACGGCTTATGTTCTCAAGAAGCTTTCATAGCAGTTTTTTACTCTCTGATGTTTGCCATTGTCTCCGGAGAGCTGACAGCCGAACACAAAAATTAATTCAATTAAAAAACTTTTTGTGTCAGATGGGGAATTCGAACCTGGTTTATCTGGCCTATGAGCCACACACTCTACCCACTTTGCCACTGAATTAATTTTTACACAATTGAATTAATTTTTTTGTTCGGCCCTCACTTCCCTGCAGACAATGACTAACCTCAGAGAGTAAAAACTGCCAGGAAAAGCTTCTTAAGAACATAAGCCGTTCGGAATCGGCATAAAACTTGTAGAAACAGTTCTCGATCGTTCAAGCATTTCACAATACGCACAACTCAATTGATCATAAGAAGCTCGGTCGAGGTCCTTTCAAGGGCTGAAATGGCCATTGCGCTTTTTTTAAAATCGATAATTTCAATTCGAATTATAAAATTAAATGAAAATAACATTGTAAAGCCTTTCTCTCAAGTGATAATATAAGAAATTTTATTAATTATTTGTTCTGATTAACTGACATTCCATTGCATTACAACTGGCAGTGGAATTGTGCACCATTTCGGCCAGGACGTCCTCGCGCCTTCCATTCACCATTTTAATGTCATATCATAAATACAAATAGAGCAATTGTAGCTACCAATTATGTTGCCGCAGTGCATGCAAAAAAGAGGCGAAATATTTTTTTAAATTTTATACCAGCACCAGCCGGCTACAACCTCAACCGCATCAAGGGATCACCCTTAACTTGCACTCTTACACTTACATATAACACAGCACATGCCATATTTGCAGTGGCATGTTGCATTTGTGAAAATTACAAATAAAATAAAAAAAGAAAATGAGTCCAACATGCGGCAGTAACTGAATCTATGCCACGCGGTACTGTAATCACTTTTATATTCTTTTTATTTTTTTCACTTTGATATATTTTCCAAGAAAATTCGTGCAAGTCGTATATCCACAAATTAAGCAAACATTTATGACCAACAGTTCATTTTTTTTTTTAATATATAATTTCCAGTCATAAATGGCAGATAACCGCCAGTTTGCACACCACTGTAAAAGGCGTAACCATCGCGCACATTGTTAAAACGGAGGCACCTTTTTTATATCCACTTCCATTTGAGCCAATTTTAAGTTTAGTTTTTTGTTTTATGTAGTCATTTGTCGACATTCAGATTGAGCGTTAATAAGTGCATTTTTTACTTCTTGGCCAAAGGATTCAGGAGCATGCGGCTGCATGGAAATGACACACAAAAATTCCGGGAATTTTTTTATAAAATTAACTCGATTGTCAGTGCGTGTGGGTAAGCTGCATGTCACTGTATAAAATACAGTCACTGCAAAAATATTAATTTAGTCTTGCTCTTTGGCGCAAGTCGGCGACCGAGTAAAATAATCTCGTATGTGTAAGTCGGAATGTTTTGAGTTATGTAATATCACATCCTATATTTTTACAGCACATCTTTCGAATGGATTTAAACGTGTATTATATCTCTTTTAGTTTCCGAGATATTCAGTAAAATTTTATATTATGCGTCACTTTTTTATCGATCGAATAAAATATTAGTACTATTAATACAAAAATAATAATACAATTTTCACATGCTATATATCCATACAAATTCTGAATTTTATTTTTCAGTCAATAATTGTCGTATCCACCATTTTTGCATCAGATACACGCAGAGAAAAAAAAAAAGTTTATCGCCAATTTCCAGTAAACGAACTTCGTTTATCGTGCTTGGAAACGTTTTTTGCAAACGTTTCAACAGTTACGAGAAATGGAAAAAGTTGCGGAAAACAGGTTAGTTAGTTGCAGGAAAAGAATTTCGTTTGTTATGCGGTTATTGCGGCAAATAAAGAATTTGTTTGTTGCATTTCTACTTCTATTCAATTTTAGTTTCTATTTCAATTCAATTCAATTCAATTCAATTCAATTTCTAATAAAACCAAACAAAAAACGAAAAAGAAATTTGTGTCAGCCGGGGACTCGATCCCAGGCTGTTTCGCGTACAAATCAAGCACCTTAACCACTATGCCACGGCCACCACAAAAATCTGGTGGAAACTTGTCGTTTTTGTCGGGCTTCTGTCGAGCTTTTGTCCATGACAAATTTTTAACTTTTGCCATAAACGAAAAAAAAAATTGTGTGACTTTACTTCAATACAATTGAAGCACTAGGCGAGCATTAGCCGACTGAAAATTCAATTGACGGTGGTGCAACACGTAAAGCAGACCGCGCAGTAAACCAGACATCGACGAGTCCGGGTTCGAATTCCAATGATTGATAGTAAGGACAAATATCAATTATTTTAAATCATATTGAATTGATGTGTTAGAAGAAATGTTTATAATAAAATAAAGATTTGAATATTAAAATTCAATAAAAATGATATTTTTAGCAAACCTATTATTAGGAAATATATTTTTTGCTATTTTTTCGGAAGTTACAACTGAATATTCGTTTGCTGCTACTACAGCTCGCAAACGAAGTATAATTGTGTAATTTTTCAGTTGCGCTAAACGAAAAATTTCTCTGCGTGTAACTCTTTCGCATAACTATGAGAAATCAATGATTTATTAGTGAAAATAATTTTATTGTATTTAAAGTATTCTTGAAGATGATCAATACACTTTTGCATTTGTTTGTAAAAATTTGGGAAACGGCTCACAGTGTCGGTGGGCAAAAGACAAAAAAAAACATTTTTCTTGGAATTTTAAAAAACCTAGTATACAGAATTACAAAGAGGAATCTTATTATCTTGAATTTTTAAGTATTCACGATATCTTTTCTGTAACAGACATGCCACCCCAGAGAACAATTTCACCTAAATATTTGAAGTTATTCATACTCAACTTGAAAAGGCCTTATATAAAAGTAATTATTCATGCTTTTCTTGAAAGAGCCATGTGAAAGCCTTGAAAATTTAAATTTCTTGTATAATTTTTTATATAAAGCTTTATTCAATGACACATTTTAAGAAGATTTTTTCTAAAGCTTAGATTTTTTTTTTTTTTATAAACAAAGTTTCAGTTTGTGAAAACAATAACATTAGAAATTCCTGATTTAAACAAAAAAACTTTCATATCATAAAAAAAAAAACTATTTCAATAACAAAAAAAAAAAAATTGCTTAGAACGTGGGTTTGAACCTTGGATATATCTGCTAATAAACTGTCACCTTAATCCTCTGGGCTACCGAGGCTATTTAGTGGATTGAAATAAAGTGCGTATATGAAATGATTGCAATCGAGAGCTTCATAAAATTGTTGATAAGGGAATTAAAAAAAAATACTACTTAAGTTTCAACGTCGCGCGATGAGTGGTTAGAGCGTGCGGCTGGCAATGCAAACGATCCGGGTTCAATCCGTGCTGGTTGGGACATGGTTAATATACAAAGATTTTTAAAATGTATAATTTTTCTGTGCTAAATTAAATGGAATGATGAAACGTAGAAAGGAGATTACTAAAACTATATTTTTTTTTTCTCAGTTTCCGAGTTCCTAAATAAACCTTGAATAAAAACCTTAGATCAAACTTTATATGAGTTCTTGTATATAAGAAACAATTTCATTCGCCTTTCTTCCTTGCATAGACCTTTAATAAAACTTGTTTCAAAGATTGTTCAAGGAAACTTAAATTCTACTTCCTATATAAATTCCTTATACAAAACATTACTTAAGGCTTATTTAGGTAAAATTTGTATCTGGGACGCCCCCTAATGTGGCTTTGAAATGTCATTCGCCTTCATTTTTCATAGTTTAGTACTCTAGATTTCAAAACAGGAAATTTCAGTATCATGAATGTGCATTTCATGAATATTTCACATATATTTCACATAATATAGCGCAAATTTTTTTATTAAAATTCGTAGGAAGATAAAAACCCTGTTAAAGCAAGAGGTGGCCGTGGCGTAGTGGGTGGAGTGTGTGGTCCATACGCCAGAGAACCCTGGTTCAATTCCCAACTGACATAGAAATTTTTTTCAATTGAATTAATTTTTCTCTTTGGCCGTCAGCTCTCTGCAGACATTAGTAATCCGCAGAGAGTAAAAACTGCCATGAAAAGCTTCTTGAGAACATAAGCGACTTGGAGTCGGCATTAAACTTGTCGGTTCAGTTCTCGATCATTTGTGTTCAAACATTTCACAACACGCACAACACAATTGATCATAAGAAGCTCGCTCAAAGTCCTTTCTTTTGTATTTTTGAGCAATGCATTTTTAAATATCCTCCGAAAAATTGGTTTATGGAAACTGACAAGCATAGAAGTTTTAGGCAATTTTCTAAAGCAGGGGTTGGCCAAAATTTTAAAATTTGTATTAGAAAATGCCATAATTTCCAAAATTTTGAAGTGCAGACAACATTTTCCTGAAAAGTTTGGCTACGGCAGCTAAAAAATTAAGAAGTCATAGACAATTTTCTGGAGCATATTTTGGCTAAAATGCAAAGCAAATTCAGAGTGAAAAATAAAGGTTGTTTTTTTCAAATCCATCAAACTGATAGTCATGTACTCTTGTTACGCGTATCAAACTATTTCTTGGTATAAAATAATTATGGGTATCAAATTTTATTGATCTGGATTATTTTTTAGCAAATATACCAGAATACCGATTTCGGTTATATTGGAGGTAGGCGTAGTAGTCGTCCTATTTGGTTTATTTTAACACCGACTATTTTCTTCAGTAAAATAATTGTAAGGGTGATTCAAAGAAGTCGACTATATTTTTGTTTTCAAAATCCCTTGTGAAATAGATTCAGGGAGGTGAGAGAAGATGCCTATAAAAACCGTAACTCTTAAATATTAATATTAAGAGGTAGCGCATCGTGATTTTCCATATAAATTATATGGGATAAATTATTTTTCAACTTCTTATTCTTATATCTTAAAAAACAATTGGCGTATGTAAATGACTGAAACGTATCTTATAGGAAATGAAACGCTCTACAAAATTGTCCCTAATAATTTTTTTGATAAATCTACTCTGAGATATATAAATGATAAATCTGATATATACCAGATTCCCCATTTCGATTATATAAGAGCTGGGTGTGTCATTCATCTAATTTGAACAAAATTTTGCGAGAATAATTCCTTTATCGTAAAACTCAGTCTCACAAAACTTCATGATTCCAAGTTAACTCCTTCTATTTCTGTCCCATCGTTGTATGGGCTCGGCACACTTCGCGGCTTTGCAACTCTGAAATTGGTACCTCCGATTCATTTGCTTGGATGTGCTTACTTAGAAAGACAAAAAACAGTGGATTTTTACTCTCTTTCGAGTTCACAAGCGTGGATCCATGATTTGTTACCTATTTCAATGTCGTAGATGTATTCCGAACCACCCCCACTTCATTTTTTCAGCATTTACTCCACCAAAAAAATCGTTTTTTAAAAATCGTCAAATTATGGAATATCCAACTCGAACAAATTTCCTGATGTTTAAACGCTCATTTAAGATCGAATGTATGCTAGTCCCACTAATGCCCAAGGATGACTTTATCTCACTGTATATCACATGCCGATCTCCTTCCAACAGTTCACGCACATCATCGATTTTTTTATCTTCCAAATAGTCTTTATTGAACTACGTTCGCGTAATTCGTCTTGGAGAGACCACGATCGAACTCATTGAACCAGCGTTTTATATTTGCTGGGTGTTGTGCTTCATCACCAAAAGTCGAACAAAGTTGATCGATGCATTCTTTTCTCATCATTCCACGTCAAAAATCGTTAAAAAATCAAATCATCGAACGAAAGTGTTCATTGCACAAGCAACAATTCTTAAGAGTTGAGCAGGGGACGAAAAATTTTATTTTTTAATTAGGTCCTATAACTATCATCAGCAAGAGTAATACGCTTACAGACTATTTACAGCAAAACTAGTTGTGTATAAGTGTTTTGTTCTCTTTCACATTATCTCATAGCAGTTTAAAAGAGTTGTGTTATAAAAGCATTACTGCGAAGACCCTGTATCTTACAAGCCATTTCTCACTTCTACAAGACTTCAGCTATCAGAGCCAAACTCTGAAGAGTTTCAGCTTTATAGATTAAGTCTTATAGATATATCCAAGGTTTTTATTTAAAGAGTTCTGATCTGATCTGAGCAACGGTCTGACTATAAGAGTATCACTCTGATTTTAAGAGAAACGGTCTGACTAGAAGAGTGTCACTCTGATAATCAGATGTTTGTTCTTATAATCGGACAATTTCCCTGAACAAAAGATTTAACTGTATGCCAATTTCTTAAGCCTTTCTTGTAAATGTATAATTTTCAAAAGAAAATTATTTTTATTTAATTGGCTTAAATTTCAGAGTGCCTATATAACTGAATTATATTCAAATTATGTTCAATGAATGTGGTTCATTCGTAAAAAAAACATTCCGAAAGATCAGGACAATTTCTAACTGCAATTTACGTATTCACTTCCATTTATAAGATATTATATTTTCCAGGAAGAGTGCTATACATATTTTCATAGTAAAAAATTACCAATCCCATCAAAAATTTGGTTTTACAATACAATTTGCAATACAATGACAATACATCACAGTGACCTGTGACGTTTTAAGAATAGTGTAATAAGAAATAAGTCATGGAATTTCTTGTTGCTTTCACTCGTGGACTCAAAATATAGTCAGAACCGAGGCACAACTATTTTTTTGTTACATAAATCAACCTTTTGATGAAGATTTTTCATATTCTTTATAACGCAAATTCTCAACGCGAAGTAATGAAATTAGTTCGGTAAACCTTGCACTAATGTGATGAACGGGTTAATTCTGCTTGGCATAAATGAATGCTTTTTAAAAATGGTGGACCTACAAAATTTCGCTTTAACTCATCTCGTAGAGTATATCACTCTTGTGTGTGACTTACTTAAGTATATTACTTTTGTAGTAAGAGCTGTACTCTTGTATGGAGACATCAACTCTTAAAACTGCCTTATAGTGAATGTATTGAGAGTATTGTCTAATTAATTAATTAAATAAAAGTTTTAATGTTGGTTAGGGCGAAAGGGGACAGCTTATAATCGAGGTGCAATATAAGGTTCTTACGACAAAGTTTTCATCGCAATAAAATTTATTCGTTTATGTGATAAAATATAACACCACGCATACACAATATTATAGATATAATAATTTCCTACAAACATAATAAAAAAATGTTACATTAAATTTTAATCATTGTTACGTTGGTACTGGAATATACCAATAATAGTTTTGTTATAATAAAATAGTGTTAGTAGTATTGTGTATATCTTAATTATTTTAAGAGTATATATCTGCAAGAGATCTGTTTAAGTCTTGTCTAATACAATGTTTCTTAGAGTGTTGATCTTGTTTCAGAGGTCTAAGAGGTCGATATAAGGGCGTTCTGAAAATTACAACTCGCACTTATAAAGTGCCAAAATGAGCTGAGAAGAGTTTTACAAGTATCTTACAGATATCGTTTAGAGTTAATCGTAAGTGTGTCATTCATAATAATTTATCTTCAAGAAGTGTTTGGGATAAAATAGAGATAGTAATTGTTGGTTGGGGGCTTAGTTCCATTTTTTTATTGAAATACAATTTTAAAACCACTTTAGACAAGAAAAGAAGAAAATTTCAATAAAAAACAATTACAAAGAACAAATACAATTACAGAGAAGAAAAATGTTTTTAAACTTACAGATTTTTACATTCTCTGCAATAGCTGTGCATTATTTGATTAAAATTGACCGTAAATATATTGAGTGATTCAATTCGAAACTTGGATTGCGATTTCACAAAACTTATGAAATTCAACACATGACCTTCTTTACTTGAGCGATGAGTTGTAGAATTACACATTTTAACGAATGAACTACACTTGTAGGTTCAGTAAAATTTTGGAATATCTTATATTTTTAAAATATGCAAAAATATTATATATTTTTAATATTTTTCTTTGAGTGTCTCCGAAAGTAATTAAAAAAAAAAGGATTTTTCTTATTTTTCAGCATTTTTTTCTGCCAATTCTTTTTTGCTCAACCGCGCCCGCTGAATGTAAAATAAATTTGTTAGCAATTTTATTTAAATGCTGATGATGTCAATATTTGTATCCTTGCATTGCAACTTACTTTGGTAAATATTGCTATTGATTCAATAAACCGACATTTTTATTCTGTTGCCTGCTTTGAGGGTTTGGTTTAATTGTTCTTCTCTCCACAGCGTATATTTCTTGCTGTAATTCCAGTTGATTTAATTTATACAAAACAATATCGTGTTTCACAAGCAAATCCACCCTGTGTTTAAATTAGAGGTAACCAAATTTATACCATTGTTTGTATTATTTCGGGTGTTTGTTTGCCAATGCTTGTGCTTATTTGTTTTGTAAAGTTAAGCATTGATTAACCAGTTAATTACGAGAGAAATATAAGGCCAAGATTTACTTTGAATTGTATGCCAAGCATATGAGATTGAGACGGGAATTTTAAGTACGATCTTATATTTTTGTTCGTATAATCAATCAATGTACTAAATTGGATACTTAAGAACTTCATGATGCACATAGTCATGATCTTATAGGAATTTGTAACAAAAATGGAAGAAATTGTTAGAATTTGATGGAACTTCATGCGGTGCTTTGAACCGATAACCGGATTTCCAAAAAATCGGTTTTTTGTGAATGTCAATCTGATAATCACCTTACATAGAGCAAAAACGAACTTTTTCATTATTAACTATCAATTATCACTTTGGCCGATTGCACCCCTGGATTATCAAGCGATGGAAGAACTTTCGTTGGACGCCAAGAAAATGCAGCATACAATCAACGCTATACCACTGAAACATTTAAGCATGGAGGTTATTGTATCATGGTGTGGAGTTGCTTTTCGGGTGTCCATATTTTGGATTAAGGAAAATATGGATAATCATTTTTATTTCTAAATACTTTAAGAAATAATGCTCCCATTTCCTGTGTGGGAAATGCCACTGCAGTGCCAATATTAACAGGACAATGACCCAAAACACACTTCAGGACTAACCTGGTACTCCATTCCACAAAATATCTATCAGGCTTAAGTGGGTTCGTTCGCCAAACGGTGCGTGGTCGTAATAGATAATAACGGATATTCAACAAAATATTTATTAACTGGTTTTATCAGTTTTACTACTTTTTGTGTTGACTCTTTTTTTATGTCCCATGCTATTTTCGCTTCCTTTTCTAAAGTTTTTATTTAAGGTTTTCTTAACCCCAGAATCGTACGATAGTTTTACCCTACGGGACTTCTCATGCGGCATGCACGTACAATTTACGTATATTACGAATGCATGGTTAAAGTTGAAAGAACAAAACGAAATAAAAATTTGAATTTAATTAGTAATTAGTAATTAGTATTTTCTTTGAGATAAAAGAGAAAGAATCCATATGAGTGACCCTATTATATTATGTAAAACTATAGCTCAGTAATGCTAAGTGGATCTGGGACTATTCGGATACTGATGTTTATAAAGGGCAGGCCTGCTGCGAAGGTTTGGGCGTCCCACTATGGGGTGGCTTGTATGGGACGCTTGGACAAAACTCCAATTCTTGTTGAAACTTCACCAAAATTAGTACACAGGTACTTTATCACCTTGTAAGATTTATGGGCTTGTCAATATAGAAATTTAACAGATGGGCATGACACCTCCCATACAATCGAAGTTTAAATATTGGCATATTTTAATAACTGCTGAGAAAAAACCAACAAAATTTTATATTAAACTTTAGAAACTTTAGGAAAAAGCATCAAACTCTTAATACAGTATAGTCTCGCTTATCCGGACACTTGCTATATCGGACTTCCCAGCAATACGGACATCTCTATGTTTGGTCTACAATTTGACTTTTTTTTCAATCCAAATCAGCGTATTATTGTATTGCGCATGGAAACGTCGCTATGTATATTATGTTATGTCATAATTAGATGTGAATGTACATTTCTGAAAAATTATTTTTGTGAAACAATATTAATTTATTATTATTTATTACTTAAGTTCTTATAATTTCTGTACAAGACTGTTTTAATAAAATCGATTGAAAGAATGAAGATGAAATAAACATTGCACATATAATAATATCATAATCATCCCGCTTTGTGAATTACGAACACTTCCAGTAATACGGACATACGCCGCAACTATGTGTGTCAGGACTAACGAGACTGTACTGTATTGGCATACTTTAATAACTACTAAGAATAAACGACGAAATTTTATATTTTGCTTCGGATTTTTTATTGAAAATAGCAGGAAAAGTTCGGCAATTATTAAACAAGAGGGCGTGGCATCTCCCATACAATGATAATTTAAATATTGGCATATTTTTTAACTACTGAGAGTAAAACGACAAAATTTCATATTTTTCTTCAGATTATTTGTTGAAAATAGCAGGGTAAGTTTTGCAATTATTGAACAAGAGGGCGCAGCACCTCCCATACAGTCAAAATTTAAATATTAGCATATTTTATTGACTACTGACAATACAACGACAAAATTACATATTTTTCTTCAGATTATTTATCAAAAAAATAGCAGGGTAAGTTTGGCAATTATTGGCAAAGAGGGCGTGGCACCTTCCATACAGTCAAAATTTAAATATTGGCATATTTTTATAACTACTGAAAATAAACGACTAAATTTTACATTTTGCTTCAGATCATTTATTGAAATAAGCAAGGTAAGCTTAGCAATGCTTGAACAATAGGTCGTGGCACCTCCCATGCAATCGAAATTTATATATTGTCATATTTTAATAACTATTGAGAATAAAACGGCGAATTTTCATATTTTGCCTAAGATTATTTATTGAAAATAGCAGGGTAAGCTTGGCTATGATTGAACAAGTGGACGTTGCACAAGTAGGCATGGCACCCTTGTTCTACCGAGGTTAAAAACATCTATATTCTACTAATTCCATCAGAATATAGCTGAATTTAAGTAGAGATAATATTAGTTTTTTTTTATAAGTAACAGTTAACATCGATACAACAAAAATTTGTAATGTAAGGGTCTTAAGAAAAAACCTGCAGGTTTTTCTATACAGTTTTTCTCTAAAGTAGTTAAAATCTTTATTTTTTTTTCTTCTTGTGCCACTTCACTTAATAGCCATATTGGTAATTATTATAATAATTCCTGAAGTATTTTGTCTCCGTTTTTTTACCAACATTAGAAAGTACCTCTTTTTAAATTTAAGCGAATTTAATTTTTTTTTTGCAGTGTATTCAAATATTTTGTAATTGTTTTTAAAATCTAAGGTAAAGCGGAATTGCGTAAAATAATAACAAGATGTTTCCTTAAATATTACAACGTTATCGTTAAAAATGTAAAAACACATTTTTGTCTCTTTTAGGCATGAAATTTTCAAAAAGATTTTTTTAATTTGCGCAAAATGGTATTTTATCAGACCAAATTTTCTTAATACTGAAGGTTTATATTTAACACTTTTACTAAAATTGGAATAACCATTTTGCGCAAATTAAAAAAAAAAATCATTTCAAAATTTGAAATTAAAACAGGGATACTTAATTTTTTATTCAATAAAAAAAAAAACGGTAATTCAACTTATTAACATATATTTGCATATCTTATCTCTTAACTTTATAAAAAAAAATAACATTTGCTAGACTTTTTTACTAAAACTTACAAAATATCAAGTATTGAATTTGCACTTTCGAATTATGTGCGATCCAAACGGCTAAACAGAATTAAGAAAAATCGCGGATCTAAATAGGCATATCTTCAAGATTAAAACTGCACCAAAAAATTTTCCAAATTTCCATTTTTAAAAAATGACTTTTGGCCAAGCCTTCCATACAGGCCACGCCCGTGTGCGTCGTTAGTCATGATGTAGTTTAAAACAGACGAAAAATATCCATTAAAATGTTCATCCTCCGAATGCTTATATCGAGTTTATATCCCTCACTGCGTGCTCTGTTGTAAGGTTCTTATCAATCATCTGCTTCGAGATTTTATGAGAAACACTGTTGTCACTACGTTAAGGGAGTATTCAGGGTTGGAAGGCTGTTTTTGGACCCTTTTTTGGACAGATAATTAGTTTTATCCTTCCGCTGAACGAATATGGTTGTGTATACGCTTGAACAACGCTGGGAAATATTGCCTGCGGTCGACTTACAGAAGATGCCGATTTTGCCAAAAAAATCATCTTTTCAGATGAAGCTCATTTTGATCTTGGCGGGTATGTAAACAAGCAAAATTGTCGCATTTGGGGCACAGAAAACCCGCACGCATTCATTGAAAAGCCGATGCACCCAAAACGAGCCACTGTTTGGTGCGGATTTTGGTCCAGAGGCATAATTGGGCCATTTTTCTTCGAAAATGAGCAAGGAGGGGCCATTACAGTCAATGGCCATCGTTATCGGGCCATGTTGAACGAATTTTTGTTCACAAAAATTGAAGAGGAGGATATTGGCAACATTTGGTTTCAACAGGACGGCGCTACGTGCCACACAGCCGAAGCTACACTCGATGTTTTGCGCCCTGTTTTTGAAGATCGCATTATCAGCCGCAGAGTAGATGTTGTTTGGCCACCTCGGAGCTGCGATTTGACACCGTTGGACTATTATTTGTGGGGTGCCCTCAAAGATAAGTGTTACGCCGACAAGCCAGAGACAATTGACGCTTTAAAGGACAATATTCGTGAAGCCATTGGTGAAATACAGCTGCACACAATCGATAATGTGCTTACAAATTGGACCGATCGTGTAGGCTACTGCATGGCCAGCCGAAGCAGCCATTTGAATGAAATTATTTTCCATTATTAACCGGAATGATTGTACATTCAAATAAAAAAAGAAATTTGAGAAAATATTCAGTAGTTTTTTTTTTGCATTTTCAAAAAAAAAAGTTATTTGGCGGACCCTTTATTAAGAACATATTAAATTAAATAAAATTTTTTTTTCCTTTGTACGAGGGCGGTTCAAAAAGTTGTCGGCCTTCAAAATTGGGAATTGAAAAAAAAGGTATGCTGCTTGCGGCCCGGATAGTTTGACTTCGGATCATCTGAAATAGAAAAAATAAACGGCGTTAGACTCAATACAGATGTAGTTCTGGTTCCTATCTCAATCATTATTTTGCGATTATTTTTTAAAAAATGGCGGTCATTGGAAAATTAAAACCGATATTGGGTCTTTTTTTTTTGGAGTTTATTGTAAAAAAATAGTAAAAAATTGTTGAAAATTGTGATTGAGGTAGGAGTGGTGAATATATTGGAGACCATTCTGCGTCGATTTCACTTTGTTTCATCAAAATCGGCTCAGAACTACGGGCCCAATCTGGGCTGCAAGCTCGAAAAACGTGGTTTCGAGATAAGCGCGTTTAAGTTTGAAGTTATTTTTTTGCATCCAAAAACAAATAGAACTGAAAAATTTGAGCATACAGATGTAAAAATTCGACAATTTTGCGTCGATTGCACTTGGTTTCATCAAAATCGGTTCAGTAGAACCGGAGAAAAGTGACTTCGAAATACAAAAACGTATTTTAAAAAAAAGCTCAAAGAAAATTGTAGACAATAAAACATATTTTTTTTTTGTGAAATACTTACATATATCAATCTGCAATGCCAGCCCCATAAAGAACTCTTTCCTCTTCTTCAAAAAATGAGGACTCAGCGGCTCTTTGGGCAGTTTTACCTTCTTTTGATGCGGCCAGAGCTCTGGCTACGGATCTTTTCAAACGTTCTTCGTTCCGAGACATGGCGAAATCATATGTGACGTTGCCAATCGGGATGCCCATTAGGATCATTATTTGAAGTATTGGCAAAAAACCTTCGTTAAATATGACAGCTGCAATATAATTGGCAATCTCAATAGTGCGTGCGCCGGTGTGCATATGCTTCGGTGCGAATGACCACAACATTGCGTTGAAAGATTCGTTGCTGTTTTGAATTTCGGAGCCAAGGCATCTGTTCAACAAATCATAGGCTGACAGTATGTAGTAGTATTTATATGTATGTATTAGTATGTAGTGGTCGGGCAAGCGCAGTGAACACCAGTTTTGAAGTCAATTCCATACGGCGATGCTTTTTTAAACTCGATTTTTCCCTTCATATTTGGCACATATCACCAGATTAGCAATCGCCGAAAAAACTGTATAAAACTCCAAAATGAAATACTGCGTTTTGTTGTCAAAGTCTTCGTTTTCATTATATTTAAATTTTTTTTGTCGATGTACTTGGGAATTTCGGTGTCCTCATCTCTTTCGTGTTGGTTACCACGAAACTGGCATTTCAAGGGACGAGTTTTTCGATTGCTTCCAGTGTTTCTTTTATTTTTATTTCTATTACTTTTTCTATACATTGTCTTTAGCACAAACCAAAAATTATTATCAAAACTGTAGTTTTCAAAACTGTATGCGCGCGCGAGTCCGGCTTATAACTCAATTCAAAGTGAACTAAACGCTGCCAACATCCGAAAAAAATGAGTATTCATTTATTTTTAAAATGCGTAAACAAACAAGTTATTACCTACTAAAGAATGCGGTGAACGAAATTCGGTGGTTGCTTCAAACGGTTGCATTCAAAAAGTAGCCAAATTAAGCATATCGCATTTTGGCGAAAACATTTCTGGACAAAAAAAGACATATCTCCTAAAGTATTTCGAATTTCAAAAAACCCTTTTAGGACGATATTCAAAAATATCCAAGCTATAAAAATATGCAAAAAAAAATTGAGAAAAATTTTTGCCAACCAGGAATACTCCCTTAAGTGGGCTCTTCTGCTTGCGTTGCTAGCTCGTTTATGTGTTGCTTTTATTGCATTAGATTTCGATTTAGAAATCTAGATTTATATTTTTTTCTATTTTATGAGTCTGAAGCTCTGTTGAAAGCTCTCGATAGGAGGTTGCAGTTGTTTTAGTCTTGCCTCGCGCTTTTAAATCAGAGTCCAGGTGTCTTGCTTGCACTCAGCTTTATTTCCTGTTGAGCTGTACGCTGCTGTTATGCTTTCCTGGCATACGGCATGTTCTGGTGTACGCTGCTAGAGCGGATCCTGAAAATGTGTCAAATGGTTTTTGAGTCTGTCTGTTAAATTTCTAGGCGACCACTGATTTGAACTTCCTTATTTCTTTCGTCCAGAAGGCAGCTTCTAAGCCGGCCCGTGATGGTGACGTGGTCGTTTTAGTTTTCATTTATTTCACAATGAAGAGACATGATGGCAGGGTTTGTGCTGAAACATGATTTTACCAATGACCTCACGGTATGTGTTGCAGACGACTAAAGCCTCTATCCATTGTTGTTACGATTCAACGTCATGTTTGCCCATTATATGCTTCATGCTGATCATTTTCTTGTTATTTTTGGCATAAAATTAGTATAATATGATTTAGTATTTAAAAATCTTATCAAATTGTACTAACTTCAAGTAATACCATGCCAGAGGGCAGAAAACAATACTATGATCTTGGCATTTAGAAGGTTACTATAGCCATCAATTTAAATTTATTATTGAACACAAATACAATATTTGAATTCCAATAAGTCTTCACTTAAAAAGCAATTTTATCATCATCATCAAATTACAGCTAAAAAAAAAACTGTACGGAATAGCGACAGTTCAAGGTTTGGTTTATTAAATTACTTTGTTATTTTTTATTGCATTTGTTATTGTTGGAAAACAATTTACGGACCAGACAATAATATCAATCAATTTGGTGAAGGTGGGGGTGTGGTGAACGGTTTAAAAAGAGTTACATCGCATTCTTGTAGAATTTTGCAATATTTATTGGTTGGAGGTAAAAAAAACTAACGCCCGAATGACACACCACTTTTATTGACAAATATCGATAACGTCTTTAAGGTCGTCAGCTCAATTCTATATTTGTTCCTCTACGTCTTCTGCATCGTCTTCAACGTCGTTGTCGTCAGTTGTAAACATATAATGACATTTTTAAGTACCGTTATTGTGGAAGCATGAAATTTATATCCGTTCTTTTTGTCAAGTCATTCCATCCTTTGTGCTGTGTGCATGTGTATGTGTTGGGATGTACATGTGTGGAGGTATGTTTGTGAGACGACGACGACGATGACTCCGTGGCATGCAGTCGTCGATGTCATTAGGCGTTGATGTGCTGGCCATTATCCTCCAATTATGGACACGATATTAGCGCTTAAAAACACAATGCATAGAGGTTAAAATTGTTGTAAAGTACTAGTGAAAAGGACATTTGAGTAGATTTTCCGCAGGCATTTAAAGCGATGACGCGTCATAAATTACGGTCGTCGAATGACAAAATTATGTTTGATGAAATTTTAAGTAGGAAATTTAAAAGAAGTTTAGCAATAATGAGAATAATGATTGTTAAAAAAGTAAAAATAAATGGACGCCATCAAGACAAATTGATGAGCACATCTAAAGGTATAAGCGATGAATTCAATTCAGTTAGATGGTGTTATAAAAAGCATGTCTATAGATATATTTAACTTAAGGTAATAAGTGAATTTTGAGCAGACTTGCGTGTTATGTTACCCATACACGTAACAAAATATCAGATGATGATTAAAAAACAATTTTAAGAAAATCCACTAAGAAATAAAAAAATATTTATGTGTCATTCTCTATCAACTGGACCATTTATTATTTAGAAAAAATGTTGTGTATGAGCTTAACATTTTCGTTGAAGTATCCATCCTTTTTTTAATTCAAGGTGGCTGTCGCAATATGGCGGCTTAAACGAGTAGACTGCCAAAAATTCATTTATAAAGTCAAAGTTTGATGGTTTGTAAAATGAGATATTCTTGAGAAAAATGGAATATTTTTGTTGAAGCAGGCCCGTAGCCAGGACTTACCTTAGGGGGGTTTTGATAAAAAATCTATAAGTAGATACCAGTAATAGCTGAAAGAAAATTTCTGAAAATTTATAAGCAAATTCATTTTCTTTTAAGACTGAATATGCCTGTTTTTAAAATGACCATATAGTCCGGTCAATTTAGACATTTAAGGATACATAAAATCCCAACAAGCTGAAAGTTAGTAAAATTGTTCAAAACATAATTATAAATTTTAAAGTTCCCCATCATTTCTCTGTATGGAAAAAATTTCACTCAAGGTAAAAGGTCAAAAAAATAAGTTTTTCGCGATTTTCAGCAAAACGGTAAGTTTTATCATAAAACTACCCCAGACAAAAATTGACCGGACTAATATGAGAGAGATGAGATTGAGAATTTTTAATTTCTTTTAAAAAGTATTATTCAGGAAATTAGCACAAAAAGTAAAAATGTGTGTGACAAAATTTTACTAATTCAACGATATTAGTGTGAACAGTAAAAATAGGTTAGATTTCTTGCAGTTTATTAAAATCAAAATTAAAATCGGCTATGAAAAGTGCAAACATTTTTTAATAAGTTCACCTGGTGAAGTTGTTTTACGATGTATCTTTACGATTTCGTAACGAAATCAGATTCCGAAATTGGAAAGATTGCGAAATGTTTGCGATTGCGTTAAGAATATTTTGAAATCTTTCCGATTTCGAAATCCGATTTCGTTGCGAAATCGTAACGAAAATCGTATGAAGGAGTTGACACGACTTTATAACGAAATATCGTAACGA
Organism: Coremacera marginata; assembly: GCA_914767935.1. Classification (NCBI taxonomy): domain Eukaryota; kingdom Metazoa; phylum Arthropoda; class Insecta; order Diptera; family Sciomyzidae; genus Coremacera; species Coremacera marginata. The sequence goes on from OU612044.1 coordinate 141,078,084, forward strand.
TTTCGTTACGAGTCTTAGCGAAAATGTTACGAAAAAGTTACGATTTCGTTCAGACAGTTCGAAAGAAAGGAAATTTTACTCTGTTAGCATTTTAATATATCGTACAAACAGTCGCATAACGAAATTTTATATAAATTCGTATAAAAAGTGAAACTGTTCCGATATTTGCGTAACGAAATTGTAACGATTTCTTTAAGACAGCTCGAAATAGTTACGAATTAGTTGGAATTTCGACATAGTCGTCAACTATGGTTTGCTGGGTAGATACGGCATAAAAAATGTCAAGATAATTTTCTTCAATTTACAGAATTATATACGTTCTAGGTATAATTTCACATATATATTTTACTGGATATCAGGGACTTTTTTAGCATTGAAACTGATTTTTTAAAATACAAACTCCTTGGAGATGATTTCTAGTATAATGATTAAGACTTGGCCAAAAAAACTTTTCAATAATCAAGTGAAGTTTTCAAGAAAATTAACATCATTATCACAGTTTATCTTAAAAAAAAAACACATTTTGAATTTGAAGTCTCATTTGTGTTATTTCTTTATACTTTCTGAACCCTAAGGGGGAGAGGTTTAAACACCTAAATCCCCCTTGTCTACGGGCCTGTGTTGAAGTATCCACTTTTAAAAACGTTATGTTACCTTTTTCAATTCAATGTGGATGCCGCAATATGGCGGCTTAAACGACAAATGTACCAAAAAAAAAACTCATAAGATTAAGAGTTAAATGGTTTATAAAATGAGATTTTCTTGCAAAAAAATTATACATAGGTGCCTAGAATTGAATTGAAGAGTACACTTTTAAAGACCGCATGTTCTTTTTTTTAATTCAAGATGGCTCTCGCAATATGTCGGCTTAAACGAGAAGACTTCCCACAAAAACCACTAAATTCAGGAGTTTAATGGTCTGTAATATGAATTTTTCTTGCGTTAAAATGATGCGTAGGAGCTTCAAATTTTTATTAAAGAATCTGCTTTTAATGCCATTCTTTTCAGTTCAAGATGGCTACCGCAATATATAGGCTTATCACATTAATCGCGTACAAAACTCAAGAAATTAATGTTTTTCATTTGAAAATGACCTTTAAAAAACATTTATATGACACAAAAAATACTTCTATTTTTGATGAGTTTTTGAATTAAAAAATTGCCAAATTCTATCATAAGAAGACTACCCAAAACTAATGTTTTGATTCGAATTACTCAAGCTTAGATTTACACAAGCATTACGTGATTTTTATTTTTAAACTTTTTTAAGGCGTTTTCGAACTATTTTTTAGAAATCCAGACATTTTTTTTCAAAAAAATATTTTTTGTTTTTCAAAATATCTTTGAATTAATAAATTGGTTAAATAACGTAATTAATTGGTTAAGTCGCCATATTGCTATATAATGAAAACACTTTAACTAAAATTTTAAGCTCTTACGCAACCATTTGACTTAAAAACTAAAATAGGCAAGGGGGAAAGGGGAGGGGGATGGTGGGTTTCGATGGACAGAGAATGACATATTTTGCTAATTTTTTTCGAATTACTTTACGAAAAAGTAAATTTTTAGTGTAATAAATAATGAATTTAAAGTTTGTTGTAGCTTAATCGACTTAAACTACAAAAGAGAGAAACTTTAAAGCAGCGTTGCGCACGGCCTACACTCTTGATGCTCATTTGTTTTTGTTAAAACTTTTAGGAATAGGCTGTGTATTCTAATACACACACAGCACTCAGCACTAAGCAATACAAAATACACAAACAATTTTGTGACTTCCCTGTAGGAAAATCAACTAATTTAAAAGTAGTTCAAAAAGTAGTTTTTTGTTAACCACAACTAGTTGAAATTCTGACTTTTTGCCATAGAACGAACTAACATATTTTGTATGGTGATGTCCGCTAAATAAGTCAATTGACTTTTGTCTGCATATATTTTTAACTACTTGTTAAATAAGTTATATTTTAATTATTTTTTAATTACTTTAAAATAAATCAATTGAAATGTTAATATTCCACTTATTGAAGATGAATACAAAAGCACAAAAATTTTAAATTTCTATACATCAAAGAGATATATTAAAGATATATTAAAAATATATACATAAATTCATTACGTGAATGCAGTTTCCAAAAAAGAACACGCCACCGCCTGGGTACATGAGCGAAGGTGACGATCCAATTGATCGGAATTGTGTGGATACTGCGCCTATTATTTAACACGAGCCAGCTTTTTGATGCTTAATTTAAAAATATGAGCTAAACAAGCGTGTCAGCGGGATTTTCCATGCTTTGCAACCATCAAGCATGGTCGATGGACACACCGATATTTTGCTTAGTGCTTATTTTAAGTGTCAATCGCAATGAAGTGATGGAGCAGACTCGACGCTATGTAGGGAAAGGCGTGCGTCATTACTACTGAAGTGATGAGGTGTTTGCTGAATGGTTAAGCAATCCATCAATTTCCGTACAGAGTCCAAATTGTCCAATGTTTGCTAAACTCTACCAGTTTGTAATTTGAATATCTTAAATAATAAAAAAATTTTTAATCGTTTCACAGGGTTTTGAGGCAGTCTATCAGTTTTAAAGTGTGTTTACCACGTCTGTCTTGCAGCTCAATGTCGTAAATAAAAAATATGTCTTTTTGAAACAAAATGTTAGTGAAGCCTAAAGTTAATAATATTTGATGAAATAACATGGTAAAATATATAAATCTAATAAAAATTTGCAATTAAAACATGTCAAAATCAGAGTAGTTGCCGCCTTAATATAATTCAAAGTAGTTCATATACTAGTTTATTTCAAAATAGGTTTTTAATAAGTTGTTTTAAAAACAAGTTAGTTTGTTCCTATAGGGTTTGTTTCTCATTTTTATACCCCAACGCGTACTGCGAAAGGGGTATATTAACTTTGTCATTTCGCTTGTAACGCCAATAAGGAGGCGTAGAAGGTATAGAAAAGTATATCTATTTTTGATCAGCATCACCATCTGTGTCAATTTCAGTGTGTCCGTCTGTCTGTCTATCTGTCTGTCTGTCTGTCCATCTGTCTTTCTGTCCACACGATTACAGCCGTAATTTTAAAGTTACCGCGATGAAATTCAATATACCATATAAGCATCTTTTTACAAAATAAAGATCAAGTTCGAAAATGAGCCAAATTGGATGAAAACCACGCCTATCTCGCATACAGAGTGTCTTTATTTCTCAGTAAAATCTCTTAAAAATCCATAAAAATCATACAAATGCCTTCAAATTTTGCACGTAAGCTTTGATCTTCAATATAAATCCTTATAAAGAAATGCCTTGAAATTTTTCACATAAGCTTTAATATATATAATATGAACATTCTCTATGATATTCGACAAAATCGTACGAAAACCACGCCTACTTCCCATATAAAGTGACGTCATCCTAATAGGAAAACTTTTGTAAATATATAAAACTGAATGTGATCGTGTCTGTCGTGGTTCAAGACTTCGAATATATTTTGATACGGCCGCGGGGGGTATTTTAGTTTTGATATCCTGTCGAAGTTCCAATCCTTAGTAGTTTTTATTTGCCTGTACCAAAGTACAAAACAACATTTTCTTATGATTTGTTCGTACTCATTGACGACAGTGATTTTGAACGAAGGTTGTGCAGAAGCATTTGAAAATATCGGTGTTTGTTCTACATTTCAAATATAATTATTCTAGTTTTCCAAAATGAATAACATGTCCTCAGAAGGGAAGTGGGAAAATGATTTTTGAAGTGAAACTTTTATAGCCGCGTATACAACAATACTAAATAGGGGGCGTAAGACCAATGTAACGAAATAGTTTTTACAAAAACAACAACACAGCAATTCGCCACACTGGTTGCATAAAAACAAAAAATTCCTATTTAAAAATTTTTTACATATCTGCTTCCACTGAGGACTGAACTCACTACGCTTGGATCCGTAGTTGGCTTTTCTACCCACTGGGCAAACGAAATCATATTTCATATGTTAAGTCATACTCATGCTAAATCAACAATCAGTTCTTCTTCTCTTTCCTTCATGATTGAATTGAGTCTTAGCATGTATTGCTATTAATAGAATGCACAAAAAATATTGCCAGCTCTTTGTCGATGCATGGCATAGAGCCGAGTGCCAGAACTGTCAAACAAAAAAACGCAAAACAACACTGAGTGGAGAATCAGTTGGCCAAGTGACGGAAAATAATTGCATTGGTTTTGACAATCTGGCACTGAAAGAAAGCATGATCAGTACTTTTATTGCGTAGTCATGCTCAATTTATGAAGATGTTGCTAATTTTTTTGCAGAAATTTAAACATTACCTACTAAAATGTACTTCTTGCTAACGTAATAAAAGCATACAAGCGGAGGTTGTTTATGAATATGACAAAATATATTCCTTGCAATTGGAAGGTGAAATGATTATTATAATGTTGATTAAATTGTTTTATTTGTTTGTTGTTTGTTTCAGAGTTTGCAAGCTAATGTGATTCAATTTACTATAAATATTTTGCGACGATAAAAACAACAACAGTGCCGAATCAGATGCAAGAACTAACTAGTATTTCAATTAATTAAAATTGAAATTGACAAGTTGAAATATTGCCAGCATATCTACCACAAGATGGCTGAAATTTTCCAGAAAACATCTTTTATATTATCTCTTGTTCCCTTTGTTCTGCTTTATATAGTTTAATTTCGTTGATACATATCAATTTTTGTGATATGAGATGCTATTTGTTCCGTATATGACTCTAGTGCAGTTTTTTATCGTTTTTCAAAGTAAGCCTTGCATTGATTGATTTGGAAGCAGCACATGCTGCAATATTGACGAATGCAACTTTGAATCTAAAATTTGTTTTATTCTTAGATCTGTGAATTTTCATATAAATACCATATCTTTCATATAAATTAAATGCAATTTTTAGCGCACATTTATATCAAAATTTAAAAAAATCACATGCTGTGGTATTTGAATACACAACCTAGTGATTACAAGTTCTTCCATTACCAACTGAGCTATCGGACTACCTACTCTGCTTTTCAAGAAATTAAGGAAAGATGCTGAATAAGCTAGACTTTCAGAATATTCTTTAACGCGTCTGGCTTGTATTAGTCAATAAATGACTTGCAAAATATTTTTTTGCTCATCTGCATTGATTTCGTCAACATTAAAAAAAAAAACAGCAAAGAAACAACGAAAACAATAGAATACGCGATAACCAATAATTCTTCTCTCTTGTATTTGTTGCCGAAAATTCTTTAACGCGTCCGGCTTGTGATCGCTTGTCTGGCTTGTGTTCGTTCAATGACGAAAACGCGCCGAATATGCCGAAAATCGGAAAAACCGTAAACGTCAAAATTAAAGTGACAAAATTTGTATGGAATCTGATAATCGGTATAGTTTCCAGTTTTCCGCATGATTTTGATGCGAAAATAGCGCCGAATACTTTCGCCACAAGTATGCGTGGTAGCGTGGTAGAAATTGTGAGCTTTTTTTTATTAAAAATATTTACTTGCAGTTTTTTTTTTTTTTTTTTTTTTTTAAAATTAAAACAAATTGTATAAATAAAGCCCGAGTTATAGTCGATTACTGATTATTTTGGATGAACAATACATTTTTTGTCATCCATCTTACAAAAAAAATTGGAAGATGTATGCTATGCTTGCTTTCGGGTTTGTTCGAATTTTGTTCTGTTTTAAAACAAGGAAGGCAATGGTGCGATGCTAACACGTTCAACTTGCAGCCAAATTGTACGCCGTTCGATGAGAGTACGAAAAAGGAAAAATGCATTATTAGGTTTCTCGACAAATTTTTTTTTTTAAGATTACAGATATTTCTGAGTAACTGCTGTGTTGTTGTTGTTGTTGTTGTTGTTGTTGTTGTTGTTGTTGTTGTTGTTGTTGTTGTTGTTGTTGTTGTTGTTGTTGTTGTTGTTGTTGTTGTTGTTGTTGTTGTTGTTGTTGTTGTTGTTGTTGTTGTTGTTGTTGTTGTTGTTGTTGTTGTTGTTGTTGTTGTTGTTGTTGTTGTTGTTGTTGTTGTTGTTGTTGTTGTTGTTGTTGTTGTTGTTGTTGTTGTTGTTGTTGTTGTTGTTGTTGTTGTTGTTGTTGTTGTTGTTGTTGTTGTTGTTGTTGTTGTTGTTGTTGTTGTTGTTGTTGTTGTTGTTGTTGTTGTTGTTGTTGTTGTTGTTGTTGTTGTTGTTGTTGTTGTTGTTGTTGTTGTTGTTGTTGTTGTTGTTGTTGTTGTTGTTGTTGTTGTTGTTGTTGTTGTTGTTGTTGTTGTTGTTGTTAATACAATACCCACTGAACCATAAGCGAAGATTTTGAGTAAGGTGAGAGTTTTGCGAACGTTTTTGGTTAGAATTTTTTTTTTTAATTTTTTCTATTTTATTTTGTCGCATAAAAGTGCTTCTTATAAAAGATTCAATTCGTGAAAACTTTTCCCATACCGAAAAATTGTGCATATTTTGCGAAATTCATTAAAAACTTATTTTGAGTCGAAAATGAATCATTTTTGTATCATTTCAGTAGGTAAGTCTTCCTTGTTAATGAACCATTTTTTGTTCATAAATGAGTTCGGAAATGAATCATTTATGTTTCTTTTTTGCATTCTGAAATGAGTTCAAAAAAGAATAATTTTTTAATCATATCAGTAGGAAAAATTTCTCATCAACGAACCATTTTCTGTTCATAAATGAGTTCACAAATGAATCATAAATGTCACTTTTTATATTCTAAAATCAGGTAAATAAAGAAACTTAAAATTAAAATGTTAACCTTCGTACAAAAATCATATGAACTCTTTTGCCAGTGCGAGATGGATGTACTGCTACACGTATGAAAATTTTCAACATTTCTATCAAAAATTAAAATCAAGCCCAAATAGAATGAAAACCACGAAAACATTCGATGCAAAAATGTAATCAAATAAATTCCCCAATTTATAACTTAACTTTTTTGATATTTCATATATAATTTGGAAGTTTGTCAAATTGGAAAACAATTACGCCTTTTCCCCTTTGAAACATCAATATCATGAACAACACAATGCGTGAATTCCAGCCCAGGTATATTAATCCTATTAACCCAATGATTAATATGATCTCTAATTTTAGTAATAATCATTTCTTCTTTAACAAAATATCGATATGTAATTATAAATAGTATTATGCAATAATAAAATTTATAATTCAAAAAGGTTCTTTTTTTTAACTCATTATTGGACAAAAAAAGGTTTGTTTTTGAGAGGCAATTCAGTCCAAAGATTGATACAAAAAGGGTTCAATTTCGTTTCGGTTTTTTACAAGAGGTTTTGTATGGTTTATTTTTGAACTCATTTCCGACGAAAAAACAGTTTGTTTCTGAGAGGCATTTTCGTCCGGCGATTGTTTGAAAAAGGGTAAATTTCCGAGTGCCGAAAAAGCACTTTTATGGTTCTTTTTTTTTGCTCATTTCCGAACAAAAAAGAGGATAATTTATGGTTCTTTTTTTAACTCATTTGCGAACAAAATAAGGTTCGTTTTTGAGAGGCATTTTAGTCCGACGAATGATATAAAAAGGGTTCATTTATGAGTGCCGAAAATGAACGTTTCTTCCCGAAAAGGTTCATAAATGAATTCAAAAACGGTAGTTTTGGTTCACTTAAAAATAACATTGGATTACATTTTGTTTTTAACAAACATAAAAACTTTGTTGAACACCAAATCCATCACCAAAAACAGCTAAAACACAAAAGAAAACCTGAACTTTTCTCTATTCTGTATTACAACGAATTATATCATACTTTAACATTGCGATTCTATTTATTAATTTAGTTATTTAAACCAGTTTAAATTTTTAATACATTCATTTTACAATTAATAAACCATAGAGGGATTATAACCCCTCTATAAAGATAAGTCATTGTGTTAGAGAAATATTCCTTAGAATTCATTGAAATACCTTTATATTTGGGTTTTTTGCGATTTTTTCGAAAATAACCAGAAAATAATGAAATTTTCAAAAACGAGTGGTCAATGCTGCACGTTTTAAACTTTTTCAATCGACTTCAAAATTCTAGAGGTTTGTTTAGAGGTCAAAAAGAGCAATTAATTTATTGAAACTAAAATATTTCGAAAAAAATCCTTTTGGGAGCCACTCTACTGTACATTGACTGGTATCTTACAAACTACCTACTAACAAAATTAAAAATATAAAATTTAGAATTCATCTTTAAATAAGTTTGTTTTTGGCTTGGCAACTATTTTTGATTTTTATAGTATTTTTTATTTAAAATTAAAAAGAAATTCATTAATTTTTTTTTTAAGGAAACAATATGTAAATTAAATCTTCTTTGAAGAAAAAAGAAACAAAACAAGAAATATACATTTAAGGAATTTATATGTTTTGTGTAATCCAATAGACAATTTTTTTTTTTATTTTTTTCTTACTCAAGCACAGTGTTTTGAGTTTATTTGGTAGCGCATTATAAATTATGATTGCCTTAATGTAGCTACATTTGTTACTTATCATTTTTTCCATCTTAGGTAAAATAATATTTCTATTTCGAGTTCTACTAGTCGAAGATATATACTTGGTCATTAATACTTCCTAATGGTATAGAAGTGAATCAACAGAAAAAATTTCAACAAGCTTTTATCAATATCAAACGTATTTTTGCTGATAGTTTTGAGTATTCTATTTTGCAGTACCTGTAGCAGATTTAAATTATTATTATATGCTTCACCCCATGCTATATTACCATAACTGATAATACTATGGAAAAAAGCATAATATATTATTTTCATATATAAAATATATAAACAAGATACTTAGTTTTGTTAATTATAAGTTTAATATGTTTGTCCCATTTAAAGTTAAATTTTATTCCTAAATATTTACATTCACTCACTCTGTTTAGCTGTTTATCATTAATTTTAATTACAATTTGTCTTGGCACACTATCACACTAGTTCCCGAAAGTCATAAATACTGTTTTATCTACATTTAAAGAACGTCTATTTAATGCTAGCCATGTAGCAATTTTATTTATTTGACTGTTCATCTTGTTCTGTGCATCCAACCAATTCTTACAGGAGGAAATAACTGCTGTGTCATCAGCATAAGATATAATCTCATCTTTTGATAATTCTTCAAGCAGATCGTTTATACTATATAATATAAACAAAAGAGAACCCAAAATAGTACTTTGAGGAACAGCCATTTCAATTATATTATATTTGCTTTGCTTATCATTTATTATTACTTGCATTCTATCACATACGTAACTACTCAAAAGATTATATGCAACGCCTCTGATAAGTGGCTAACCTTATGATACAGTTTATCGAGAAGATTTTGATGATCAGCGGTATCAAACGCCTTGGCCAAATCTAGAAAAGTGACAATAGTAGGCTTACTCTTGTCTAAATTATTATATAAAATATTGGTCACATAGAGCATCTTTGGTGCCTCTGTTTTTTACAAATCCAAATTAATTATTTGATAGAATATGGCAGTTTTTAACAAAATCAAAAATTATTTTATAAATAATTTTTCCAAAAATTTTTGCAATATTAGAGATTAGAGAAATTGGCCTGTAATTAGTTTGAGTACATTTTTTACCTGATTTATAAACAGGTATCATATCAGCTTTTTTCAGATCAGTAGGCCAAATTCTAACGCTAATACTTAAGTTAATTATGTGAGTAAGCGTTTCACGAATAAAAAGACATAAGCATTTCAGAACCTTTGTATTAATGCTATCTACACCCCCTTTTTTAAATTTCAAATCATGAATGATTCTCTGAATTTCCAGGCTATCTGTATGTTTAAGTTAAATAGATTTAGTATTAATTGCAGGCATTTTTAAAGCAACATTTTGAGGTTTAATAATTTTATCTCTGAGTTCAGTTCCTACTTCACAGAAATTTTAATTCATTTTGTTTGCAATAACTAAACTCTCAGTTATTTTTATATTGGTTTCATCAATGATATAATTAATATTTGTTTCTTTTTTGTTCTTTTTATTAACTTACGAGTTATAACTTCCCAAAAGTTTTCTAGGGTTTTTGTAATTTTTTCCTATCAAACTTTTATCATGTAATATTTTAGCTTCATCTATCACTCTTTTAAGTGTTTTTGAGTATAGTTTATATCTATTTTGCAACGCTACATTATTAACATCACTTTTCCAGGATTGCTATAATTTTTCTTTTGTTCCGCAAGACTGCATTATAGATTTAGTAATTCATGTTTTTCTGCGCTTAGGTCTCCCATTAGTAAAATGTTTACTATTATCAATACACGCATGTATATTTTGTAACAAAATCTCTGTTGCCTCATTTGGATTCTGAACATTAAGAATCGAACTGCAATTTATTTTACTTGCATGAGATTTTAATTTATTATAGTTAATTATAGCCATTTCATTTGTAGTTTTTGTTAATAATTGTTAAAAATTTTTGACAGAAGTGAGTAATGGTCAGTTATAGAATTTTTTAAAGTAAAATAACTCATCTCAAATTCATCAGATTTATAAAAAATATTATCAATACAAGTTCCACCATTGTTATTTTCTGACGATGGTCTTGTAACTTTTAGAAAACCAGGTTAGAAACCCCTTTCGAGAAAATTGCTTAAAAATTCTTGAGATAAGCTATCTAATGTTAAAAGATCAATATTAAAATTTCCTATTATATAATGGGGTTTGGTAGTATTTTTTAAAATTAGAAACTTTTTTTAATACTTTTTCTATGGAAACTGTCTTTTTTCAATACAGATAACTATGCAGTAAATGTAATTTGACTTTTTTTCAGTGTACAAATTGAATTAAATTTTTTTTCTCTATTATAATAATAAATTTTATATGTATTGATGTTTGCTTTTCCACAAGAAGCTCCTGGGCAACCCTGTTATATATCATAAGGACACCACAGCAATTGCAGCGCCTAAAATTATGCTGCTTTTTTAAATGCTACGCAATACATAAATCAGCTACAAACTGATCGATTATTTTGACAGATACTCCAAAAATATAGAAAAAAAATTTGACAACAAACAAATACCACACCAACGCAATGAACGCACAAAAACACATGCTTGCAGTCATTGTGTGTGAGTGGAAGTGAGTGAGCGTGCGTGTGTGTGTTTTTTGTTAGGGGCTAAAACTAAAAAAGGGTTCAATATGTTTATTTTGGTGGCCTAAACAAAGTGCTAGTCGCCTGCTCACCAACTAGCCAAAAGAGCATCTCTTCGAGAGCTAAGCTGACAGCATCGATTGGTTAGAAGGTGAATGGAAGGGGTTGACAGGGGAGACAGTGCAACAATAGCAACAATATTACATTTTGTGGTTGTGTAGCGCGTAATGAGTTTTACGCGGTTTTAACAAAAACTAATCATTTGGAATTTATTTTTGGCTAAAAGTCGCTTTTGAGTGTGAGTTCGAGGTTGCGCGACCAAACGAAACCATTAACCATGCGGCCGGAAAATCATTGGCTGGCCAACTGGGGCTACACACAATAATGGGAGATGGACGCTGTTTATCTATTAACAGTACTTGGGGCCGAATTTTGTGCGCTATGGCAACAGAAGTCATTTTTTTTTTTGGTGGTGATGGTTGGAGATGGTGGTGGTTAGTCGGTGCTGATAATGCTGACTGCATATTCTGTGCAGTTGGCACAATGAACATAAATACATAGTTGTAATAACACAGATATACAGAAGCAACGAGTGTGTTGACGGTTCTAGCAGTTAATATTGCCAGTGTTTGTTTTGGTATTGTTTCCATTGTTGCAGTTGTTTTTTTTTCTCCATTATTGTATTTTGGCCAAAATAATGACTTAAATTAGGTTAACACGCTGCTTACGTGGAGTTCTTCCATGTTTTATTATAGTTGTTGTTGTTTTAATGTATATGTGAGCTGTAGTTGTACCTTTTATGCAGTATGTTTGTTTTTGTGTGTGTGTGTGATTGTAAGCATTGGTATGTTTGTCTGTTTATGGCTGCATGTGCTGGCATTCAATTTAAGTGCAATTATTTCGCCGTTTAAACTCATTACATGCAAATCGTGCACACTAGATGGCGCTAATCGATTTTTAAGTGAAATCATTTATATTATGTTAGAACGTGGCCTGGCTACCAGTAAGTCAGCTCCGGTTTATTTAGCATTTGGTCTAGTTTTATTTCCCTCATTTCGATGAGTTTCTTATGAAATGTGTTGAATTTTTTTTAATTATTTTTGTATTTTTTGGACTTAAAGTTGCAAAAAATAAAAGTAATTATATACAACTAATAGTTATACGTGATAAATCCGCATGATATTTAGCCAGATCTAATTTTATTTTGGCGTTGATTATCTTTTTTACATTCTACCTGCACTCTACCGGAATTCTATAATCATTCAACCCTGAATCTAAATAAAAAATTTTCGATCGATTTGGATACATTTTTTGTGACCACTTTTTTATTTCTAATTTTACGGTACTATGTTTACCTACTTGGTCTAGCTGGACCACAATAGTAATTAACAATGAACTTTAACATTTTCTATGCAATGGTGTTCGCAGGGAGAGGAAGAGGTAAAGTTTTTTTACTCCATAAATCCATGCTTTAACTGCCAAGTTCTTTAGTTTGGTTTACTAATTACTAAATGTTCTTAATACTTGTCTTTGTTTATTCGCCTAAGCCTTCCAAACTATACAGGGTTGTCAATATTCGAAGCGCTCATCTGACAATACTGTAACTTTCCGCAGTGATGCCAAATCGACTAATGACATACCGCGTTTGAAGCGTCATTCCAAGCAAATGTTTACAATGGAACAGTACACGCCACGCGAACGCTCTAAAATTGTTGCAATTTACATTCAACAAAACAAGTCAATAGTGAAAACTCAACGTGCTTTCAAAAAAATAAATAAAGTGAAAAGTGCGCCTTCCAAGAAAACAATTTATCGTTTGTATGAAACTGAAAATCCACAAGAGATTCAAGAGGTACCTCTTCACGATGCAAAAGTCACTGTTTGGTGCGGCGTTTGTGCTAAAATGCTCATTGGGCCGATCTTTTTCGAAGATGATAATGGCCACAGAGTTACTGTCGATCAGGAGCGTTATCGCGATATGATAAACAATTTTTTCATGCCAATCGTTCGTCGAAAGCGTATCAGGCACTACTGGTTTCAACAAGACGGCGCGCCACCACACACAAGCCGCACTACAATCGATTTTTGCCAGATGGGCGCTTCGAATATGGACAGCCCTGTATATTCTCACTCTTTTAATTATTTAGTATTATTATTATTTTTCTTGTAGTTGTCCAATTAAATCTATTAAAGTGACTTAAATGGCGATTTTCCACTTTTAATTAAATAAATTATAATCTATATATTAAGTTAAAAATTATAAAACTTATACAAATGTTTTCAAAATTCCAATAGTTTGTTTGGCGAAGATTAGTATTACTGTATTATGTATATTAGTATTATTAAAAAATATAATGAAAAAGTCAAATTTTTAAAAATGTGTTTTTATATATGCGTAGTAATTAAGTAGCACTATATTAAGTAAAAGAATTTTAGTAATCGATAGTAAGGATTTAAAGATACTAGATAAAAAGATTAGACACAAGAGCAAAACTATGCTCTGGCGTGACGTTATAGAAAACAGAAGTAGTTTTAGACTTGGATTACAAAATTTTATATTAATTTCTTCATGAATACAAATGCTTTGAAGTTGGCGCTTCCGATTAAAAGTCTGATTATATTAGCGCCGACCTCAAAAGCTTTTGTAATCATAAAGAAAATAATGTATTTATGATAATAAAACAAATAAGAAAAAAATTAAAATAATAAGATTTCATATGTAATAATATGTTTAAATAAATTATCAAATATGACCAAGAAATTAAAAGGAAAAGTAATTTTAAAATTATTTTTTTACTTTGTAGTGATTTTGTAGTCGGATGTTTTTTTTTAAAGTTTTTTAACCCTGCCTTTACTTCAAACACCTTCGTGTCTGCACTTGAATACGATTGTATCCCCATACATTTTATATGGAAAAGGCTATGTAGTTTGGATTTGTTATAATATTTATTTATTTTTATTTTATTTATACCCACATTGAAATTTCGGCTTAAGCTTCGCAATAAATCAAATGAGGATTTACTACACAAAATCCTAGTTCAAAATGTCATAATGGTACAATCGTATCTAAGTGCAGACACAAGGGTTAGTAAGGTCTTGAAATAACATAAGTTTATTTTCCAAGCAATCAAATTTAAAAATATTTTCCCGTTTTTTTTTGTTATTAGGCTTAGTCATTTGACTTAACGTTACTGTCGTTACGTTACTTAAATTTCCATTCACCCAGAGAAAAAATCGTAAAGCCAAAGAAAATGCACTTTGCTAAACAGACTTTTATTGGTTATATTGTGCCCAAAGACAAAACATCGTTATGGCAAAGACACAAAGATTGTTAGATTCCCAAGAACAATATACTTTGAATCAAAAACTTAAATTCTTGTCGCAAAGACCTACGTCTTTAAAAAAACATGGAAAAGTCGTAAAAGTAAAGAAAATGCACTTTGGCACAAAGACTTTTATTCGTTAAGGCAAGGACTTATGTAGTTGATTTTAAGTACATTGGCTTCATGAACATGAAACGGTCAAGCCATTTTTGAGATTTAGCAGACTAACGCACAGCAATTGATTTTTATATACATACATACATAGACTTATTTTGCAGAATCGTTTATTAGGTGCACTTCACGATTGCACTGATTAGACTAAAAGAAATGGTTAGTTGATACTAAAAAAGGGGAATTAGTCATGGTTCAATTATAAGGTTGTCGCAAGGGACAGAGCGAGTACCCATAATTGTCAAATAGAAGTTGACAGTTCATAGAAAATCTGCAAATGCTCTTTTTTTGACTTGTTCTTCTTTCGTATTCATTCGCAAAATAGGCTGATTTTGAAAATTATGGGTACTGAGAAGAGAGTTTTTGCTCGCTTAGAGGATCAAAATGTGCTTCCGCACACAGCATATACATATTTTGAGTTTTAGTCTTTAGTAGACGAAAAAGGCGCAGCTGAGCAAAATATGCTTTTGCACACGCTTTTGTTATTTGACACAAAAAATGGAATCAGTATGTTTTTGATCGTTTGCGGATCAAAATATGCTTCCGTACACAACATGTATGTTGTTTTTGTAAATCAACAAGCAGAGTCGAAAAAGAATCGTTTGGGTGGTTGGTGGCAAAACAGTCATCCAAATGCTGGATGGGCGGCTGAAGCTTTATATACTCGTATCGAAAAATAAACAAAGTTGAAGCATATGAACCATCCGTATAGCCAATAGGACACAGTGAAGGAGACGACTAACTCTATTATTCTGGTTAACTTAGTGACATACAAGTAGTTGCGCATTCAATGTTTAAATAATCAACCCTAAAATTTGCTTTTTTGGCTCTAAATAACTTCCACACAAATTTCCAGAGTTTCTTTAGTAAATAAATTTTATCATAAATTTTGTTGTTGTTTTAAAAACTTTTGTTTTGTGTACATTTAAGATTTAAGCAGCATAAAACGTGGCATTCTTTTGTTCTGGCGTTCAATCTAAATGTTTACAATTCCACTTAATCTCATTCCGAGCGCTTTATGACACGTGTAATACGAGGCAAAGGATATAATTAAACAACAGCAGCAAACAACAGCAACAAACAGTAGCAGCAGGAGGAAAAATTTAAATTTTGTCGACTTTATAGAAAACGTTAATGTAGGCAAATCTCTGCAGAAAATTTTCAAATTCATTAAAATAAAGTCAAATGGTCTGGTGACTGTATGCAACCATGTCGAACGGGGGGCTGGTGTGAGTAGTATGGGTGATGATAATGTTGATAAAGAAAGACAGTGCCTTGCTTAGGATTTTCAACGAGTTCACAACTTCTGTCTAGCAGTTCTTTAAAGGGAGCTTCTCAACAAAGAACACTGTTCAAGTATAAAACAAAACTAGGAAAAGACTCCAAGTGCAGGAAGTGGAATGTTATTATTGATTGCGATACTGTTCTTAACAGCTTTTTTTAATAAATGTACAGTTACAATGAAAAAATATGCCCATGATTTTTAAAAGTTCAAATTTTGATGTGTCATGTTTAAACATAAAGTTGAATTAAGTTTAAAAAATACCTTTTTTTATTGCTATGACTGCATAATCTACGTGTAACGTGTGTGAAAGCAACCAATAAACCAAACTAAGAAAATAATAATTTCATCGTTCAGTCATCTATGGGAATGAAGTAATTTTCTTGAACCTAATTATTTTTATTAGGACTCAAATATTTTTCCGAATTTTGATGGTATTTTTTATTTCCTGTATTAAAACTTTATCACATACATATCTATTTCTATACTATTATATAAAAGGGTAATTACGTATGTTATGGACCGCAAAGCTTGAGAACCGCAGTCGCTATTCCAATAATTATTTTTCTATTGGGTAGTTATGGTACCCAGTTAGGACATAGGCTATATTAAATTTGTTAAGCTCACTTTTGACGCCCAATAAATGCAAAAAAACATTCAATAGCAAGAAGTACGCAAGAGGTTTAGACGGAAAAAATACGAATTGATGTTTTTTTATTAAAAAAAAACAAAAGTTATACCAAATTGAGCTCGCCTACCTGCCACGCCCCTATATTGAGAAAACAAAATAGCATGGGAATGGCGCAGCCAATTTGAGTGAAAAGGTTTTAAATTGTGTTGTGTTATATTTAGATAATCAAATTATTTTTACATTATTTACATTATTTTTTTACATCATTTACATTTCATAGGAAAAAATTTGAGGATGTACCACATAAAAAAAACAACTTCGATTTTTTTGGACACCCTAATGTATACATACAGGGTGTTTCCAGTGAAATGCGACATGGTAGGCTCAAAATACAATATGAATAGTTGGTGCGATTTACTGGTAGCATGGTAGTTTAGTACATAAATAGGCTGACACATTTTTTATTTATTTATCAGTCACATGAAAAACAAATAGTATTCTTTTTCTCCCCTTCCTCCCGAACAAAATTATGGCTACGCCCATGTGTATATTGTTAACGGAGTGGTAAAAACCGAATCCATACCAGAATCAAATAAGTAAATAAAAGAAAAAATTATATCACAGTATATGAATCTGATGAATCACACAGCTCAGATGATGACGTACCGTTGTCTGTTATAAAAAAATATGTAAGGCTTAATTTAAAGTACATGAAAAATAAATTGTGGCATTTTTTAATTTTTATTTAGTTCTTAGCAGTTCTTAAAAAAATAAATTTTTAAGAATTACACTTAAAGCTTTATGCCAAGTAATTTCATGAAGCAACAGGTTGCCAGAACAACAATGTTCTTTACAGAACAACCACCAGCAGACTAGACAGCTGTTTCGTTGGTCGCTACACCAACTCATCAGTAATCTTCTGTGGCTCATGCAGTCCATTAACTTTGAAAATCTTATAAGCACACCTTCTGCTAAAACCGAAGCGGAATTGCAGTTGTGTGCTTTCCAATTTAAAAAGCAATGTTTTTCTACTTCTTAGCACAAAGCAAAGGTTCAAAAATTGACTACATTAATTCTGCAAAGACTTGTTGTTGCGCTCTTTGTTTACTTCTTTTCACGATTCCACTCTTTGGCACCAACAATTCGTTGGTATTAAACCATAGAAGGCGTGAGAAGTTTTTTTTGAAAAAAAGATTACTCTCGGGCTCGAGGTCGGGCTCGTTCCAGTTTATACATGAAAAATAAATTTTGGCATTTTTTAATTTTTATTTAGAACATTGTTGTTATGGCAACCTTCATGAAATTACATGGCATAAAGCTCTAAGTGTAATTCTTAAAAATTAATTTTTTTTAAGAACTGCTAAAAACTAAAATTAATTTAAAGTATTTTGATTATATTACCGCCGGCATTATATTATCACCCAAATTTTTCCTTCAGTGTCCAAAATTATGTCAAGAGGAGTTACCATAATCTGTGTAACGTGAGTGACCATTATTTAGTTCGGATTAAAAAAATTGTTAACAAATGCAGGAAAACTGTCTGTGATCTCGTTTTGGTAATATTCAATAAAAACTTATTTGGTGTTTAAATTATTCTTTTACTTTTAACAGAACAGAGTTTTAACAAGTTCATACCAACTCGAAAACAAAAGTCACGAAATGTAACGTGAGTTACCATTCATTGCTAAAGAAATTACAAAAAAACTAGACACGCAAAAATTGAAATAAAATTAAACACACATTCTTTGGTTTATTTATTAATTAAATTCCTTTGAGGATGCTAGTTTTGGGTCAATAGCATATAGTATGCTAACTTTATTAGTCATCATAGATAGTAAAATCACCCTATAAATTATTATTTAAAATTCAAGTGCACATTTTTGTTTCCAGGGGCCCTACTCTGTATTGCGATGCACCAATTAATGCGATGCGAAAATTAAATGCGATGAGTACGCAAATCCGTACAATCAAATTAATTTGCCGAATTTTTTTTTTCGCATCGCAATAGAGTGTAGGGCCCCAGGTGAACTCCAAAAGTTTATGAACTTTTTTATGAAACAAGTTTTGAAATGTCACATTTTTGGTACAGTATAAGGCTACTTTCAATTAGAAATTTTAATAATAAGTATGTTTAATTGAATTTCCTGCCCCATGAATTGCTTGATCGTTTTCTTTCACGTGTTTGTGTGGCGAGACTTTCAATCAACTCCATGTTGTTCTCTGCTCTTCTCTTTTTCTGCTCAACTAGCACCGCACAATCATGGTTGAATTATAAGGTTGCCGCAAGGGGTGAGAGCGAATACCCATAATTGCCAAATCGAAGTTGATAGCTCATAGAAAATCTGCATATGCTCTCTTTTTTCACCCATTTTTCTTTCGTATTCATTCGCAAAATTGGCTGATTTTGACAATTATGGGTACTGAGAAAAGAGAGCAATCAGCCCTGCGACAACCATTTAATTCAGCCATGAGCACAACATAAAATACAGATGAGTCTCGCACAAGGTGAAAAGTGAGAGACATACTGAGGTCACAGGTAATCGATTGAACGGCGTTCAAAAGTTTTTGCTGTTGCTTTCAATGGACAGTGTAAAAAACAGAGAGAGTTAAAAGTTGGAGAGGGATTTGTTTATTTTTGAACGCAAGGAGATTGACTGACCATCTATAAGCGTGTTTGGGATTTTTTTATATGAAGTTCTTGCGTTATAATAAAAAAAAACATCCATGGCGAAGCCACGGACCACTGTGATCTGCTAGTATATGATAAAATTGAATTGCAAATGTTTGTTTCCAGATAAACTCCAAAAGTACAGGGTCAATTTTTATGAAATAGGTTTTGAAATGCCATATTTGAGCTACAACACCTTTCGAAATTTGAATAACAAATTTTTAATTTAATTAAATGAAGTAAAGTGTAAAGTTTCGCATTGATTGATACTTTTTTCACGCGTTTGTGTTGCGAGAGTTTCAATAAACTACATGCTGTTCTCTACACTTCTCTTTTTGAGCTCAGTAAGCACAGCACAATTAAAAAAAAAACAGATAAGTCTGGAGCAAGGCGAAAACTGATATTCTTATGGTATGATTATGCAAACTTGACGTAACACAGGTGAACATGACGCAACGTACTATGGCTTTTTGCTGATTATGCTACCAACGTAGCAACCACAGCAAGCTTAAAATAATTCCCTACATCAATTAGTTTTTCGTCGTCTACCGTTCTAAAACATATTTCAATTATTAATTTAAAATTAATTTAAATTAAAATACTTAGATTTCCCTCCAATAAATAAAAGCAAACAAGATAAGCAACCTTACGAAAAGCACACTGTATGCTGAAATGTCAGCCGACGTAACATAGAAATCAAAATTCAACAGACTTCTACGTCGTGTTACGTTTCGGCTAATTAGATACACAAAAAACGCATTTTGTAGATTTCTATGTGACAAAAGAAACTACTGCGTTGCGTTGATCTATGTTTGGCTAATAAGGTAATTATGCGTGCAGTGCTGCGCTGCAAAAAAAAAAACAAAACTACTACTAAAGACTACTATAACAGTCATAACAGGGTGGTCTGACCACCTACAGTGTGTTTTGGTTTGAATAACATGAGGTGTTTGTGCTCTATCTCTCTCCACACTCATTAATAAAAAGAAAACTTCCGTGACGATGCCGCGGACTACTGTGGTGGCTTGCTAGTATGACTATATATAAAAAAGTGAATGCACGTATGTGGGTCTGTATGCAGGTATTTACTGCTTAGGCGCTAAACTACCCTATAGGAACCAACTAACTTGTTTTTAAAAACAACTAATTAAAAAACTAGTTTAAAATAAACTAGTATATAAAGTACTTTGAATTATATTAAGGCGGCAAACACTTCAATTCTAAATAGTTTTTATTGCCTTATATATGAAGTAATTGAAATACTACTTAAAAACAAGTGGTTGATAAACTACTTTGAGTTATATTAAGGCGGCAACTGATCTGATTTTGACAGGTTTTAATTGCAAATTTTTATTAGATTACAAGTTTATATATATTTAACCATGTTATTTCATTAAATATTATTAACTTTAGGCTTCACTAAAATTTTGTTTCAAAAAGACATATTTTTTTATTTACGACATTGGTAAACACACTTTAAAACTGATAGACTGCCTCAAAACCCTGTGAAACGATTAAACATTCTTTATTATTTAAGATATTCAAATTAGAAACTGGTAGTGTTTAGCAAATATTGCACAATTTGGACTCTGTACGGAAATTGATTGCTTAACCATTCAGCAAACACCTCATCACTTCAGTAGTAAAGACGCACGCCTTTCCCTACGTAGCGTCCAGTCTGTTTCATCACTTCATTGCGATTGACACTTAAAATGAGCACTAAGCAAAATATCGGTGTGTCCATCGACCATGATTGATGGTTGCAAAGCGTGGAAAATCCCGCTGACACTCTTGTTTAGCTCATATTTTGAAATGAAGCATCAAAAAGCTGGGTCGTGTTAAGTAACAGGCGCAGTATCCACACAATTCCGATCAATTGGATCGGCACCTTCGCTCATGTACACGGGCGGTGGCGTGCCCGTTTGTGGAAACTGCTTCCGTGGTACGCATGCTCACATATAAGCGCAGAGTTCCTCCAGCTTCTGAAACTATCACCTGTTGGAAGCAGAAATAGTCCAATGAAGAAAGGAATAATGAAATTATATCTACCCTCGCAGCGTACTTCTGTTGCGCTCCTTGAATGTAATTACTAGTCCTTTTTTGAATTAACTGGCAATGAAGTTTGGCTTGAATCACTTTTGAATTATTTTAAAATCAATTAAAACACCAAAAAAAACGACATTTCACAATTTTCCATTAAAAAACTCTGATCACTTTTAACTTTGATTACATTTTGCTTTCAGATTTTATATTTCAGAATTGATTTGTGTAGACCAGGCATGATTTTTTGGCATAATTTATGTATTTTTAAAAACAGTCAAATGATCTCTTTGATGTATAGAAATTTAAAATGTTTATGCTTTTAAATTCATCTTCAGTAAGTGGAATATTAAATAGTTTTCAATTGGTTATTTTAAAGTAGTTAAAAAAAATGGTTTAAATTTAACTAATTTAACAAGTAGTTGAAAAGATATGCACACGAAAGTCAATTGACTTATTTAGCGGGCATCACCATACAAAATATGTCAGTTAGTTAGTTCTATGGAAAAAAGTCAGAATTTCAACTAGTTGTGGTTGACAAAAAACTACTTTTTCAACTACTTTTAAATTAGTTGATTTTCCTACAGGGTAATTTTTGTGAAATTTCCAAGTGATAGTGTTCCTGTGAAGTTTGGTGATCATCGAACCAGTGATATGGACATTGGACAATGGGGCGTGCAGCCTCCTATATAAACGGAATTTGCGATATCGAATAGCTTTGGTGTAATAGGTCGCACAACATCGGAATTCGGTATTCGGCCTTAGTTCGGTATTAATACCGTTCCACTAGTAACATTTTATGGGGCGTGACACTTATTCAGCTGCCTAAATTTTTGGCATAACTTTGTAACTATAAGGCACACATTCATCAAACTCGGTACGAACTTTAAAAATTGAGCGATTATTGAACAATTACCATGCCCCGTCCTGATTATTCAAATTTTTGATATCGAATACTTTTTCTAATTCTCCAGGTTTTTCTACTGCAAAACTCCAGCCCATACAAGCCACATTTTCGATAAAGAATATGCTAGCTATGGAAGTAAAAGTCACTGAACATTGAAACTCAGAATGGAGTTACCACTTGCTGATATCCTTCTACTAGAAAACCGGGACGGGCATTGGAAAAGGCGATGTAACTCCGCCCATACAAGCCAAATTTTCGTGGGGTCAAACAAAGTGTCTAATTAAAGTTCTGCATATAATTATTATTTTCTAATATAGTTGCCTAGTGTAGCAACGCACTCCGGTTATTGGTGGCTATAATATATTTAAGAATTTAAGTGGATGGCCTTGAAAAGAAGAAAAAAAATGTTAGTTTTTTTAATTGTATGAGGGTAAAACAAAGTATATACTGTCTACAAACAAGAGAGCGCGGCGTCTAGACTCCCACGTTGTATCCGGCAGCTATAACTTTGAAGTAGTCAAGAATTTTGTGTACCTTAGCACTGCCATTAATAACAACAACGAGGTCAGCCTGGAAATAAAGCGAAGAACAATAACTGCTGGTGCTACTACGGGCTCAATAAGCAACTAAGTTCCAGAGCCCGCTCTCGATCGACAAAACTAACACTCTACAACGCTCGTTTCACGCTCGTTCCACCTGTGCTTCTTTATGGCGCTGAGGCATGGGTAGTTTCGCAAGCTGATCTTCGGTCTTGTTTGAGTCGGCGACGACTATTGGATCCGAATGAACCACGAGCTGTATGGGCTCTACGAAGATATTGACGTAGTTTGGCGTATAACTGTGCAGCGACTCGCTTGTTGGGTCATATCTATCGTATGGACGTCGAAGCTCCAGCGAAAAAGGTGATCGAGGCGAGGGTCGTTGGTCAACGACGAAGAGAGAGACCATGCCTCCGATGGATGGACCAGGCCAAGGAAGCCCTAACTGCACTTGGTGTATCCGATTGGAGAAGGCGCGCGCAAAGCAGAGGCGCCTGGCGAAAGCTGATGAGGTCGGCCGAGACCCGAACACGTGCTGTTATGGCCACCTAAGTAAGTAAGTAAGTAATTTAAGTAAGTAAAGTTAAAATATTGATGGCGCAAAATGTATTATTTATCTTTTGTTTCAATATCTTTAAAATAAACCCTTAACGAACTCTGTACAGAAAATGTGACTTTTTAAAAAAAGAGTCCAATCTTTGAGTTTTGTCAATTTTTCAAAAAACGCTGTATTTTCCATATTATTGACAGAAACAAAATGTCCTGAAACACGTTTAAATTTTTTTTCAGTAATATGTATACAAGAAAGAAATTTTAAGAAAATTCAAGATAGACCCAATATTTAATGTTCGATTTGAAAAAGATTGACTTATACTTCATAGATATTCAAATAATTTTAAGAGTTCTGGCAATTTTATTGATCGCCAATAAAAATGCAAATTCGTAACCTGAATGTGGTTTGTGCTAATTTGCAGAAGTGCATCGTCAGTGCATATCTGTGTGTTTGTGGTTGAGTGTGTCTGTACAGTGTATTTTGGAATCGACTAACACGGAAACGGAAATGAGAGCACTAACAAGTGTGCGGTGCACCATTGCTCAGTTTTTATTTTGAGTTTCACAGCTGGTCATGAACAGAAGGGTCGCAAAAGCTGAAGTGTGGCACATTTCGGTTATTCGGTTGCAACTGAAGGTGGGCATGTTTTTTTTTTTGCTGACTAAATGCAAATGCAAATGCAACAGGAAACAAACCAATGAGCCTGTGTGCATTTTATTAATGTGTGCATGAGTGTTAGTGTGTGTGTGTGTGCGTGTATGTGAGCTACACATGTATTGGTTTGTGGTGCTGCAAACTGCAGAACATTGTTTATGCAAAATTAGCTGGCAGCAAAATTGTGTTTATAAATTGGTTGCAAATTTATTATACATGTTGGCACATATCCACACACATGCATGTTAAGCTGTGAGTAAATACATGCAATACGGAATAAAAACTATCAAGCCGTTTTTTAAATAATTCAAAAATGTCCGGTTTTTTGCTCTATTTTTTGGGTTTTTTACTATTTTAATACTGCATGCTTTGCGGCAATGTTAAGTTTTTTGTTATCTTTTGTGTCGAATTCTCTTAACACCTACATTGACCTACATATGACGGATTCAAATAAAAAAACGCTGACCTCGGGATGAATGCTATTGAAAATGAAAAGCAGCTTTATACGAAAGCAAAACGGTTTTATAGGTTTTAACCTTCTAAAGCATAGGTTTAACCTTTTTGGAACGTTGTGAAATATTATGTGAAAATAGCTAAAGACTTATTTTAGAGAACTTGAAAAATTGGGACATTCTGAACTGATGGAAATTAATTTGTGTCCATAAGATAATTTGTGGACGGAATACGCAATCCTTATATCCATCATTCTTGGGTGAGCACAAGTGAGTACCCTTTGCTTCAAATGAGCCAAAAGTTACAAGTTTTTTATAATGTGTATGCATAAAGGTGTATTAAAAACACCTATAAAATAATTTTGTCTACTTACACTCAAAGAGACATATATTTGTTCATATTAACAAATTCTTTGGATGAGTTGATACATTTTTTGTCAATACAGTGTCAATAAAAGTTTTTGTAATTTTGATTTAAGGTGAAAATATATTGATATTGACTAAATTGTATTTTGTTTATTTGATAAATGAATTTTAAGATTTGATAAAAGTCTTTATGATTCTTCATGAAGCGTTTGCATTGCAAATTTGATAAAATAATTTCAATATGAATAAAGAGTACTACAGATAACGCCCGGAAAATTGTGTGTACTTCCCTTCTTTGCTTTGGAAATCACTGTTTCTTGTTCACATTGCAGCGAGTTTTTACAATTTTTTTCATCTTGAAACGCTCATGTCTGCTAAACGCTACTACTTTTCAAAAATCTAATTTTCATTTATTTCTAATGATATATCAAGTGTTGCTGTAGCATTTATAGATTTGCTGGAATAAGGGGCCCCTGACAGGAATAAATATATAGAAGAAGATTTCAACATGAAAATATATTTTATCTGATAAAATATATTTTTACTGTAAGCGGCCGTGGCGTAGTGGGTAGAGTGTGTAGCTCATACGCCAGAGAACCCAGGTTCGACTCCCCCATCTAACACAGAAAGTTTTTTCAATTGAATTAATTTTTCTGTTCGGTCGTCACCTCTCTCAGACAATGGCAAACCTCAGAGCGTGAAAGCTGCCATGAAAAGCTTCTTGAGAACATAAGCCGTTCGGAGTCGGCATAAAGCTGGTAGGTCCAGTTCTCGATCATTTGTGTTCAAACATTTCACAACACACACAACACAATGGCTCGTAAGAAGCTCGGTCAAAGTCCTTTCAAGGGCTAAAATGGCCATTTCAATTTAAAAAAAAAAAAATTACCTCAAGCAATATAACAGCAATATGATATTTTAAAGCAGATGAAACAGCTGGTTTTTTCATGAAATCTTGTCTACTAATGGCACTGTCTTTACCGTCTAAAGCTCGGGGAACATCAGCTCTACTTCACTGTCACTCGTTTGCTTCTTTCTTTCCATGTTTTGCATTAAAATTAGCGTATGCTAGAACTTCTTCAACCAATTCTAGATCACTGTTTAGCATTTGACGCAGCCGCTCTAGGGGTGTTCGAGAGAAAAGTTCTTCGCAAAATCTTCGGTCCTGTTCGAGTCGGCGTCATGTCCATCGTATGGACGACGAAGCTCCAGCGAAAAAGGTGGTCGAGGCAAGGGTCGCTGGTCAACGACGACGAGGGAGACCATGCCTCCGATGGATTGACCAGGCTGAGGAAGCCCTAACCGCACTTGGTGTAGCTGATGAGGTCAGCCGAAGCCCGAACACGGGTTGTTACGGCCACCTAAGTAAGTAAGAAAGTTTAGCATTTGAACCTGCGCTTGAAACACCTCTGCTTAAGTTAACCCTCCAGCGTTTATAACCTTGAGACTTTAGCAGTCCATTTTCTTAGCTTTGTGCAAAATAGTAGAAAAACATTGCTTTGTAGAAACGCACATAATTACAATTCCTCTTTGGCTAAGCAGAAGCTCTGTCTATTAGATTTTCAAAATTGATGGACTGCAGAAGCCACAGAAGATTACTGATGAGTTGGTGTAGCGACCAACGAAACAGCTGTCTAGTCTGATGGTGGTTTGTTCTGTAAAGAACCTTGTTGTTGTAGCGACCTGTTATTTCATTAATAATTTGGCATAAAGCTCATAAATAGTATTCTTTATATTTTTAAGAATTATATTTTTAAGAATTTCAAAAAATAAACATCAAATAAAAAAATGCCACAGTTTCATTTTCATGATTTTTGACACAACTAATTCACCATTACGGAAATAAATTTTAAAATTCTACTTGCCTGAAACGATTACACAGGGGAATAAAATGGCACTTTGTAAAAGTTATAGGACACACGGTAGTCAATTCTAAATGAGTTTTAAATGTAGATTTCATAAATGGTGTACGTTTTCCGCCAACAGCTCAAGCTTATGCGTTATAGGAAAAAATCGTTCTGATATTTTAACTAGAAATTTTTAACTGATAGGCTGACTTTTATAAGGTTATACATTTCTATTAAAAAATATTTCTCTTTTTAATTTTTGCATAAAGCTTTGCCTTATCTTTTGCAGTTTTGAAGATTTGATCTTCAAAAGGAAAAAATTTTGAAAATTTTGTGGAGTACGGATATATGTAACCAAAAAGTTATTTTTTATATGATGGAAAATTTCTAGAATTTTAATAAAGATTTAAGTTTTTACAATACAGCTGATATTTTGGAAACTATTACAAAACATATAATTATTTTGTAGGATAATATAATCCAGAATATAGTGTAGAATATAATTCTACACGCGAAAATTTGAACAAGCGCTTAATAAACTAATTAAATTTGTCTAATAACAAAATCAACACCATTACATACTTACTGCTTTTTTTTATTGTTGATTGTCAAATTTCCACGGCAATTAAATGTACGGGCATATAAATGCCAACGAAATTCTAACATTCTAACTCTCCACACTGGTTGTGAACTTGGCTGCAATGAACAAATCTTTTCCTTCAACAGCGTACTACCTTGTGAAAAAAATTCCGCTGCCTGTTCGCTGCCAAAATACTCAATGCACTTCTTGTGGGGATTTTGTTTTTGTTTCAACAGCATACTTAAGGCACAAATATAATAGGCTCGAGCTGGCTGCAGCTACTTTCAAAATTCAACGAACAGCCAGCTCAATTTTTGTCAAACACTTAATTTGCACTTAATAAAGTTTAGTTATCTAGCTTGAATGTCAATGGTTAGCAATAATATTTTTTGTATTTTTAAGATAATTTTTTGTTAAGATAATAATAAAATAAATTCATTATTTAAAATTCACAAACACAACAATTCACAAAAAGAAATATAATTGAATTTATTTACATTTTATTTGTTTGACAGATACGTTCGGAGCATTCGATTTGAATAGCTTTGGCTGCAGCTAGATCAAGTTAACGAAACTTGACGAAAAAGCTGGCTTGAGTTAATATGGTTTGCACGCAGCATTGCCATATGTTTTTTTGAAAATCCTGTAATTTTCAAAAAAAAAATCCTGTATTTTTAGAGAAAATACTGCTCTTATAAAAGAACTAAAAACAAATATTTTAAAATTTTTTTATTATAACATTTTTAATATTTTATTTAAAGTAAGTTATAATTTTTCAAAAATATCACTTTCTTATTAGGTATGTAATAAAATTAACTAAAATAGATTATATAATAAGTTTTTAAAGCAATTCATTCGCAATGTTGAGATCATTGCACATATCGCACACTAAATACAAAATAGTCACAACTCAAAATTTGCAAATTGTTACTTTGTAATTTTAAACTATTTGTAGGGATCATATACATTGAATGTAGCACATCAAATAAATTTTTTACTAGAGTCTAAAAATTTAAAAATTAAGTTAAAACATTAAATAAGCGACAATTTCCTTATCTTAGCAGGTTTTGTTAAGTATTTGTACATTTGTAATTTGCAAAAGACTAGCGAAAAGAAATTAACAAAAACGATGACAGCAACAATGACAGGAAAAGCGCTGCCACATGATCAAATTTTGGAAAGGATGTAAAAAGTAGTAGCAACTTTATTTTCTACTTTTATATAAGTACTTACATATAACATATACATTTATAAATATAAAATTTTATTTATTTTTATTCAACGAAAATTAAAAAACTGGATTAAAAAAAAACCTGCCCAAATCCTGGGAGAAATATGATCCTGACTACCTGCTCAAAATACTGCCCAAAACAGGATTAACTGCCCATATGGTAACACTGTTTGCACGTATCATTCTTATGTATTCGTATAAAATTACATACAATAGCTGCAGCCAGCTCGAGCCTATTATTTTTGAGTCTTTAGCCTTACACTTCATTATTTTTATTAAACTATACATCAGTATTTATCAATCAAGTAAGGAATTAGTTTTTCGAACACTTATCGATATCTTTATCGATTTTAGCCGACTTTTTATTTAGTATTTAAGTATATACGATACATGAAAATATTTCTTCAGATATATTTTTCCTCTGTCTTCCTTAAATGTGTATTCACCACACACGGCTAACAAAGAAAACACAATATATTTGGGAACAAATATGTTTATTTTTCAAAATAGCCTCCTTTCAGCTTTGATTTTGGCCACTTCGATAGTAGATGTGTGAACTGGTGCATTATCTTGATGAAACAACACTTTCTTTTTCGCCAAATGCGGCCGTTTTTTCCTTATTTCATCACTCAAACGCTGCAATAAGTTCACATTAAGCTCGCCGTTGATTGTTTTTCCTCTTAGAATACAATCAATGAATATAATCCCACGAGCATCCCAAAAACTGACGCTATGACCTTGCCTGCAGATGGAACTGTCTTCGTCTTTTTTGAAGCCGATTCTCCCCTTTCAGTCCATTATTTTGACTGTTCCTTCGTCTCAGGTGTGAAGTGATGGACCAATGTTTCATTCATGGTTATGGATCGAAGCAAAAACTCGGTTTTATTGCCGTGGAATATCGCCAAACAATCAATTAAAACATCCTCACGACTCTGCGAGCAAACGTGGCATCCATCTTACTCACAGCTTTCTCATGTCCAAAATATCAGTCAATTTGTGATGTCCGGCACTTTTTGAAATACCTACCATATCTGCTAGCTGGCCCGCTTTCAATCGACGGACATCTAATACCATTTTATGGATTGGTGCAGTTAGATATAACGGATTTAAGAAAAAAAAATGTGTTTATTTTTTCATAATAAAGTGTAATCACTTTATTTACAAAAATTGCTCAAAATGTCCACCCCTTACGTTGAGGCAGGCTTGTACTCTTTCCGTTATATCTAACTGCTTTACTAATTATTGTAATTAAAATAAACAAAGTCGCAGTGCTTGCATTCAAAACTCCAGTGAGGAAAAGATGGTGGTTATATCTGAAACTTCTTTTTTTTATGATAAATGACTGCTCTGAGAATAAAACAATGTAAATCGGATTAGTGGAGAACTGACCAAGGAAAAAAACAACATAAAACATAAAAAATAATAAAAAAATTGGTTGTTTTTCAAGAAAATTGCATTAAAATTTGAATTTTTTTAGGAAAAAACATGTTTTTTGAATTTAAGTCCACATATCTTTTTATACAATATACAAAATACATACAAAATTTCAAGGCATTTCACTAATTTTTGTGGATTTCTAAGAAATTTTACGGTTAAAATAAAGTCACTTTGTATGGGAGGCATGCGTGGTTTTCATCCGATTTGGCTCATTCTCGAACTTGATCTCTATTTTTTAAAAAGAAGCTTATATTTATATAACATTAATGAAAAAATTTAATAGATTGAACAATTTTTTTTTTCTTGTTAAGTATTAGCAAAAGTTATTTATCAGTCTTACCAAGCATATTTGTTTGTTTAACCCATTAAGCCCGGCTCTCAAGCCCGTAGGCACAGGAGGTTAAAACTTCTTGTATGGAGTACTGGAGTTAATCATAGTGCGGTCACTCACTGCCACGCCTACAACACACTTTTTTTTAGACAAGCGAAAGTGCCTTTTTGGACCCTAGGGCCGCAATATGTTATAAATTATTGCAGGAAAAGTTGTGCTGGATAAAATTAAACATTCTGGGAAATAAATAAGAAATTAATGTTACAAACAATTATTGGGAACCCACAATACCCCATATACATATTGGGAACCCACATAAGCCTAAAAGTTCGAAAAAATATCACGTTGTCTTGTGGCCTGGTAAGCTACGGTATCGTACGGAAATTTTTATAGAATAAAGAAGATTACTATTAGTATCGATCCTCATCCCTTTTTTTTTTTTTATATATACATATATATTTTGAAATACATATTTAAGAAAAATTTTTTTTTTTGGAAATTGGAAATTCACAATTTTTGACTTCGGAAAAGGATAGGTAGACGACATTTTATGGCAAAACATATCAAGAGTCGAAAAAAATTTCATCCCTCTGCTTCTCAATGCAAAACTAGGATGGCCGATATCTTTTACTGAATCTAAGCTATGACTTTTTAAAACTATGTCTTTTCGTGGTGCGTTTTCGCACCCGTAGGGCTTAATGGGTTAATAATATATAGAATATACTTTTAAAGGATTTTATCACTTGAATAAACTCAAGCAAATGTGATGTAAGACAAGGTGCTAAAATTTCCATTTGTTTTATCTTCTCTATCGATTGCTTGTTTGGAATTACAACGAATTTAAGTTTTAATTTTTTGCTGGTGATTGGTGATGTCAATTCGTAGTTTTCATTTTCTCACACAAAATGAACTCTAGTTACAGTTACGTGAACTAACAAGTTGATTGCTGCATCAACTGTTCACACTACAGCTGCTCTCAAACTGTTGCTACATTTTGTTTTCGGTGTGTGTCTTTGCTAAACTGCTGCTTACTTCGAATAGTACCCGTCAGATGCCGGCGTCTTCGCTTGGAATTCTAATAATGTGTATTTTCGTTATTTCGGAAACACTCTGTAATCTAGAGGCGTACTCGTAGGTAATTTTTAAATGTAGCATTTTATTAGAACGAGGTAATTTTTACGCCAAAATATATTTAACAACATAATATCATGCATACACTCAGACTTAGTTACACAGAAACACCTACACATACACACAGCACACTTGCAAATCAAATAATTGCTACTGAAATATAAAACATTCAATACAATTGCTTTATAAAATTGACGTTTTGTTCTCAACGTTCCCTTCCTCCACACGTTGTACGATTTCCATTTCAATTTCTTTGATTTCCTCATCGAATATTTTCAAATCCTTAACGTAGTACCAAACACCAATGTCAAAGATGGAGCCGATTGTTACAAAAGCAGAGGCAGTTATATTCAAAATGTATCTAAAATTATTTTATCAGAAATATATAGCAAAACTGAAAACTTTAACAATAATTACAAGCTTAATCACCTCAACGACTCGGGATCGTATAGCCAGCAATTGCCTTTGTTTGTGCACGTCTTACCCCAAACCAGACATAGGCTATCAATGAGCCAACCGAAGAATATGGGACTTGGTATAAAGGCCAACAAGGACATCATCATCATGTTGAGTCCAATTGAGGCAGTTTTATCCTTTTCTGGCACACAACGTACTGATACCAAAAAGTTAGATGCCCTGCCAGCGGCGCCCATAAATTTAAGACAGCACATAACTGCCAGGAACGTGAGGAATTGGGCGTAGCAATCAACGGGACAGGTACCAGGTACAGCTTGGCCACCAGGCATTATCTGTTGGGTAAGAGAAGTTAATCAAATTCACGAAAGACGGACTAACTAAGAAAATCAAAACTCTCATAAGAGTACAAAACAGGAGTATAAAATCAATACATAGTGTTATTATTAGAATAGTAGCTTACATCGGGATATGCTGAGCCCAACGATGTCGGTAACGTTAAGGTCAAAGCTAAGTCTAACAGACTACTATTACTCGAGTTGACATCGTCTGATATCGAGCCCATGGGTCTCCAGGATTGAAAGTTACTGTTTGGATTTAAAGTGGTATTGCCAACCGGTATACATGCGCATTCAAAGTAAGTCTTTCGATAGTAATAGGAAGAGAGATAAATTAAATAAATGTACATATATATCAGCTGTTGGTCAGATAGTACCTTTTTACCATTTTCACCCATATGTTGCATTTTACAGCCAGCATGACAAGGTGAAATATAAGTCATGTTGTTCTCACCACAGACTGGTGAGTATTGAACATAATCGCAGTGACAATTGGAGTTACAAGTGGGCACTGCAGTCAATGAACTGCTTCAAATAGTTGAAATTGTTGCAATTTAGAGAATTCTATCAGCGTAAATTAAGAATCTCAACTCACCTGTCTGGTATATTGACGATAACAGATTTCTCGTTACCAGGACATCCAATGAATGCATACGCAATTATACCAGCGACAGAAAGAAATCCACAGATGACATTCCAAGCAGCCATATAACGGGCACTTGGTTTGTATTTGGTTATGACAAAGCCGGCGAGTAGCACACCAACGGCGGAAAAAGCGAGGGTAACAGTTCCGGTCACCATGCTGTGAGTTAGTAGCAATATTTAGTTGTATTTTATGTCATTATCATTTCAAATTTAAATTAACAAATTAAGTTTGAGCTGCATTTTATTGATGTTTATATGGTAAGTTTAGAAAAGAAGCAAATAAAATATAATAAATATGCATAAAAAATTAGAAATAAAGTCATCATTGCATCTAATTATAAAAAAGTGATTCAGTCTATAAAGAAACACTTGGGGTTCAATTTAAAACATGACTATGAATAGATAGATAGATAGTGAAAAAAACCCTAGTGAAAAAAATATTTTTCCATGCTAACATCAGATACTACGTCAGCGACTCTATTATATTTAGATTATCTACAATACCGCCATTAATCTGGATCATACTTTCCAAGGATACTGAATATTTCCTGTGATGTTGTGAACAACTTATACAATCTAGCTGTGTAGTTAAATACGAGTATGATTATCCAGAGCGAGATCACGTCCATCTCGCCTGGCATATGCCGGTTTGACGTCGTACGACTAGCTTTGCATGTGTGAGCTGTGCTCTAATCCATATTTATATAGATATACACGCTATAGATATATTTTGATTATCCAGAGCAAGACCTCGTCTGTCTTGCCTAGCACATGTATGAGCTCGACCTCGTCCGTCTAGCCTGGCATATGGGAGCACCGCTCTAATCAATTCTTCTATTTACTACTAAGAAGCTAACCGGATTGCATCTGTATATACCTGAAATCCTGACAATTTTACATTTTTATAAAATTTAATTGTACATAAATTAATTGCAACATATTTATTTTGTCGAATATTAATTGCTATAAAGCTTATTATAATAATTTATTAAATATTATAATAATAATAATAATAATACTACCAGCACATGTATAAAACTTGTAAATTAACAAAAACAGTTTTATGGGACCACCCTAGTGAAAAAAAATATTTTTCAATGCTGACATCATATATTAAGTCAGCGACTCCCTTATACTACCAGCACATGTATAAAACTTGTAAATTAACAGAAAACAGTTTTATGGAACCACTCTAGTGACAAAAAATATTTTTCAGTGCTAACATTAGATATTAAGTCAGCGACTCCCTTGTACTACCAACGCGTGAATAAAACTTGTAAATTAACAAAAAACAGTTTTATGGGACCAACCTAGTAAAAAAAATATTCTTCAATGCTAACATCATATATTAGGTCAGCGACTGCCTTGTACTACCAACACATGTATAAAACCTGACAATTAACAAAAAACCACACTTTTTATGGGACTACCCAAGTGTAAAAATTTTTTTTTATTGCTGACATCAGATATTAAGTCAGCGGCTCCATTATCCAAACTTGTAAATTAACAGAAAACAGTTTTATGGGACCACCCTAGTGACAAAAAATATTTTTCAATGCTAACATCAGATATTAAGTCAGCGACTCCCTTGTACTACCAACACATGAATAAAACTTGTAAATTAACAAAAAACAGTTTTATGGGACCACCCTAGTGTTAAAAAATTTTGATTTCTAACGTCTTAAATCAGCGACCCCCTTATAAGTACTGTCTGTCCATTTAAAACATATTTTTAAATCGCAAGCCCAGACGCTAAAAATTTTCCCACCGCAACTAACCGGTTTTAGTCACCGAAACGAGCCCCCGAAACAGTGCACCGGCAAGCACATAATTATGGTTAAAAAAAAGTCAGTTAGTGTGTCATGTTGTTTGCCCCGGCTAGCACACAGGCTGCTCTGTGCTGTGCACCGGTGCTGCGCTCCGACTTCAGCTCCGGCTCCGTGCTCGTTTGCGATAAAATTGTGCCGGGGTAAAAATAATTTCACACTGCACATGTGAACGTGCTATTTTGTTTGCCTCCAGCTCCGAATGAAGTGTGCTGGGGCTGGTGCTCGGTGCTAGCATGTCGGTGCTCGGAGCTTTCTGTTTGCACTTTTCACATGTGCTTGCTGTTGAGTGCGCAGCACACTGCATAGAGCTCCGGTGCTGGTGCTTTTGGGTGCGCACCTTTCCGAACCCTAGTTATTTTTGCTATGTAGAGCATAAGAGGAAAAACTATGCGCTCTCGTTTGTCTTCCGCACTTATTCTTTTGTATGCTAAGACTCATGTCTTATTAAGGACGTATGTCAGAAATTTTTTGGAAGTTTCGCCATCTTTTTTTTCCACGGTATGCCTAGATTAAAGAAAAGTTATACTTCTGCTCATCAATATTATTCAATTCTCGAAGCATTCACTTTGGTGCATGCTCCATTATCAGACACCGACCAAATTTTGTTGTTTTATGGACATAAATTTATTTTAGTTTATGGTTTTTTTAAGAAAAAAAAAATATTAGTATATTTTTAAAAAAGTAATGATATCATATTTTATAAAATGTTTTATTTCATATACATATGACACTGCCCAAATAACAATTTCACATAAATATCATAGTTGAAGTTTTTCCAGTTCAACTTGAAAAAACCTTGTATAAAATATTTTAGCTTTTCATTAAATCAATAAATCAGTAGAGGAATTCACACTAACACAATTATATTTAACAATTTTTAAATAAGTTACAGAGATTTAAAAATAAACTGTGAGTAAAAGTTACTACTCGGTAGAATTATGGTTAAAAAAAAAAGTCAGTCAGTGTGTCACGTGGTTTGCAAAATAATTGAAATATAATGAAGATCATTTGCTTATGGGAAAAATATACCAATATTATTTTTTTATGAACCAAAAAACTCACCTCGATGTTGCTGCCGACTGCAGATATTGGATTTCAATATATTTCGGTGTAAAAATCCAATAAGGTGTATAGCCGAAAAAGTAGAACACCGACGAAAAATTATTACACATCAAAGTCTTATTTGTGGTCAGGCTTTTGAATGTCTTTAACATATCCTTCCACGAGGCCTTCGACTCCGCTTGTATGTTTATCTCATTATGCCGTTGATCCTTTTCTAACAAATTTTGGCGTTGCTTGCGACGATCTTCCTCGACTTTGCGACGTGCAATAGCGCGTGGCAACTCTTTTGGAAACATTGTAAGGAATATACCAGACAAAAGCAGCAAACCACCGAGTATCAACCAACCCATCCACCACGCACCTAACCAACGAGGATCTTTGTCATTGATGACAGGGCGTAGATGAGGTGCTATATAAACACGCAGGCAGAGAGAGGCGAGTGCATAGCCAATAGCTGGTCCCAACATGCGCAAGAAGTAGGATAGGCCTAGTTATTAAGTGAAATTGGAAAATAATTAAAAATGAGCTTTAGCCTCATATAAGTACTTAGCTTTGTAAACTTACTCAATAACACCGGCGTCTTAGATTTTTTGGTATTATCATCCATGTAGGAGATGCCTAGTGCGTAGTAAATTGAACCTCCAATGCCAGAAGTGAAATGTGCTAAGAACAACAACACCTGCGGGGTGAAGTTACCATCGTCTTTTTCGCATTCGGCCCCGCTACCTTTCAGGCGACACAAAGTTTTTGTGCGATGTTCTTCAATTACTTCTAGGGTAGCATTCTCATCAGGCATACCTCCAAACTCGACGGTATACGAAAGTGCATCTTCACCAGGGCCGTATAAAAAATGTGGTGTTGCGCTTAGTAGACAGAAGGCAACAATTGTGAGCAGCCCTGTGGAGATCCTTTTTTTTAATGAATTAATTTAAATAAATGTTAGTACAAACCAAAACCGATCCACCTGGGACGATGTCCTTTGCCTGCATAATAGCCCAAAACACCAGACACTAAAATTTGACTAATATCATAGCCCACAGATATAACACCAGTATTTTTTGAAGGTATCTTGAAACGTTTTTCTATTGTTGTAATTGTACCATTGAAGTAAGCATGGGACATGGCAAAGATACAGCCTACTAGACCGTAGAGTATTACATATGCGGTTTGATTAGCAAACCTATGGAGCATTACAAGAAGAGTTTTAAAAATTAAGTTAGTTTAATTTGATCAGATTTGAGAATGAGATTTTGATGAAAAAATTGAAGTTTGTTTCGTTGCATTTAATTAACTTAGGTATAGTGATGCCATAATAAATTTTGTAAATTATACTGAGCTCACCTTTGAAAGAACGACCCTTTGATGATCCAGAAGCCACAAGTCGTATCTTTCGTTAACGGTGTTTCTCTCAACAGTTTATTGATATCCTCTGTTATAGTACGATCTGCCTCGGATTTTTCGATTTTTTTACGACTCAAAGTCGAATTTTTTATTTTGCTCTTCGATATATTGTTATCATGCAGAAGTGTGGCCTCAACATCATCGAGTTTGTTCTCAAACTGATCCCGTTTCTCATCTCTACTATCTCTTGTACCACTTTCTTCATTTTCTAGTTTTTTGTTTGGTGGCTCCTCTTGTTCCGAACAAACCATGTTTTCCGTAAGGAGCTCTTTACTTAAGCACTTATTCTTTTATTTTCGTCAAATAATATCACCTGAAATATATGGTACAAGAAATATCAGAGTTTAAAATGGACATAACGTAACTTTGGCTTTAATGATATTACTTCAAAATTAATTTCTTTAATCTGTTTATTTTATCTGTGTTAATTTAATCGCAGTTGTAGTATGTGAGACGTTTTTTGAGTATTCTCTTATTATCTTTATACACATCACACCTTGAATTCCTAGAAACTATTGAAACATATCTCAATTCTATGAATGTGTTTTTGTTATTGTAACTATTTTTGTTATTGTATGCTTGACGTTAGATGATTGGACACATTAATTGAACAAAGATTAAATTTAATCGTATGAACTATTCAAAGAAAAGTTCAAAGAAGAATTTAAAAGATAGTTTTAATTCTTTTAAAAACTTTTGTTTCAGCTTACCGAATTCTCATTTTGTGCAAAGTTTTTTTTACATAACGAATGCTTTTTTGGAAATTTCGTGTTGAAATTAGGTACATCACAAAAATCTAGGAAAAATAATATGAGATATATAAAATTTGGGAGTTAAACTATTTATTTCAAATAGCTTGTAAATTATATTAGTAGTTACGATATGTTGGTTCTGGCTCAGGAGGCGCGGAGGTGCAAGCCGATGACGTCATGCCCGGCACTCAAGTATGAATGGATTTCTGCTTGTGCTGGTGGACGGACAGACAAAAAACCGCAAGTTGTTTTTTGCTTTAAGCGTTGATCATGTTCTTATCAGTGTTTGTATGTTTTATGATTTTTTTCATAACCCTAGCATTAGTTATAGCAATGACTCAAAATTCTGCTGGCTGACTTTAGCTGAAATGATATGACTTGCTATATGAAAATATACGCATTAATATGGGTTGAAGCAATTTAGATACGGCGATGGTTGAAGGGGGAAATAAATGTTTATAAATTTAATAAAGTTGGTAAGTATTAGGTGGGAGTCTTTGTTTTGAGCTTTTAAAAATTGGCAAGTTTGATGTATGTCTTTGCTTTAATCTTTTTAAAATTGGTAAGCTTGGGGCATGTCTTTGCTTTAAGCATTGGTCATAATTTTATACACTACATTATCGGTAGTGGTAGTCAAGCGAGTTCTTATCAGTGTTTGCATGTTTTGTTTTTTTCTTAACCCTCGCATTAGTTATAGCAATGACTCAAAAAATAAATATATATTTATAAGACTTCTAACGTAGACTGCGTGGTGGCATACTTATCAGAGTTCGCATTAGTAAACGAAATACATAGCAACCAAGAAGAGTCAAGAAGTTTCTAGAAGCTTCGAGATGCAGAAACGTCGAGAACATTTTAGAAGTTGACAACATCACAAAAAAAAAAAAAAAAAAATTTTTTTAAGTCAAAGGTGTTAAGTCTCAAGCTTCATGGTGTGAGAGAGAGAGAGAGAGAGAGAGAGAAAGGGAGAGAGAGAGAGAAAGGGAGAGAGAGAATTTAATAGTAAGAGCGAGAAAGGGAGATAGCAAATAGCGCGATCCTATACAAAGAATACTTCAGAATCAACCTAACCTAAGCCAATGCCAAGAAGAGATAGGAAGTTTCTAGAAGCTTCGAGATGCAGAAACGTCGAGAACATTTTAGAAGTCGACTTATGTTATTGTATGCCGATGACGTCACCCATACCCATCCTGTCACGGATTTTAATTTTATTTAATTTCAATTTCAATACTAATTTCAAGGTTAAAGTGATAAGAGCCAAGCTTCATAGTAAGCGC
The DNA here is from genome assembly GCA_914767935.1 of Coremacera marginata. Taxonomy (NCBI): domain Eukaryota; kingdom Metazoa; phylum Arthropoda; class Insecta; order Diptera; family Sciomyzidae; genus Coremacera; species Coremacera marginata. The sequence goes on from OU612044.1 coordinate 141,117,058, forward strand.
ACTCATAACCCGCAAGTTCAAGATAAGGCAGCAATGGACAAGTTCAAACATGTTTTTTTGTGTTACTTATAAAATAAATAAACAATTTTTGCGGTCAAGTGCAAGGGCAAAAAAAGATGATAAGAATTTAAAGTTGATATGTCAAAAACTAAGCTAAGCTATCCTAAGCTAATATAAGCTAAGGCTGCGTTTATAGTGAACGCCCATAATCGGCTGCTTTTTTATAATGGTTGTTGTTGTTGTTGTTCTTACTGTTGCTATTGTTGTTCTTACTGATGTTGTTGTTGTTGTTCTTGTTCTTGTTGTTGTTCTTACTGTTGTTGTTGTTGTTGTTGTTGTTGTTCTTACTCTTGTTGTTGTTGTGGTTGTTGTTGTTGTTGATGAGGCTGTTTTACTAATAAAAATAGGCAATCTAAAGTTACTAAATAAATAGCTAAACTTCTTTATTAAAATATTATTTATATTAATTACACTACATTTTGAGCCCAATTTGGTCACATCTGTTGATAACCAAGATAAGCTATGGAAGCTACATCCAATTACGGACCATCTCAAGTCAAATATGTTGAAGAACTATCACCCAACACAACATTTATCTTACGATGACAATGGACGACACGGTTGCAAGCAGTTTTTTTAAAGGTAAACCAATCGGCCAAACGGTTACATGTTAAATTTTGACATATATCAAGGCAAGAACCCACGTTGTACCAATCCATATGATGAACGATTCGGAAAATGTGCAGCACCACTTATAACTATGATCGATGACTTTCAGATGATTTGAAAGGCATTATTGAATATTTCATTCATATTGAATTATTGTTTGATTGATTATCGATATTGTGATTGATTGATTGATTATCGATCAGTTTTAGCAGGTAGCTGTTGAACAGTACAGACCAGTTTTAGCAGGTAGCTGTTGAACAGTACAGACCAGTTTTAGCAGTTAGCTGCTGAATAGTACAGACCAGTTTTAGCCGGTAGCTGTTGAATAGTACAGATCAGTTTTAGCCGGTAGCTGTAGAACAGTACAGACCAGTTTTAGCAGTTATCTGCTAAAGAACAGTACAGACCAGTTTTAGCAGTTATCTGCTAAACTGGTCTGTACTGATCAACAGCAACTGCTAAAACTGGTCTGTACTATTCAACAGCTACCGGCTAAAACTGGTCTGTACTATTCAGCAGCTAACTGCTAAAACTGGTCTGTACTGTTCAACAGCTACCTGCTAAAACTGGTCTGTACTGTTCAACAGCTACCTGCTAAAACTGATCGATAATCAATCAATCAATCACAATATCGATAATCAATCAAACAATAATTCAATATGAATGAAATATTCAATAAGGCCTTTCAAATCATCTGAAAGTCATCGATCATAGTTATAAGTGGTGCTGCACATTTTCCGAATCGTTCATCATATGGATTGGTACAACGTGGGTTCTTGCCTTGATATATGTCAAAATTTAACATGTAACCGTTTGGCCGATTGGTTTACCTTTAAAAAAACTGCTTGCAACCGTGTCGTCCATTGTCATCGTAAGATAAATGTTGTGTTGGGTGATAGTTCTTCAACATATTTGACTTGAGATGGTCCGTAATTGGATGTAGCTTCCATAGCTTATCTTGGTTATCAACAGATGTGACCAAATTGGGCTCAAAATGTAGTGTAATTAATATAAATAATATTTTAATAAAGAAGTTTAGCTATTTATTTAGTAACTTTAGATTGCCTATTTTTATTAGTAAAACAGCCTCATCAACAACAACAACAACCACAACAACAACAAGAGTAAGAACAACAACAACAACAACAACAACAACAGTAAGAACAACAACAAGAACAAGAACAACAACAACAACATCAGTAAGAACAACAATAGCAACAGTAAGAACAACAACAACAACAACCATTATAAAAAAGCAGCCGATTATGGGCGTTCACTATAAACGCAGCCTTAGCTTATATTAGCTTAGGATAGCTTAGCTTAGTTTTTGACATATCAACTTTAAATTCTTATCATCTTTTTTTGCCCTTGCACTTGACCGCAAAAATTGTTTATTTATTTTATAAGTAACACAAAAAAACATGTTTGAACTTGTCCATTGCTGCCTTATCTTGAACTTGCGGGTTATGAGTGCGCTTACTATGAAGCTTGGCTCTTATCACTTTAACCTTGAAATTAGTATTGAAATTGAAATTAAATAAAATTAAAATCCGTGACAGGATGGGTATGGGTGACGTCATCGGCATACAATAACATAAGTCGACTTCTAAAATGTTCTCGACGTTTCTGCATCTCGAAGCTTCTAGAAACTTCCTATCTCTTCTTGGCATTGGCTTAGGTTAGGTTGATTCTGAAGTATTCTTTGTATAGGATCGCGCTATTTGCTATCTCCCTTTCTCGCTCTTACTATTAAATTCTCTCTCTCCCTTTCTCTCTCTCTCTCCCTTTCTCTCTCTCTCTCTCTCTCTCTCTCACACCATGAAGCTTGAGACTTAACACCTTTGACTTAAAAAAATTTTTTTTTTTTTTTTTTTGTGATGTTGTCAACTTCTAAAATGTTCTCGACGTTTCTGCATCTCGAAGCTTCTAGAAACTTCTTGACTCTTCTTGGTTGCTATGTATTTCGTTTACTAATGCGAACTCTGATAAGTATGCCACCACGCAGTCTACGTTAGAAGTCTTATAAATATATATTTATTTTTTGAGTCATTGCTATAACTAATGCGAGGGTTAAGAAAAAAACAAAACATGCAAACACTGATAAGAACTCGCTTGACTACCACTACCGATAATGTAGTGTATAAAATTATGACCAATGCTTAAAGCAAAGACATGCCCCAAGCTTACCAATTTTAAAAAGATTAAAGCAAAGACATACATCAAACTTGCCAATTTTTAAAAGCTCAAAACAAAGACTCCCACCTAATACTTACCAACTTTATTAAATTTATAAACATTTATTTCCCCCTTCAACCATCGCCGTATCTAAATTGCTTCAACCCATATTAATGCGTATATTTTCATATAGCAAGTCATATCATTTCAGCTAAAGTCAGCCAGCAGAATTTTGAGTCATTGCTATAACTAATGCTAGGGTTATGAAAAAAATCATAAAACATACAAACACTGATAAGAACATGATCAACGCTTAAAGCAAAAAACAACTTGCGGTTTTTTGTCTGTCCGTCCACCAGCACAAGCAGAAATCCATTCATACTTGAGTGCCGGGCATGACGTCATCGGCTTGCACCTCCGCGCCTCCTGAGCCAGAACCAACATATCGTAACTACTTATATTGCTTTCTCATTAGTGTGTACATTAAAGTGAATATTTAACACTGAATAAAGGCACTTGAATTTTAAATATAAATTTTTTTTCTCCTGTTGTAGCTAGATTTTTTTTAGACTTTATCATACATAACTTTATTATCACCTATTTATTATTGATATTACTTCATGTCCTTGCAAAACTTTGTTATATTGTTCAAAATAATCTTCTTAATTTGTTGTTTATTTAACTCGGAGTTCCGTCCCAACTAAACCGCGTTTTATGACTGACTTATCTTAAACTTTTCGTTTTAGTTCTCTGTATTAAAAGAATAATTAAAGTATTTCTCTATGACATCTTATCTTTTTGTCTTCCTATTATCTTCTTTCTTTCCTTTTGAAAGATGAGATTTCAGAAAATATTTGTCTTGCTTTTATCTGATCATTAGGCTGATTGTAAGTTGGAAATACTGATACAATGTAAAAAAAAAATTGTGTTACTAAAAAATGTTAAACTAAGATAGTATTTTCGATAAATGTAAGGATAAATAAATTGCACAAACAGACTGTAAACAGAAGGAAGTTAGAAGGATGGTCCCTCATTACAATGCACAAAGTCTGGGTCATGGTATAATGATTTACAAGGTAGGAGTGACAGTTCTGTTGGCGATTTGGAGTTGTCAAAAACACATTGAAAAGAGAAAACGAAGAAGCAGCAAAACAGATGAAAAGTTAAACTTTGTATTGATTTGACAACTCCCGACCGCCGCTCGTGAGAAAAAAGGTAGTTGTCAAGGCTACCTTGTAAATTATTGTATCATGGTCTGGGTGCTGGGTTGTCTCTATTCTGAACCAAAAACGTACATAATCCTAAAGAAAAGTTATTTGTCCCAATGCATTTGTCTAATGGTCGAGGTGATTGCGTCAATGCGTATTATCACAACGAATCAGTGGCGTAGATATTGGGGTTACACGGGTAAGGACCCCATGCCATGAAAATATAACAAAATATCTCAAAGCACGAATCCAAATGTATATGTAATGCAAAAAATTTTTCTTTTTCACAAGAAAGTGTTTAATTTTTCTAAAGTTTTCAACAATAAATGGAGATATAGTAACATGTAGTAGATAAGTTTAATTTTGTACTAAAACCCAAAAGTATTTCTGATCCATGCATGCAGTAGAAATTATGAAAGGTGATGGTAAGAGAATAAAGGATCTCGAAATTTCAGTTAAATATCTCAAAACCTGAGAAAACTTAAAGTCAAAATCGTTATTTTGTGAGAATTTTTTTGGTCTCAGGTTTGATTATTAAAAGGATATTAAAATTGGTCTTAAACCAGCTTGGACAACCATTTCCTTGCAACAAAAGATTTTTCCCTACCATCCAAAAAAAAAACAATAGTAAGAGTTAACAAAATAGTACAATAAAAATAGTTTTTGAATTATTACCAATAATTAAAATTTTGTACTGATTTAAACTGGACCCAAAAGTAATCCGATTGTATTTTTTTTCAGGATTCACTTTATTCTCTGCGTGTAGTTCGTTAGATGCAGTGAAAACGAAAATTGCAAAATAAAAAAAAATTTTAAATTTGCATAGAGAAAGGGCTAATTTTTCGCAAATTCGAATGATAGCATTCTATTCAGCGATATATTTTACATATGATTCAGTCAGTTGATTAAAAATTAATTTTAATATCCTTTAAATAAACAAACATGAGACTCTAAAAATTTAACAATATAACGGTTTTTGCTTTGACTGTCTCAGTTTTTGAGTTATTAAACCGAAATTTCGTGATTCTTCTTTCTTATATACCACTACCTTTCATAATTTCTACAGTATGCATGGATTAGAAACACTTTTGGAATATAACCCATCTAATGTATAGCACCATATAAAAAAAATGTGAACTCAACTTTTAAAAACCTATGTATAAAGAAATTTGTATTGTATTGCAAATACAATTTGTATTGCATTTTGTATTGCAAATATCGACAAAACTTTATGGTTAGAAAAAAATTTACACAATAATAACGAAAGTCATATACCGACACTACTCCAGCTTTCCTCCAAGTAACTGTCACGGGTCTTCCGAATCAACATAATGCTTTCGCATTGAGGGTTGATTAAGTTGGTTTAGTCTAAAAAAAGGGTATTTTATTTATTTATTAATATTTTTTACTTTCGTGGTCAGTTGATTAGTAATAGACTTTACTATTATTTTCATTTGATGGTTGAGTAGTACCTAGGTTCGATCTGCACAGCACAGACGTTTACCCATGAAAACAGTTTAGTAACTGTCTTACAGTAGCTCTACTGCAGAAGTTGTTTTATAACAATTTTTACAGTGCGTTTTCTAATAAAAATAGCACTGCGGCGCTACGTATACTGAATTTTAATAGAGTGCAAAAATTTATTGACTGTGGCGCGATGATAGAGCACTGAACTCCTAATCGTGAGATGACGGGTTCGAACCCTACAGTTGGAACTATTTTTTTTATTGTTATTTTTATAAATACATTTTAATATTATTAAAACATTTATATTTAACACATAAATTCAATATGATTTGAACAAATTCACACTTTCTTACTTCCATCGTTGGGACTCGAAATCCGGACCGTGTCGATGTCTGGTTTACAGCGCGCGCTGCTTAACCCGTTGCACCACCGTCAATTGTATTTTCAGTCGGCTAATATTCGAGTAGTTATACAACCGGCTGACTTTAACTGTTCGAAGCGTTTAAATTTATTGCCACAATTGTTAAGTGTACAACAACAATTGTACTAACGGTAAAGTGACCGCAAATATCGTTTGAATTTACTGATGAGATTTTTTCGTGTGTTGCCATATTAACTCCTTGTGAATTATGATATTATGAATGTGAGTTAAAAACTTAACAAAAAATAGAAAAATTTATCTCTTTCCATTGTGGCTTTACTATGTTAACAGTTAGAAAAATGAGAAAATGCATGGCTTTTATGCTAACATTTTTTGTAAGTAAAGTTAACAATCAAGTTGTTACAGAAATAAAAGCAACAATTTGCTGTCGGTACCTTTATTATCTCAATAATTGAAAAAATAACAACAAATTTCAGGGGTACGATGTCACATTTATCGCTGGTAAAATTAACGATTAAGATGATACAGAAATAAATGAAAAATTTTTTGATAGTTTTAATTACTGCTCAAAACTATCAATAAAAACCAACAAATTGCGTGTTTTAAAAGTAACCATTTATTTTTGGTATCCTTAATTCCTGAAATAGTTGGAAAGATATCAAAACTAGTAAATATGGATGGCACCCTGCCGATGCTTAAATACCGCCCCGCGGCCATATTGAAGTATATTCGAAGTCTTTAGCCACGACCTACACGATGACATTCAGTTTTATATATTAACGAAAGTTTTATAAATTTTCCGAAAGTTTATTAACGAAATTTATTTTCTAATAAATATTCTAAGTTTTTTTAGTAAAGCCAACTTTTTTATTTTTAAAGATATGTTTATGTTTTTGATGTCATTGAAAAGAAAATTGAAGAAATTACAGAATTGATTAAAAAAAAATTTCAATTCAATTTGGTAGTTTCAACCGATTGATTTAATCTTCACACGATCACAGCTCGGTAACGGTTAAGTTAGTGGGGTTTGTTGATATCCGTTAAAAAGGTGATTTCATTGCCTTTAAAATAAGCTTTCAAAATAAGTTTTTAATATGTTAGTTTTTCTGCTAGAAACAATAACGTGAATCAAAGTCGTGAAATATTAATTAACCCTGTAGCTCCTAAGAATGTGAAAATAGACCCCCCCCCCCCCTCCCGTACGATTTTTTGCTCAGCTAGACATAACCTTTTAGCTCCGTAAATAGTTGCACTGAATTGCGGGACACCCTGTTAATAATTCCAACAATAAAATTCAGTGGTCTGGTTACATCGTATTCAAATTTTTATTTTTAAAAATGTTTATTTTTCCAATTTTTTTTTTTTTTTTTTTTTACATTTACACATATACTAATATAATTTTTTTACAAATTTTTCAGATTTTAAAATTGAAAAATTGTATGGCAATTGAAGCATATAATTTTAATAGGTATCATTATTCTTAGCATATCTTACAATACTGTTTAGATAATTAAACTTAACAAGTAATAAATCGACAAAAATACAATACTTAAACATATATTAAAATCGACAAAAATACGGAAACATTATAAAAGCTGTTTGAAGGTACATGTTTCTCAATTTATTAAATATATCTATAAACATTAACATAAATTAAACTCTTATGCTTATGGCACTAATAGGGACCTAATAAATGAAAAACTATATGAATTTCGAAAAATTCTATAAAATACAAATAATCTTTAAAATAGTACCGCTGCGAATTCAACTTAAGAAATATTTATTGTGTACAAATTTAATTTTCTACTATGTTGACCATCACAAGGAGGGGATTTTTTACACAAAAGAAGATGCTTTTCTGAATCTCCTGAGTTCCACAGTTGTCCACATCCATCATGCTTTCATTCACTCAGACACACATAAAAACATATACATACACCCACACACATACCACATCCAAAGAACTCACTAAGTTCAACTGAGTGCTCGAACGAAGTTAAACCAACTTCATAGAATCTCAAAATTACATTTCCGTTTTCTTTTCAGCATTCGCTTCCTCTTCATGCTGCACAATTTCCAGTTCAACTTCCTTGACTTCCTCATCAAAGATTTTCAAATCTTTGACATAGTACCAGACACCAACATCGAATAAGGCACCAATTGTAACAAATGTTGAGGCAATTATGTTCATTATATATCTAGAACGATTTAACATGAAATATGTTTAATAAAATTGTACAACTTTTGCAAAAGCCTAACCTACCTCAAGGACTGCGGATCATATAGCCAACAGTTGCCTTTGTTGGTGCATGTTTTGCCCCACACCAAACATAGACGGTCGATGACCCAACCAAAGAATATGGGGCTTGGTATAAAGGCCAACATGGACATCATCATCATGCCGAAACCCATGGCGGCAGTTTTGTCCTTTTCTGGCACACAACGTACTGAAACCAAGAAGTTGGATGCCCGACCCGTAGCACCAATGAATTTCAGACAGCACATTACCGCCAGGAAGGTGACGAACTGCGCAAAGCAATTGACGGGGCATGCACCGGGTATAGCTTGACCACCGAGTAGTACCTATTGAAAAGAGGGTTATTTTAAATTCACTGTGATATAATAGATTTAAATATTATATTTTAGTTATGTCAAGATTTCCACTTTATTTATAACTATGTAATAAATCTATCTCAGTTTAAAAATTACAATTTAATATATTCTAAGAATCTATACGGTAAATAATTTTTTGTTTTAAAGTGTTGAATTCAATAAAAATTTTTTCTTCCTCTTTTACAAAAGAGGATTTCGTAAAATACTTGCTACTTAAGAAAATAACAATAAAGAAAAAAGAGCGGTAGTTAATTTAAGGTCGTTGTCATTATTAGAAATCAACTTAAACAACAATAATGCAATAAAAAAACAGAAAAACTTCAAGGAAGCCGCCGAGTTTTTTTTTTTTTTTTGTTTTCAGAGAAAGAGGGTCAAAGGGCTCAAATTGTAACTGCCAGAAGAAAATGCACAAATCCCCACTCTCCGGTTCTAATACGCTTGGAATAGGAGTTGCAGAAAGATGTTTAGCCCCATAATTCTGTATTACTACATATTGTATCATTTTTTACAGAAATCTATTGCTTCTTGTGTCTGGCTTATCGTAATCCTAAATTTTAGACCCATAAGCAGTGTGATTCGGAGTAGGGATCGTAGTTTTTTTTTTGTATTTTCCAATCTCTAATTTTTATTCCATAATTACTTTTCATGTTTCAACTTATTTATAACTTCTGATTCAAAATATTCCAAATATTTTATCGACTACTACTATATCGATAATACTGTCGATGCAACTACTCTATCGATTAGTTGATTTTTAAGAAAATTAGAATTTTTATTTACTTTTTAGCAATTCTAAAAAAAAATTAATTTTTAAGAATTACACTTAGAGCTTTATGCCAAGTAATTCCATAAAGCAACAGCTTGCCACAACATCAATGTTCTTTACAGAACAACCACCAGCAGAATAGACAGCTGTTTCGTTGGTCGCTACACCAACTCATCAGTAATCTTCTGTGGCTCATGCAGTCCATTAACTTTGAAAATCTTATAAGCACACCTTCTGCTAAAACCAAAGCGGAATTGCAGTTATGTGCTTCCCAATTTAAAAAGCAATGTTTTTCTACTTCTTAGCACAACCTGTTGCTTCATGAAATTACTTGGCATAAGGCTCTAGGTGTTATTCTTAAAAACGAACTTTTTTAAGAATTGCTTAAAACTAAATATAAATTAAAACATGCTACAATTTATTTTTCATGTATAAACTGGTACGAGCCCGACCTCAGAATTTTTAGAGTTTAGTAGATCATCAAACAGAAATTTTGCTCAGAATAACAAAATAATATTAAATTGGACTTCTCCATCGGATTCCTGCCGCGCTTACTTAACGCGAACAAGAACACGGACTGCCAAGCTAAACAGTGACATTCACAGGATCGGATGCAATCGTTCTGTGGTTTTGGTTGAACCTTCTAGTTGAACAACAATCACCAGAGTAAAATCAAATGATTTGTGTTAGAAAATATTAGGTAGAATATAAAGCTGAATGTCAGTATCTATGTATGTTCCCGATCCGTTCAGAAGACTATTGTCCGATTTAAACGAATTTGGCACACATATTTGTTATGACAATCTATATAAACGATTGTGGCAGCCTTTACTGAACGGCTAAGTGTGTGTACCATATCGTCGTTGGGCGTGCAATATCGCGTAACCGCCACTTTTAAAATTCTACAGCACGGTGCATTCACGGTGATAGTAAAATTCTACAGGAATGCAGAAAAACTGTTTTGTTTTAAGCTTTTGAATGGATTTTCAACTAAACTAAAAACATTTATTGAAATAAGATGCTTGCTTAGTTCTAAAACCTGCATTTAATGGACAATCCGCCCTTTATTAAATAAATCCAATTGAATTTAAATCAAAATTTTAATTTTGACCTTTTTGCAGTATAAGCGATATTGCAAGGGGCTGATACGCGGTATTGCACGCCCCATGACGATATGCCAAAGAGCTCAGGAGAGTTCAAATCCCAACTGACACGTAAATATTTCTCAGTTTAAATTAATATTTCTGATTACTCGACACCTGTATGCAAACAATGGCAAACTTCAGAGAGTAACACTGCAATGTAAAGCTTCTTGGGAACATGAATAAAACTAAATAAAAACGACCTAAGGATGAGGGGGCACACTTCAAGTTGAAGACACATTTCTAAATATATTCTCATTGTCAAAATATAAATATATTCTCAAAATCAAAAGAAAACCAACTGCCTTAATAACGATTCTTTTGTATAACACAACGGAGTGTCAAAGCTGTATAAGCTTTCCGGAACCCATATCTATCTAACTGAAGTGATTCAAAAACCAAAACGATAAAAGTAGTTCACTAGAACAAATCGAAAAGATTTCAAACAAGTGTAACAAATTTAGAACTAAAAAAACTAATTGACATACACATTCGTGATTTTGATAGTATAACACGCTAACAGTACTGTCGTTGAAAAAATTCCCCATTTTTGCATTTAAAACAATAATTTCAACGTTTTGAGAGTTTAGTTTCCCCGCTTCCAAATTTATAGATTAAAGCTTTAAAAAATAAAAACAATTTTCTGACTTCTGAAGTATAAAACAGTATAGAGAAAAGTCGGTTGACTCGCGTCTAGTTTTGTATTAGCTCCTTAACATGCATATAAATTATTTGTTTTCCACTTTTAAAAATCATGATTAATCATCATGAATAGCAAGTCTTTAGCTACCATTACATTGAAATAGATTATTAGAAATAAAATTTCTATATTAATTATACGTAAGCTAAAATAAAAGAAAAAAGTCGACATCTGAAAAATAGTCGGTTGAATCGGGGAATGTTCTAAAAAATGCAAAAGGCAAGCCTAAACATGGTATTTCTATATTTTTAGGTAGAAAATGTACATGTAACGAACGAACGAAAATGGCCATTTCAGGCCTTGAAAGGTCTTTGACCGAGCTTCTTATGATCAATTGTGATGTGTGTGTTGTGAAATGTTTGAACACAAATGATCGAGAACTGGACCTACCAGCTTTATGCCGACTCCGAACGGCTTATGTTCTCAAGAAGCTTTTCATGGCAGTTTTTTACTCTCTCAGTCTGCAGAGAGATGACGGCCGAACAAAAAATTAATTAAATTGAAAAAAACTTTCTATGTTAGGTGAGAGATTCGAACCTGGGTCCACTGGCGTATGAGCCACACACTCTACCCACTACGCCACGGCTGCCACAAATGTACATATATAATAATTGGCGCTAGCCAGCGGGGTTTTCTATTGTCTCTCTTTTTCTCGCTAGTTCAGAGTGTTTTCTCTAAAGAAATAAAAAAGCTTTTCTTTTTTTTCGCTAGTGTGTTTTTTCTCAGAGAGTCAACACAAATATAATCTACAATAATTGTCATATTTAACTGCAATAATTGTAGGAAATCTATTGCAAAATTTCTTAGAGTGTAGTTATACTTACATCGGGATATGATGAGGTCATCGACGTAGGTAGTGTTGTTGCCAAAGCCGATTCAAGAAGACTATCATTATGGACGTCAAAATCTTCCGATATTAAGTCCATGGCTGTCAGACGTTCAAAAACAGGGTTTGGATCTAAAGTGTAATTACTGCTCGGTATGCATGAGCATTCGTAGTAAGTCTATCGGCATTAAGATGAAATCAACGGGATATATAAAATTATATTAAAACAGTTCAGATTTCTGCTTGGTTTAGTCTCACCTTTTTACCACTGCCACCCATATGTTGCTTCTTGCAACCGGCATGGCAAGGTGAAATATAAGTCATGCTATTTTCACCACAGACTGGGGAATAGCGCACATAGTCGCAATGACAATTGGAGTTACAAGTCACTGAATTACTACAATATATTGAAGATTTCAAAAAATTTAATAAAAATTTATCAATTTTAATGTTGCTCAACTCACCTATCTGGTATATTGACGATGACGGATTTCTCATTGCCAGGACAACCGATAAATGCATACGCTACCATACCAGCAACGGTGAGAAATCCAACAATGACATTCCAAGCGGCCATGTAGCGGGCACGTGGCTTATATTTTGAAATTACAAAACCTGAGAGTAGCACACCAACGGCGGAGAAGGCGAGGGCAACAGTACCAGTCACCATACTATAGTGATTTATATGGAATAAATTAAATTAAAACATAAAGACATTTTTAATATTTATAAAAATTATAAAGATTATATATTTTTCACAGGGCGTAAGAATCTTACCTTGAAGTGGCCGCCGATTGTCTATACTGAATTTCAATATATTTCGGTGTAAAAATCCAGTATGGTGTATAGCCAAACAAATAGAAAACCGAAGATAGATTATTGCACATCAAAGTCTTATTTGTTGTCAGACGTTTGAATGTTTTTAACATATCCTTTAACGAAGCTGTGGCCTCTACAGGAACGGTCATCTGATCATTCAGGCTCTCATTCAAAAGTTCCTTCTCCGACTTATCATTGTTGCGACCTGAGGAATTCCGTTGTTTACGACGTTCTTCCTCGACCATGCGGCGCGCAGCAGCTCGGGGTAATTCTTTCGGGAACATGGTAAGGAACATACCAGAAACAAAAAGCATACCACCGAGTATCAACCAACCCATCCACCACGCACCCAACCAACGAGGATCTTTGTTATTGATGACAGGGCGCAGCTGAGGTGCTATATAGACACGTAAGCAGAAGGAGGCGAGTGCATAGCCAATGGCAGGGCCCAACATGCGCAGGAAGTAGGACAGACCTAGACGAGAAGGGAAACATTTTTGATAATAAGCATTAAAAAAAAAAATAGATTTATATCTAGTTTAATGGAACTGTTTGAATTTAAAAAAGCTGTTTTGTCCAAGGTTAGAGGGAGCGGTCAACATCATTATAATCTTAGCAAAATATATAACGTAGTATCAAACAATTTTTCGCAAATCAAGCAGTTCTACTAAACTAGAATTGTTCCAAACTTTATTGTTATTTATCTTAGGCTAGCCACCGTTGGTAAATATTTTATTATCTTAAAGCTTATCAAATCCCGACTATCAAATATTGATGTACGAGTTGTGGCTGGATGAGAAGGTGTAAAATCAACTCAAGTAAAATTTTTTATTACAATATTCTTCTTTTATCTCGATTTTCTTGATGTAGATGCTTAAGAAATAAAAATATTTATTCAAATATTTATTCGCACAGTTTGTCTATCTTACATCTTGTTGCTGTAGTAGAAATAAGTTTTTGCTTTTTCATTGTTTTTGAGATCATTAAACTTTATGATTACTATTAAAAGAAAGATGGGTATTAAAAAGATGAAAATGGCCCGTGACATGCTAAGATAACAATGACAAAGACTTCATCACACCATTCATGAACTCAATGAATTGCTATAAATTTGGTTTTGGGCGTATATAAAAAAGCTGTTGTCATCATAATTGCGACTATTTTCAAATCAGAAAAGGGATCGGGAGAACGGAAATTTTTTATTCTTTTCTCGGGAATTCCTGGATCCCGGGATAATTTTTCTTGCATCCTGTCTTGCAAAGGAAAAAGCTTAGAGGCTAACTTTATTATTGAACAAAAGATATACAAAAAATTCATTTATTATAAAACATTTTTTTTTTAAGGAATGAGAATATAATAGTGGTATTCAGGATTCAGTGCACTTGCCAGTGCAGTTGAGAACTTGGGCACTTTCCAAAAACAAAATACACGTACGTCAAAAATCTGCACACAGTTGTGTATATTTAAAAATTTGACATCTTTATGTTTGGTTTATGAAATCTTTTCTTTTGCTAGCCGACAACAATAACAAAAAAATTGATTTTGAAAAATAGAAAATACTTCAATAAATTTTTCAATCACAAGTGCGAACGGTTCACGAAAACATATCTGCTCAACAGAACCTCAAGCATAAGTCCTCAAGTCTTGTCTTATAAATGAGATAATGGGTTCAATAGAGAATAGTTTTATTGTTTTTTTTTTTTATTTTTTTAACAATATTTTAATGATACCAATGCATTTATGGTTTGGTCAGAACCATTTCGGATTTTTGAAACAAAATTGGCCGCAATAGAAAAAACCTTTGCTTTCTATTGATGTTGGTTTAATAGTTCACAACGCATTTTCAACAGTTCTCTTCGATATGATCTTATTGTTAGAAAAATTATGGTACTCGTAGTGTTTTTAACCTTGTAGTTAATTGCTAGAACAAAATTAAGCCTGTATACATTGTTTTATCTCAGATTACCTGGAAGTCCCAGACAAAATTTCCCGGACTAAAATGTACATATTTCCCGGGAGTTTTTTCTCGGTTCATCCCGGGAAAGAAACTCTAGTTAAACTAAACTAAACTAAGTAAGTAACTAAGTTAAACTTATATTTAAGAACTTATTGTAAATAGTTTAAAAACTTACTCAGTAGTGCCGGTGTCTTTGATTTCTTGGTATTATCATCCATATAGGACACGCCCAGCGTGTAGTATAGAGAACCACCAATGCCCGATATAAATTGGGCTACGAATAACACCACCTGCGGCGCCATGTTGCCTTCGCCTATATCACACTCTGCACCACCACCTTGAAGGCGGCACAAAGTTTTTGTACGTTGCTCATCAATTACCTCCAGGGTAGCATTTTCATCAGGCATAGCACCGAACTCCATGGTATATGAAAGAGCATCTTCACCAGGACCGTATAGAAAATGTGGTGCCGCAGTAAGCACACAAAAAGCAACAATGGTGAGTAGACCTGGAGAGAAAATTTTGTAAATATAGTAAAATCATTGTTTGTTAAATTTTGTAGTACCCACCGAAACCGATCCACCTAGGACGATGTCCTTTACCAGCATAGTAGCTCAATACCGCAGATACCATCATTTGACTGATGTCATTGCCTACAGAGATAATTCCGGTATTTTTTGAGGGTATCTTGAAGCGTTTTTCTATTGTTGTAATTGTACCATTGAAGTATGCGTAGGTCATCGAGAAGACACAGCCGACTAGACCGTAGAGTAATACGTACGCGGTTTGATTTGCAAATCTATTAAGGTGGAGTAAGAAAAAAAATTATTAATTAGCTAGTTAAATAGGTCTTATGATAACGAAGCTTACAAGCTGTTTGGGAAATAAAGTGAGTGCAATTTAAAGCCTGTCCATATCTTCCTAGTTTTTCACAAAATGATAAACTAAGTTAAGTTAAAAGTTGTGAGTAATGACAACCTAATGAATATCCTATTGAGATTTACATAGTAATGTTTGCAAGTATTGCAAACCTTTTCTGCAAGTATGGAGTTGCAGCATTTCTACTTTCATACTCAGAACGCATTCTTTTAACATATGAATGCCATTTCTTCACAGGAAGATTTCTTTGAGGCGTTCAATGAAACAAACGAAATCGTGTTGAGTGAAATCCAATTTATAAAGCTTTACTGAAATATGACTTAACTTTAATTAGGATTAAGTATGTAATTCGATTTTCAATTGAATTTAATTGCTATTGAAATGTCTTAGGGAAATAGTTTATGGGAATGTCTATTGAATGCGTTTCTTGAGAAGACTAAGAAGAAGCATTTCACCCAAGAATGCATGTCATATGTTCAAAATTTCAAGATTTTTTGCTCAAGTAGAAATTCCCTTAATTTGCCAGAGATTTATATCAATTTCGATTTATTCAAGAATGTGTATTGCCATCAACAGGCAATTTATCTTTAATTGTGGAATGTATCCATAACCATATCTATAATAGTAATAAGAAATAGTAAAATAAAAAGTCGCTTTTGGGTCTGCTTGCTTGTTCTCTTACTACTTACTCCTAAGCTACATAATAGATTTTGATGCGGTATTTAACATTCTGTATGTAATTTTCTCCAAAACGTTTTATTATTTGTAATCAATTTTTGTTCTGTAATCAATTCGTAAAAGTATGCTTTAACCCATAGGTTCTCAAACTTTTTAAGTCTATCGCCCCTTTTTGAGTAAACATTTTTTTCAGCGCCCCCGCTCGAAAAATACCTATTTTTTTCATAAGAACTATGGAAAAAGAAAATGAAACTTGTTTAATTTATTATTTACTAGCTGGAATATGCGGTTCTACCCGGTGTGTATAGCATTCAGGGTGTGTAAAATGTGTTGAACGTGATGTAACTAACAATGCGCAATGATCAATGGATCCAATCTCGACATTAATTTATTGTCAGTAATAAAATTTTTAGTTTTAGGACTAAAGCTGCAGATTTTATAAAATAGTGGATTTTAATCAGATTCAAACTATCAAAATTACCCCTCTTATCACTAAGATATCAGCTTCACCTGCCACATTGAATGATGAATTTTAGACCTGATATAGTTTGGACACACGCCCACTTTTTGCATGGTGCTTGGCAAAGAACCTGCTTATCCCTATGCTACTTGGCTAATCACGCTCACTTTTCTAGACTATGGACTAAAAACTTAAATGTGCTTATAGTACCAAAGCATATATGTGCAAAATACGGTTGAAGTCGGAGAAACCCTGTAAAAGGAGTCCGATTTAAATTAATGTGCTGCATTAGTCTGCCTAATGCCGCTCAATTTTCTAGAGTACTGACTAGACTACTGAACTTGACCTACCACCACGCTTTATGCCGACTTCGAACGACTTATGTTCTCAAAAAGATTTTCATGGCATTTTTTTTTTTTCTTACTCTCTGAGGTTTGCCATAGTCTGCAGAGAGGTGATGGCCGAACAGAAAATTTAATTCAATTGAAAAAACTTTCTGTGTCAGATGGAGGATTCGAACCTGGGTTCTCAGGCGTATGAGCCACACACTACCCACTACGCCACGGCCACCACAACTTTTACAGAAACTATTTATTAAAATAAAAAGTTGTTTCCATCTATCTACCGCCCACTAGCAGCGTTTCACTGCCCCCAAATTTTAGTGAGCTCAAAACTGCCCCCAGAGCGCCTGCACCGCCCACAAGGTGGCGAGAATGCCCTCTTAGAGAACCTATGCTTTAACCCATTAATGACAACGTATGAGAGCAGCATTTTTCGAAAATTTCTCAAAAATCCGCCGCTACTGAAACGCTTTTGTTTCCGACAGTGTAAGGAAGCTTTAAGTATGCTTTTTCAAAAAAAGCTCTGAAGTTGACGTTAATTGCTATTTTGTTGACATTTTTCACTCGAATTCATGCAGAATTTCAAATTTCAAAAGTGAAAAACGCCACGCAGCTTAGTTATTTTGTTTTACTAACATCGAGAATGAAGGAAATATAACTAAAAGAGAGCATTAGCTTAAAGCTAAATGCCGACGCTACCAAATAAAAATAAAATGCATTGAGATTTTTGTTTGGAGAGTGTTTTCACCTTTCATAAAATGGCCGCATTAAGCTCAGTGATGGGAAATAAATTTTCTGAAATTGTACCAAACCGAAATAAAAATTGTACTTTTAATTGTTTAATTAATTAATTTGATCATTTGATTTAATTAATTAATCTTTAATTAATTGTACTGGCATCAAATTATACTAATTTTGTTTTTTCTCTATGAAAAATGAAACTTTTTGGATACCATATATTGAATAATAACTTATTTAAAATAAATAAAAATTAACAAAAAAGAACAAACTATTCATTATAGTTAAGTAAATATAGTAGTGTACATTCACTTTTTAAAATATAATCATGAAAATGTACGTCTTTCTTCACTTCAACAGATATATTTTCAAAATGAATAGTACTTTAAATTTTTATATTATAGCAACATTGCCCAGTGGCTTTTAACAAATCTTCTGTTTTAATTAAAGAAGAAACTGAATCAGCAGGCAGATGATTTCTGCACCTTGTTTCGATTAAATGTTGGATCAAAAATATTCTTTCAACATTTGCTATAGAATGTGAAATTGATAAAACCCCTTGTGAAATTCTGTAAATATTGATCAGGGTGGCAGTTCGTTTGAATGTGCTGTGAATATGGTTGCAAAAATGTACATAAAGGCACTGAAATCGTTATGAAATTAAAAAAAAAAGCAAAGAAAGTCGATACGACGAAGATCAAGTGTATCAATATGTACTAAAAATGTCTTCGTGGTACTTTCGTACTTTTTATAATAAAATTGTACTTTAAAAGTACAATTGATTACAAGTTTGAGTACAATTGAAATTACTGAACGTTAGGGAATGAATGGTGAAATAATGCGAGAAATAGAATCTTTTCTTTTTTAAAGAAAAGTTAAGGGTTAAATTTTGACTCTAAACTCTAAACTTTCACAACTTTTCTGACGATGAGAATAACAGCACATTAGTACGTTAAAATATCGAGATTAAGCCTTTTGAGGAGACTAACTCGCTACATGTTGATTTTAACAAGATTAGTCATACAAAAGGTAATCTCTTATGAACGAGATTAAAAATGAGTCTACTTCTTAATCTCCTCAAAAAAAGTTTGCAACCGTGTAAATATCAGACGTGGGACAATTGCATTAGCTGAGGTAGTGATTGATAATTTTTCCATAATTAAATGAAATCAATGAAAATGTTAGTTTATTTAATTATCATTATCTATATTTTTAGTGTACTATTTTTTTGCATTGCACTAACTTCTTATCAAAGTAATGCATTAATATTTTTTATTATCACTTAAGTGTATGATAAATAATGCACTAATATTGCACTACCACTAAGTCGCACTATGAATAATGCACGATTATTGCATTATCACTAACAAACTACCCAACAAATTTTGGGGAAAAGTATTTTCTCAGAAGCTTGCGAATTCTCTATTAAGTGGACGAATAAATCGGCCCCATGAATATCCGCTTAGGAGAGGTCTCATTTACAATACACCTCTGACTTCTTCTGCAGCAGTCGAGCGTTTGTTTTCATTTGCTGGCATGGTAATACGCCTCGCAGGCGGACTCTATCGGATTAAAATTTTTTATCACAATAATCAGAATCAATTAAGTTAGAAGTTTCTTCTTAAATTTTAGAAATAATTTAATTGTGTTTGTTACATTGAATTATTTTTGTTAAAGTTTAGTTCAGTAAAGAATCTTTTGCATAACATCATAATGCTTGTTAGTGATAATGCAATAGTAGTGCATTGTTCATAATGCGTTCAAATAATAGTGTAATTTTAGTGCATTATTTACCAACACTTTAGTGATAATAAAATATTAGTGCATTACTTTGAAAAGAAATGAATGCAAGTTAAAAATCAGTGCACTAAAGCTATTATAATTATTGGCATAATTTCTTTTATTTAATGGTAATGTAAAAGTAATGCAAATCGCCCAATTCTGGTAAATATTTATTATTACTTAAAAATGCAACTCTGTAAAGATGTAATAAAATGAAAAGTCAAATAATTGCTTACAACTGGTTAAGGCGCCACATTTTTATAATGATATAAAATTATATAAAATTTGTAAATGTAATGCTATGTAATGTCAAAAGTACACAGTGTGCAGGATTGGCCAGTTATGATTAATTTCGTGTAATGGTTATAAAAAATTACTTATTTCATTTAATCATAGACAAATTTATTACTTTAGTACTTTAAAAAAAAATCTGTAATCACTTAAAGTATTTAGTACTTGTATCTAAGAAATCAGTAATCATGCTAAAGTAATCAAAGATTACTTTAAGTAATTAATAATTTTTTTCCAGTTATGAATGAATTATTATGATCGAAAAATGTATCAGTAATCTAGATTTACCACCAATCGTTCATAAGATACTTCTTAAACCAATATATTGTTTTATACTTTTTTTATATGCTTTTCCTTTATATATTTATTTAATAACAAAATAAACAACACAAAAATAAAAACTAATTCCAAGTTCAATATACAAATTCCTTTAAATTCTCCTACTTACTTTTGAAAGAAAGATCCTTTAAAGATCCAAAAGCCGCAAGTCATATCCTCCGTTAACGGTATATCTCTCAATAACTTATTGATATCTTCTGTCATAGTACGATCCATTTCGGATTTTTCACCATTTTTGCCATTCGCACTTGGTTTTTTATTATTGATCGTTGAGACTCTGTTTTCCTGAAGAAGTTTAGCCTCGACATCCTCATCCAGATCGCGCTCCTCGTCTCGATTATCTCTGATAGAACTATCATGATTGGCCACATTGTTCGATAGAGATTCCTCCTGTTGCGGACCAACCATCTTTAATGTGCGGCTTACTCGCCTTTAAAGACTCTTTTTTTTTAGTTTATGAAGTTTGAAATTACACGTAAATTTGAGCAATTGTATCACGTGATCAAATGTTGCGATGTTATTCGTTATATAAATTTACGGAACTTGTTAATCACTTCAGTTTTATTCACATTAATTTTAATTGTCGTTTGAAATTTGTGTTTGTGATATGTTTTTTTTTTAAATTGCTCACTTAAAATTTCTGCATTTTTAAATTAAGAAGAATTCTTCTTCGCGTGTGATTTCGAAAATCTTCTCTAGATTTCTGTACTGATCACTATCCTATCCGCCACACGAATGACATGCTCGGGCGTTAAACATTGATCTTAACTGATTTCGGAGACTGCGGCTCATCGTCGACCGTTGTCTGGGATTGTGGTACCGTGCTCTACCGTTCGTATATCCACCCACCTATATCATCTCTATATATATTCGAATACTATCTCAGGAATGAGATATCACTGCATTTTATGGCATCAGCTGGCGTCTAGAGTTATTTTTTTTTTGTTGCTGTTCTTGTTGTTGCTTCGGTGAGCTTTGCAACATCTAACTTATTTTTAATTTTAATTTTAATTCCTGTAAAATTTATAATTTGTTTGCAAGTCAAGACAATAGAATGATAACTTATACTGAGCGTTAAATATATTTACCTCATTCTCTGACTGACAGCCGCTGTCAGTGTGACGGATTGACAGTTTCAGTTTCAATCCACTGAGAAGCACCACTTCTTGACATCAACTGGCAAATTGAGATGAAGATAAATATTTTATTACGGAAATGACAGTAGAATGCTAAAAGATTAACATTGATAAAATTATGATAATAAACGCATATATAAAAATAAAATACAACAACAACGTATCCAAAAGAAGTTTACTTGGCGTTAAGACAATGAGTGAGGCAATTGCTTCCGATGACTGTTTAAAATTGGAATCTATTAAATAAATGCGCATTTCTTTCATATCAAACTGACTCGATTCTAGTTCTTAAGTATCTGAGAAAAAAATATTTCTATATATTTTTTTAACAGCAGTGCAAAAACACAAAAATATATGGAACGTTTTCTTTTTTTATCCAAGTCAACCGGATGATGTTCTGATGTCCAAAAACTGGCTCAGCAAAAGAGGTCGTGCCTATTTATTAAATACTTATTATCAAATATACTTTAATGTTCCATAACAGCTTTTCCAAAACGAAAAATCTACATAGTTTTTCCAAATTTAACCATTTATCAAAAACTTCTAAGAACTAGTATGAAGCTCGTACGAAATTGATAAAAAAATTAATCCATTAATTCCTGGATCTGCCGGTGGTATTTCATTTGAATTTATGTCACTAAATTCACTTGGAATGCCAATTACACTTGCGTTCCGATTAGTCAGAAACAGAAAACTTGACTCTGAAGCTATTGTAAACACATCCATTTCCGAATTGGAAGAGTCAATTGACATCGCTGATGATTCCATAATTTCACATTAATTATTTTAAAAAGTTTTTATTAAAAATTAACGAATGCTAACCTTTTGAATGTTTTTATAATTTTCAACGTGAATTACTGTTAGTTATTACTGCTATAGCAAATGTGTAGTAAATTAAGTTTTTTAGAAGAGAAAAACAGACCTTAATAAGAGCATGGGATAAGCTACATGGGATAAGTAGGTACATTTGGCGTTTCTTTAAATCCCGAACGAATAATATACATCCGAGCTTATAATATACCCGAACTAATAATATACACTCAACTCTTTTCATACACGGTAGATACGTTCCTAAGTAAAACGCGTAAAAAAAAATCGTGTAAAAATACAAGCGGCATACCACCAGTACTGCCTGGTACCGATGATAAAAATTCCATTTTTTTTGCATACAAAATCATTTTTTACTTGTAGTCTCTTGTCACTTTGATGACTATTATTACCGTATAAGAAAGAAAAAAAAAATTAAAAATTTTTTTGAAGTAAACGTCAAAATCCATGCTGTATAAGACTCTTTAGCAAAATTCATAGACGGTTTGTAATAGTTTATTTCAAAAACTATAATTTTGTCTTAGAGATCTACTTAAATATATTTTTTTATCAGGAACACTATATTTGAAAAGAAGCAGGACGAAAGAAAACTATACCCAACGAAAACAACGATAGTTTATTTTTTCAAGCAGATAAGTTCCATAAAAATCAAAAGTTGAAAGACTTTCCTATCATCCGGGAGATCGAACGTATTTAAATGAATTTTTATTAAGATATGATACATTTTGGTTCGGTAAGGTGATCGAAAAATAATTTTTTAAATGACTTGTTACTAGTTTTATATTTTCCCCGTTTCGACCAATGTTTTCCCCGCCATCTCGTTTTAGTCGAAAAATACCGAAAAACGGAAAATTCCACCACTGGCAGATCCAGGAATTCCATCGCACATTCAGGGAACCGAGAGATGTATGCAGTTACTAACGCATGTCTCACGACGCGAAATTCCAAAAAATTGAGACGATGTTATGCTAGTGACTCCAGAAAGTAGTACCGATATACCTTAAATGGATTGTAAAAAAGACTTAAACAACTGAAGTTTCTGGGTAAATTTAAAAAAAAGGTTTCTGAAATTTGGCCTATTTTTTCATCGTATTTTTCCATATAATAGCATTTCTTAAAAAAACTACGCTGTTTTTAAAAACTTTGCAAATGCAAATTTTAATGTCTCACGGCGGGAGCTAGGTTTTGATTTTAGACCGATAGTTTCTTGGGGAAGTTTTCTTAGAATTCGTCGTAGATTTCGTTTTGGTTTACGCCTTTCGCATTTTTTCTCACCCCAACAATTCGACCCACCCTAGTGTATATATTTGTATACAATATAATATATATGTGGCGGCCGTGGCGCTGTGGGTGGTGTGTGTAGCCCATACGCCAGAGAACCCTGGTTGAAATCCCACAGAAAGTTTTTTCAATTGAATTAATTTTTCTGTTCGGCCGTCACCTCTCTGCAGACAATGGCAAACCTCAGAGAGTAAAAACTGCCATGAAAAGCTTCTTGAGAACATAAGCCGTTCGGTCAAAGTCCTTTCAAGGGCTAAAATGGCCATTTCGTTTTTTTTTTTTTGTGTAGTTATTTATAAAAAAATTGTCACTTCCATTAAATAGCATCGCCCATATTTTTGATGGGGCTTGGAACAGACCCTGTTCATCCATATGCCAAATATCAATACCATGGTTTAGATATGCTGCCCGTAGCTTAAGGTTTAAAGTGCGTGGCCCGTTTGCCAAAGAAACGCGGTAGACCCCAAGTTAGAGAGAATATGTGTTCAATAAAAATGATTTTTCTTATCGGCGGTCACCTATCTGTAGTTAATGGAAGCCTGAGAGTCGGAGTAGGAATAAAACTTGTAGGTTTAGTTCTCGATTATTTGCTATTATTATTTGTTAAGTTTCGCCCATAAATAGTAGTTAAGTATAAAATGCTTCTGCTTATTTCTACCTACTGGGAAATCTACCTATATTAGCTAAATTGCATCTTACATATTGTAAAATAAGATCATTTTGTTTTTCACCCTAAAAAAATCAAGTCTGTTCAAGCCTGCAGAAAATAATTCCAGCAGTATACCAAAATAAAATGCCGTTTGATAACATTCAAAATAATATGACAATTTTATAATGAGTAGACAATACTTGGATTTTAAAGCTGATGAAGGACGTTTCAGAGTTCAATTTCCATAACATGCTAATAGCTTAAGAATTCGAACTTTAATTTTATTTCCATAACATCAGTATTTTGTGAAATTTTAGCTTATACAACCGTAAACGGCATATGTCAACTATTTTCAATTCTGATTCAATATTTGCATACTAATGGAAGAGTAGGAAATAACCCTCAGTTGCCCAAAACCAAAACCTAGAACTTTTGTAGACCTTGTAGAAGATAAATCTTTCACAAACTTGATTACATTCATATTGAACTGATATAAATAAAAAGCGATTACAAGAAGTTTAATAAATTTTGTGAAGGTCGTACTTGAAGTGAATTTAATTATAAGACATTTAATATATTTTTGAAATTTTTATTTAGGTAATAATATGTTAAGATTTACCTTAATATTTGTATAACAAATAAAGAATTAAGGTCAGTTAAAAATAAATTCATTACAAATATTTTCATTAAGCTCATGACAATAATTGTTATCATATTTTACAGAGAATGCAATATACACCGAAAAATAAGTTCATTTTATAGTTTCACTTTTCAGTTTTCTTTCGAATTTTATTCGAAGTTTTTGAACTTTTAAGTTCAAAGCTTCGTTTAAAATTTTCGAAAAGGAAAAAATGTTGAAGTTTTGAAGTTTTGAAGTTTCGAAGCTTCGAAGCTTGATTATTCGTTAAACATAAAAGATAGTAAAAAATTTCAAAGCTTCGAAGTCTTTATTCAAAAGTATTTTAAAATTTGTCTTGCCTGCTTCGTTTAATAACACTGTTCTACACGTAAACTGTACAAGACATCCCACATATAAATTTCATAAAGTGGTTATATATGATGACTTTCTTTATTTACAGAATTTTTGTATCACTTCTAATTTTTTGTCAAGGACCTTATAAACGAGTCACTTGAAATTGCCTTAGCTTGCCTTACTTGGCTCATCATAACTTTGCTTCAGCTCAACTGATTTTAAAAATCTTTATACTATAACAAAGGTAAGACTTACAGTTTTGCACTCTAATTAAAAAAATTGATATATGCCGATCAATTTCAAAATAATGGATGCTAAAACATGCAACGTACATTTTAATTTTTATTTTTACATGTTCTTACGGTAAGAAAACAAAAAATCTAATGACGTAATACTGTTCATTAGGGTTGCTGGTCAACGACGATGAGGGAGACCATGCCTCCAATGGATGGACCAGGCTAAGGAAGCCCTAACCGCACTTGGTGTATCCGATTGGAGAAGGCGCACGCAAAGCAGAGGCGCCTGGCGAGAGCTAATGTAGTCGGCCGAAACCCGGACACGGGTTGTTACAGCCACCTAAGTAAGTAAGTAATACTGTTCATTTTTTTCTTCAGAAGTCAATGGTTTTTGTTTTCGAACTCGTTAGAAGAAAATTTAATGGGTTAACTAAGAATAAAGTTAATAACGAAAGCACGCTTAAAGACATTTTCAGATTTTACTCATTTAAAAATATCTATTTAGAAATAAATATAGAAATAATAATGATAATACCATTCAACATTGTTTTTTAGTTTTTTTTTACATGTTTTTAATATAGTTTTACAATATATTTTAATTTACTAGTTTCTTGTTTAAAAATTCTTCGATGACTTTTTCCTCTCATATCTATAATAGCTTTATTTCACGATGAAGAGACTAACAATATTTCGATAGCATATAAATTTTGCTATTTTCTACGTTACTTGTTTGTATTTTTGAAATTTCCTGATGAAAAGTTTCACCATGCTCGTCACTAAATTGATCTAAGTTTTGTGGGTAAAAATCCAAATGTGAATGTAAGTAATGCACTTTTGTGGACATATTGCAATTGTATTATTACTAAATAATATCTTAAATATATTATTGCTACCGTTTACAGCTTAAATATAAAAGCATTTTTATTCCAGCCACTTGACGTAGCGGCCGATGTTGTATTTCACTGAAAATTGGCTATAAAAAAACCTATACACAAATATGTTCATTATGGTTATCGTCCCGTAACTAAATTATGTATTTGATTACTGATCTTGATTTTTTGACAAGCATTAAAAATCGAATACCCTGGCCTTTAGAAACAATTAGTCAAACAAATCATGTCAAAATAATTTTTTTATTATTTTTAAAATTAAAACGCAAATAATATAAAAAAAAAAAATGTTTTTTCTGTTATAAAACTAAAATTAAATTATGGTGAACAGAAGCAAAGTTATGGTAGACTAAGTAAGGCGAGGTACGAAAATCCGAAGTGATTTCTTAAAATGGTCATTGGCGAAAAAAATCGAAGTGATGAAAACATTCTGAAAACGCAGAAAGTCTTCATATGTGTCGGCAAAACGTAAAATATTGGCAGTAACTCTTGTACATTAAAAAATTTTATTTGTAGAACAGTGTAATTACAAGCATACTAGTATCGCCTGTGCCCTAACCACACTTGGTGCATCCGATTGGAGAAGGCGCGCGCAAAGCAGATGCGCTTGGCGAGAGCTGATGAGGTCGGCCGAAACCCGGACACGGGTTGTTACGGCCATCTAAGTAAGTAAGTAAGTAAGTAAGTAAGTATCTTCTGTGGTCGATACCATATCAAAAGTGATATATGGTATATATCGATTCTACCATATTAAAATTGGTTTTTCCTTTGTTTTTTTGCTAAACGCACCAAACCGATGTCTGAACAGAAGTATTGAACAAAATAATCAATTTTAAATTGTAAGCTAGGTTATACTATCTTAAGGTCTTATATCATACTACTTATATCATTCTACTCTGTCGTACACACTTATCTACTGTTATCTAAAGTCACTGTGTGAATATCGACATCACTAAGAGATAAGTCACTTAAAAAGGAAAAAGGTTTAAATATAAAAATAAACTGAAAAGAACAAAACGTGGTTACAAAACGTGGTATGACTTTGGATGTACAAGCAGCATTTTTCAAAAACATGCTTTAGAAAACTGCCCATAACTTCAGTGTTTGTAAGTTTCCAGAAACCAAATTTAAGGAGAATGTTAAGAAAGCATTGCTTAAGAATGCAAAAGAACTTAAAACAATTAAAAAATTACCTTTATATTTAGTTTTTAGCAATTCTTAAAAAAATTAATTTTTACCAACGAATTGTTGGTGCCAAAGAATGGAATCGTGAAAAGAAGTAACCAAAGAGCGCAACAACAAGACTTTGCAGATTTAATGTAGTCAATTTTTTGAACCTTTGCTTTGTGCTAAGAAGTAGAAAAACATTGCTTTAGCACACAACTGTAATTCCGCTTTGGTTTTAGCAGAAGGTGTGCTTATAAGATTTTCAAAGTTAATGGACTGCATGAGCCACAGAAGATTACTGATGAGTTGGTGTAGCGACCAACGAACAAGACAATCTGCGTTTTGTTGTTGTGGCAACTTGTTGCTTCATGAAATAACTTGGCATAAAGCTCACAAGTGTAATTCTTAAAAATAAATTTTTTTAAGAATTGCTAAAAACTAAATATAAATTAAAAAATGCCACAATTTATTTTTCATGTAAAATAAGCTTCAGGTTTTGACCTTAAAAAGCTTTGAAATCTTTGCAAAAGCTGTGTCAGCGTCGAGGAACCTACTATTCCGGTACCATATGGAACCGCTGGGCACAACTAGATATTTAATTTTCTGAAAGTTAAATACCCAGTTGCGCCCAGCGTCTTCATAAGGGACCGGCAAAAAAAATCATTGAATAGCTTGCATTAAAAGTTAGAAAGTAACAGAAAAGATTATTAATTTTG
Source organism: Coremacera marginata (assembly GCA_914767935.1). Taxonomy (NCBI): domain Eukaryota; kingdom Metazoa; phylum Arthropoda; class Insecta; order Diptera; family Sciomyzidae; genus Coremacera; species Coremacera marginata. Next base: position 141,145,166 of record OU612044.1, read on the forward strand.
AAAAGTATATGCTTTTTTTCTAAATACATATATTAAAAAAAAAATCATTTTTGATTACCATGTTTGTAAAAACTGCTATTTTCTGCGTTTTTTTTTTAATGGCTTTTATCAAGAGCCTGGTGAAAAAGCTGTGCAACCTAGAGACACGAAAATTACTAGACTTGTTTTAAAAAGTAATAGACGTCCTCATTAGAATGAAATAACATTCTCCTGATTAAAACCTAAATAAATTTCACGATTATATTTGTTTCCATATGGAGCCGCTGGGACAATTCGGTTTAAATCTCTTTGCAAATACTTCACTAGTATAAAAATATATTGTAAGACTTCTAACCGTGTACCTATTAGAAAACAAAAATAAAAAAAAATTCCCAATCAACTAAGCAAAAAAAAAAAAAAAATCGTCAAGGTTAAGGTCTTAAATAAATCCACAAAAAAATCCACTTAAAATGTTTGCCATTCATCATTTAATTAAGACTAGATCGTAAATATCTATTTTTTTTTTATATAAGACTATATATATTTCGTTTATTTTATAGAGAGCAGTTATCATGTCAAAAAAAACAAATTGTTTAATTCAAGATTTTTAAGATTAAATTTAAGATCATTTTTATTTTGTTAGTCTGATTACTATTGTAATATTTATGCAAAGTTTAAATATTCCACACTTATATATCTGACTGTATCTCATGTGAACAAAATGTGCGCACAAAAAAAAAAGTCTCCAATAAAATGAGTTGGTATAATTGTGATTTTGATATACGATACCATACGTCGAGTGGAGACGTTGTTGTAGCTTATCACTTAAAAAAAAAAAACAAACATGAATGACGTTGATGAAAAAATGCCACCGAAAAAAACTTTTACATTCACACTTTGCACGTCGAAAATCTTGTATCTCTGTATCTTTTAGGTATGTATTTGTATTTGTATATGTAAACAAGTGCTGACAGTTAGAAGCTGGCAAATTTTACACTTTTTTGATTTGATAATTTCTTTAATTTTTCTTTTTTTTTTTATTTTTTCACATAAGTGTTTATATCCCGTTGATATATATGTGTGTGTGCATGTTAATTTTATTTATGGCTGGCTTATAATGTGGATTTGCGTTGACTTTTTATCAATTAGGAAATTCAACACAAACTTGTTATGATATGGCAATTATTAATGTTTGAGTAAAAAATGTCAACGGAAACTGGCGAAAAATATTAATTATCGTCATGTCACATGACGTCATTTCCGTCTATATAATTATAATAGGGGCGTATTTAGTATTTACGTTTTATGTTGACGTAAAAGTGACAATAAGTGATGTTTCAACTTTTTTAAATTTTCTAAAATACACTCTTTTAAAACTATTCTAATGTTCTCAAGAAGCGATTTAGTTTAATATTAAAATATACGTTATTTTCTTAATATCTCAAAACCTTTTCAATTTTGTCAATTAACACAAAACAAAAAACAATATTTATAATACAATTATAATTTACGATTTCTTATATTGTCTTATTATTGATCTCAAGGGTAATCTGTGGTTTGGTACATTATTACGCTTAATTAAGCTCACGCGATTTTGTTTTAACATTATTTGGTTTTGAAAATGTACTCGTAGATGCAAAGAGTCACCTTTCACACTACGTAATTTTTATCTGAACTGCAGAGCTTTTTTTAATATTTTTTTTTTACTAATCACTAGCGAAAGGCATATCCCCTTACACGATTATGATTTTTTTCCGAATGATATGTATTTTTCTTTACAAAATTATGTTATTTGTATTCAAAATTTGAAATAACTATATATCTATTAAAATAGTGGAGTAACGAAAGATATCTTTTTATCATAAAACTTCATGATTACTTGATTCGGATTACTAATAATTTTTTGTTCTTAGGTCCATTCTATAAGTTAGTTCATTTTAAAGATAAAAATTCTTTAATATTTAGTTATGTGATTGAAATTAACTCAATTTTATTTTTCGATCATTGTTTCCGTTAACAATATTGTTTATTAACCACTTAAGTTTGGCTTATAGTTTTATAATTTATATTTATTATGGATTTAAGAAAAAAAAAATCTATTTTCAATGTACTTAGTTTTCCTTTAGAACTTTTTTGAACGATCACTGATTTTTCTACAGTTGTTCTGTTTGCTCGGATTTCCGTCCCAACTAAACCGCGTTTTACGACTAACTTAACTGTTACAATTCGTTTCAATTCAATCTACAAAAATAATAATAATAAATGTATTTTCTCTATGCTTTTTTGCTTTTCTTTTCTTTTCTTGTCATGTCATCTCATCTCTTGCCTTCTTTTCATCTTTTGAAAGATGAGCCTTCAGCGCTAATTCGTCGTGTATTTGTTTGAACGTAACGCGCTGATTGTGTGTAGAAATTATCTCGAGAATTTTTGTCTGAGGTGGGCAAAGCTGCGTGAGTGGAAAATTTATTTTATCTTAAACCTTATTCTAATTTGTATGTATTGATTAAGTCAAATTGAGATTAGAATATAATTGCTATTATATTGAATTGTTGACTTAGTTATTGGCGATAGTAAAAGCAAAGAGATTGTAATAGGTTATCACTCAGATTTTAAAGCGTAGTTTTAATATGCTTATCTCTTCATTACTTCTTAAAAGTCCTTTTACATTTTTCTATTTGGATAAGTTAACCTTTAAATGACACTGAACAAATTTACGCCGTCGTAAAATTTATAATTCTTGCATTTTTTTCTATTTTCTTTTGATGTCTTTCCTTTGAAGTTTTACTCAGAAATGACAAATATATCGCACATTTCAACTACCGATTGCTAATTTTAACGCATGTTGTCTCTAAACTATAAACTAAGAAACATCAGCTAGGTTTAAAAATCAGCCAACTCAGCTGACGGAATATTATTTAATTTAATTTGTTTTTATTTAATATTCTTTAATACAACAAAGTTTACGATTCACAAAGCATTGCCAGCAACATAGAGTATAAAATATCGATAAAATATTGGACCTCGACACATCGTAACTGGAGCTTCTTTCCCGGGATGAACCGGGAAAAATGTACATTTTAGTTCGGGAAATTTTGTCCGGGATTACTGGGACTCCAAGGAAATCTGAGAAAAAACAGCTCTAATTGGCAATTTTCGATTTGCGTTGCTACAACCGGTAACTATATTGAAAAATAATAAGTTTACTTAAAACTTTTATTGGATCCTTAGTTGGACACTCATTGTCCAATGCCCGTTCCAGTTTTCTATTAGAAGGACATCATCAAGTAGTTACTTCACTCTGAGTTTGAATGCTCTGTGACTTTTACTTCCATAGCTACTCTGTGTCGAAAGTTTGGCTTCTATAGCCGGAGCCACACCCCGTTTAGCAATATTCGTCCCAGTTTTTCAGTGGGAACTTCATATTGAGTTACTACATTATGCGACTTTTTGTTCCAAAGCTATACGATATAAAAAATTTGAAGTGCATGGATCGTGTCTTGCTCCTTGTCAGTGCTCGCTTAATTTTACCAATTGAAGAACAACTGGTAAATATGGGTGGCCCTTGTCTATATGGGCGTTGCAACATTTATGTATATAGTGCACCCACATACCGAAATTCCCTATCAAAACATGTGCAACTCAGGAATAATTATGATTTTTGAAACATTACATTTTTTGTTCTGAGCTTTTTATACAAAAAAAGCTTATATAAAATTTCCGACTCTTCTGGTAGATTTTTCGAAAACATTTTTGTTTCTCTAAGCCTGGTTCTAACAATTGCGAACACATAAGAAAAATCAGCCAAATCAGTCGAGCCGTTCTCAAGCGATGATCGGTCATTCATGTGGCAATTGATTTTTATTAATATAGATTAGTGTTTTCCAATCTTTTTGAATACGCGATCACCTTATAAGTTAATAAAATGCGATACTTACTGACTGGACTGTAATAAAACGAAGACACTGATTTTAAAATTAAGTCAGTACCTACTCAGGTAAGTATTTTATAATCGAATCATTGCATGTGACTATACTAATATTACACTCACGTTTTTATTTTTTCTCCTGAAAATGTGTAAACATTCTTTTGGACAGTTTTATAAATTGCAAGTTTTTGATGACATTTTGAATTGATTAGGGGGGAAATTTAAATGGCAAAAGACTATCACGCTCGTCGTTCGTCACTCACTTCATTTATTCAGAAATGACATCTGATGCACTCATATCGCACAAAGGACGACGATAGCAAGCACGAAAGTGTTTATTTAGCTTTTAAATTTGAGAAAACATAAAATAGACGAATTTCTCAAAAGATCTGCGCAACCCTCCATGTCTGGTAGAAGTAGTAGTGGAGAGAGCGAATCAACAACTAAGAAAAAAGAAAAAAGACTTTATGATGAAAATTATCTAAAATTTGGATTAACTGTTTTGAATTATAAGCCCCAATGTGTCATTTGCAGAGAAGTATGAAACCATCAAAACTTATACGACACCTCTCAAGTAAACATCCAAAAGAAGTTGATAAGCCATTGGTTTTCATTGAAAGAAAGTTGAACACTCTTACCCAGCAGCAAGCTACTATGAACCAGGTATGTACATGAATAATTTTCTTTTTATAATTATTTAGACGTAAATACATATATATATCTGACGATCTTTAAATTTTCATGGTTATGTAATAATTTTTTTTTTTTTGTTTTTCGTCGAATTAAATCTTACAGCGCGATTTCTTTATCACAAATTATATTCAAGCACATGCAGCGATTTTGTTTACACTTTGGAGTATACCTACAGACTGGAGTGTACCTACAGCCAGAACGTTCGTTCGTCGTAGAAAAAGTTAAAATATTTTGTTCGTTTGTTCGTTCATAGAGAAACAAAATAAACATTTAGTTCGTTCGCTCGTTCGTAGAAAATAGATGCTCCAAAAGTAGAATCACAAATAACTTTCAAATCCATGCGATTAAAAACAAAAACGAAATTGCCATTTCAGACCTTGAAAAGACTTTGACCGAGCTTCTTATGATCGATTGTGTTGTGCGAGTTGTAAAATGTTTGAACACAAATTATCGAGAGATGGACCTACAAGATATATGCCGACTCCGAACAGCTTATGTTCTCATGAAGTTTTTCATGGCAGTTTTTACTCTCTGAGCTTTGCCATTGTCTGTACACCTAGAAAAAAGCTTATGTTAAATTGAAAAAATAAAACCTAGTATAATTTATTAGATGGCCTTGGCAGTTTTCAGCCACCCAAGTACTTTATCAAATCGCCTAAGTCTTACATGTTGACCTGCCAATATTTATTTGGGTGCTAAGTTAGCTAAGTATTTGTTAATTTTCTATACACTACTATAAAAAATAAAAAATTGAATTTCAAAAATATAACTTCTTTTCGGGTTTTGGTTTTTTTTTATTTGCCTTTTTTTGAAGCTGCCACCCCCTCTCGTTATGTAATTTTCTTGACTGAAATTGACAACAACACAAATTTTTCTTTTACCAAAAACGTTTTTTTTTAGAAATTAATGATTTCTCGGCTTTTCTTGCAGCCTGACGTCTATTATAACAGGAACATTAAATTAAATAAAATATCATATACAAAAATTTTACCTTCGCCTGCCGTTGAGATTCAAGCCCACAACCAACCGATACCACTGTGTGTGAAGTCACTACACATTGTCACACTATTGTCACATAGTCACACTACACATTGAGCCAAACTGATTCGTTATGCGGAGTGATTTATTTAATATTAATTACAACTGAAGCTATGCTGCAGCATAACACAATAATCTATTAAAAGATTTTTGTTGTATGGCTATCAACAGAATACTGCGACATACTGCATCTGTTAATACAGCACCTATTAACATAGCTGCAGTTATGTTAGCAAGTAGTAGCAAGCCTGCTTGGATCAGTGGGTAGAGCGATGGACTGGCACCAAAAGTTCCAGGTTCGATTCCTCACGGCGGGCAAAGAAAATTTTTTCTTTTTTTGTCTTTTCTTGTTGACGAAATGCAATAAAATTTACTGGTGTGAATATTAACGTGGGTTTTTTAATTTAATTTACGTTATTTTTGAATTTAAAAGGGGTTTGATTACAAAAAAAAAAAAACCATTAAATTATCAAATCTATCCTTCTCTCGTGTGTCTAATGACGCAACTGTGTTTTTTTTTTTTTTATTTGCAGAAAATAACTCAAGGCTATGCTTAAGCCATCCATGCTAGTTGTTTTTTAATTTTGTATTTTTGAATTTTGGGCTTAGATGAATCAAATATTTTTTTTTTGGCAAGGTATCGAAGTATGGGCTTTCAAAGCAATGTAGTAAACAATAAATTGCTTAGGTGAATAAGCATAAGTTTATAATTCCTATACAATTCTCTTTACCCGAGCCGACTTAGGTGATTTACCTGTTACTTTTTTTCTCGGTGCAGAGAGGTGGCGGCTGAACAGAAAAATCAATTCAACCGAAAAATGATTCTGTGTCAGATGGGATTTGAACCTGGGTTCTATTGCATACAAGCCGCTCTCCTCAATCAGTATGGCACGGCTGCAACGATTTTTGTGCGTGTTATAACAGTTTATTTGCACATTACGTCGGAATGTTTGCTCGCTATCTCTTCTTCCCTCTTGTTAGGAAACAAAATAAATATTTTCTTCGTTCCTTCGTAGAAAATAATGTTCGTTCGTAGAAAATAGCTGTTCGTTCCAGTGTTACCGTTGACACATTTTAAAAGCTGGCAGAAAACAACAAAATGTTTCTTAAGTTTGTGTTACGTCAAAAAAGAAATTAACAATTAACAATGAAATAAGCAATCAATAATGAACAAAAAAAAAAGCAAACGTATAAGTAAAAGTTTAAAAAATTTAATCCACATAAATTGATTCTTATAAATTCAAGTTAAAAATATATAAGGAATATAAAGATTATAAAGAATATAAAGAAATTAAAAAAAATTGGGACAGTTTATGCTACACTTCTCGATTTCGTAAAAAAAAAAAAATGTATAAGTTATTTTACTTAAAACTCAACTCGTTTCTATTAAACAATTTGCACCAGAATTGGCGCATAGCATCGCGGATGCCGATTGTGCGTGATGGGGCAAGTAAAACATGGGCGTCATTTCGTTTTACTCCAATTACCAGTTTAATAGCTTTTTGATATAAATTTTTTGATAAAACTGAATCAACTTTTTGTTTTGATCAACTGAAAAAGTTATGCGTACCTAAAGTCGAAATTACATGCAGAGAAAAAAAAACGTTTATCGCCAATTTGCAGTAAACGAACTTAGTTTATCGTGCTTGGAAACGTTTTTTGCAAACGTTTTAACAGTTACGAGAAACTTAAAAAGTTGCGGAAAACGGGTTATTTAGTTGCAGGAAAAGAATTTCGTTTGTTTTTTAATTTTTTAATTGCGGCAAATAAAGAATTTATTGGGTACTCGAACCTAGGCTGTTTCGCATACAAATTAAGCATCTTAACCACTATGCCACGGCCACCACAAAAATTTGGTGGAAACTTTTCGTTTTTGTCAGGCTTCTGTCGAGCTTCTGTCCATGACAAATGTTTAACTTTTGCCATAAACGAAAAATAATTGTGTAACTTTACTTCAATACAATTGAACTCCAAGCAGCAGCACTTGTCGAATATTAGCCGACGGAAAATTCAATTGACGGTGGTGCAACACGTTAAGCAGAGCGCGCAGTAAGCCAGACATCGATTTTAGTCGACCAACGGTAATGCTGGTCTGTTCGTTCGTTCGAGAAAAATAGTCGTTCGTTAGCTTGTTCGTAAAAAATAGTTGTTCGTTCGTTCGTAGAATATAAAAATTAAAATTTTGTTCGTTCGTTCGTTCCCAAAATTGTTTCTACGAGCGAACGTACGAACAAATGCACATATTATGTTCGTGCAATGCTCTGCCTACAGGCTTTAATATTCATTGTACAAAGACAAAGTATATGCCAAAATATCGGTTATGCGGCGAATAAAATGAATATCTTACTTTTTATTGATAACTTAAGTCATAAAACAGTACAATCTAAGAAAAAATTCACATTTTTGTATCATGCCTAAAATAATATAAAATCATCTATGTAAAGACTTGCATATAATACTTCAGTAGATGTATAATAAAATCCATGATGCAGAACTTGCATAATTTGGAAAAAAAAACTATCAAGCTACTTTTCAGAGCTGTACTCTGCTGGTAAGTTACGGAGACGAATACAAAACACTTTTTTTTGGACATGTCAGTGCAACTGGCAGATCTATCCACGAAAATGAAAGAAAATTTCTTAGCATGCTCACAATGGAATTTCATTCACAAAAAACTTGACATCTTCTGTATTAAACAAAAAGAAGAATATCCAGCGCTGTAAAGGGAAGCTTTAAAATTCCTAGTACCATTTGCAATTTTATACCTATGCGAACTAGCATTTTCATCAATGGTACATCAAAACAAAGAAGCGGAACAGACAACAATTAGAAATGATTTGATTGTTTGTGTCTCTAAAATATAACCACGATTCGACCAAAACCAAAAAGTTAAGAAAAGAAATACATAGTGAAATATGTTCAACCAAGATCTTGAAAATTTAAACCGAAAATGTTGAGAAATTAAACTTAAAGGTTGACTTTTCTAACCGAAAAAGTAGAAAAATTTAATAAAATAGTTGGCTTTCTTAACCCAAGTAGTTGAAGAATACAATTTGAAGACCGACTTTTCAACCGAAAAAGTTAAAAAATTTAACTAAAAGTTGATTTTTTCAACCCAATAAGTTGAAACATTTAACTAAAAGGTTGACTTTTTCAACCCAATAAGTTGAAAAATTCAACTAAAGTATTAGTCCAGAATTATCCTTCACATAATCCATAATAAAAATAAAAAGGAACAATTCCACGTCCACAAGTCCACGTAAATCCATGTTGTCCTTTCAACGATTGTAACTAAACTGATGAAAAGCCATACACTTCAAAAATGTAAGCAATTCCTTTTTTTTAAATTACAGTAGGCGCTACATTAAATAATTTTTTCAAATTTTATTCAAATATTTTGAAGCAGCTGGCTACGCAAACAGAAACAATTGTAATGTAGAAAATTTCATTATTCAAGGCCAAAAAACATTTTCAACCAAGTAAGTTGACTTTTTCAATTAATTGGTTTAATTTTTTATCAGTTTTTTTTAAATAAATAAATTTTTCAACATTATACAGACGAATAATTGGACTTAAATAGTTGAAAATGTAAACTTAAAAGATGAGAAATTCTTCCCTTTGGTTAGAACTTAGCAATGACGAACAACTTTTCCGAAATATGTAGTTAAATAAGTCAACTCAAAAAAGTTGAAAAATTTGTTTCTAAAGTTCAAATAATTTTTCCACTAAAAAAAGATGAAGCATTCAACATGAATAGTTGAAAAATTTAACTTAATTGTTGAAAAATTCGACTCTTAGGTTGAAATAATTTTCGAACTAAGCAAAGACGAAATACTCAGCCAAAATAGTTGAGAAAGTTAACTAATAAAAATGAAAAATTCGTCTCAAATAGATGAAAAATTAAACTGAAAAGTTGAAAAATTCGTCGTTTAGGTTAAAATTATAAATATATATTGATTTCATCCAACGCAAGGTTAAAAATTTCGACATTAAAGTGCAAAATATAATTATATACAGGAAAAATGTTGATTTCAACCACAAAAATGTCAGTTAGGTTGAAAATTTAGACCTCAATTTTTAACTGTGTAGGACTTATATTTCTTGCTTTTTGTATTTACTTGGCTTTTATCAGCGATCTCTTTGGCAAGTCGTCACGACCCCCCTTAATTGCTTAATAGAAATAGAAAAAAAAAATGTACATTCTAATGAAAATATTATAAGTTTTATTTTTTAAATATTTTGGGTATATGGGAGGTGCCTCCAAAAAATTACCAATCCGTCCCATTTTATGCTGTGACTATTTTATTTTAAGAAGAAAAAGCCAACCTGTGAAACTTAGTGTACAAAAATTCTGTTCGTCGCTGGAAATCGTAGATTTTTAAAAAAAATTCTACGTATTTGTACAATGAAAATTTTACAAACAGAAATATACAATGGTTTCTCCGTTGCAATCAAAAAGTCTTTGTTTGTTGCACTGTGAAATTGCTATGTCTTTAAAAAATTTAAACATTTCAAAATTCTTGTCACTAGTTGGTCGATTTTGTAAATCGCTCGTAAGCAAAGTTAAGTAAAATCAAACTGGTTTTTTTTTTTTTAAATTTTTAATGTATATCTTAATTATCTGCCACTCTCAATACACCTTCAAATGCAGTTTGACTTCTTGTCACAAATGCGTTGGAGCTTTACTTTTTGAAGTCACTCAACATAACTAAGTCAATGAGGTTGTTCCATGTGATACCTAAAGTTTATTCTTTCAGCCTTACAAAAAAAATTATTTAGTGCTGACTCTAATTAGTGCCAGCTCTAAAAAGATTTTGAACATAAGCTAAGCAGAGGGTACAGCTGCTTCTAAATTAAAAAACTGACGCTAAAATTTTATATCAGTTTTTTAAGGCTGTTTGAGTTGAGTATATAAAGCCTCATTAAATATTGAATTAAAGATATTTTTGAACATTTTCCCAATTGTCAATTATCCCATTCAATTTTTTCACCGAATCCAACATTTCTGCACATGTTAAGACATTGTGGACTGCACAATATGTATGATCTTCTAATAGTTTACAAAACTCACCGCCAAGCTTAAAACTCGACTATATTTGAAATTCCAGTTGTCTATTTAAGCAGTTGTTTAGTTTTCCGCTTAAGCTCAACACGACTAGATTAATACTTAGATATTAACAAACTACTAAAAGGTGTAAAAAAGTTAAACAGCACTTACTTATATAATGCCACATTAATAGTAAAATTTGAAGTATTCACAATTTTGTGTACATTAATATTTCACTTCATCACGATTTCTTTCAACCATTGACTTAACTATCGCTTCAAGCTATTATAATTTCTTTTTAGATCTGTATAAAACTATTGTAACTCTAAAAAGCTCAAAATTATTTTAAGATTTTACAAAAGAGTTTGTTTAGCTGTTTGGAATGAAAAGTTATAAAAAAATCTTTAGACAAATTATCAGCCTAATCCATCAACATCCAAAAACATCAAAATCTTTTAGGAATTTACATCACATAAATTACTGTTATTTCACTTAATTTGAACCAATTTTTATTATTTTTGCCTCGTTGGAATTTTACAAGTATATTACGATGTAGCATTTTAAGTTATAGATGCAAAGTCACCATACCAACAAATATACAGTTTTGCAAAAATTTCCAATAACCATTATATTGTATTCTATAAATATCTTTAAATTAGCATTCATGAACTGTTTACTAACATCGTATAGTAGATCTTAATTCTATAGAACATAAAAAACCAACAGATTACATTGAAATTGATGACGTAAAAAACAAAACATTTTGTTTTTAAAAACTATCGCTTTAGAAATTATCTTTATCAAACTTTGTGGCGAGATATCAAAGAACGCAACAGAAAAAAAAAATATTATATACATCTTATATGCAAGTTTAGCTACCTTAAATGCATGCGTACTGATATGTTTATCTAAGCTGTGTCAAAAGCCGCAAAAGCAAGCATTTCAGTAACAGTTACTACATATTTACTGGTATAATCAACAATTCTATAGAGTACATAGCATAAATATACATCTATTTATATGACTTAATATCAAACTCAAGTAGCTAAGCTAAGCTTATAATTTTAACATACATACGCAAATGTATGTTTGTTTGTATGAACATAACAAACAACCCCATGCTTAGATGCAGCGTGTAGCCCGAATCGGTAAGAGAGACACTTAAATTCAATCAACCCCAACCACTTAGGGGAATTAAGTTACGGCTACGGCAAGTTTCCATTTCATTTAGACGCCAAGCAGCGCTGATCAGAGCAAACAATGCTACGATCAACACTTTCTAGATACGAGTTTTAAATGTCTACACTATGTGGAGAGACGCCAGATGACGAGAAGTTTATTCAAAACGTTCAGCAATTAAATTAAAATAAAAAAAGTAAACATAAATCAAGGGTATCTTTTTAGGTCGGTTGTGGTGGGACGTGTCGTACTCTACATAAGAACGAAAAGACTTTCTGCTTGACAGGTCTCGTAGCCAAGGAGGGGCTTTTGGGGGTTAAGACACCCACAAAATTCGAAGGTATAAAAAAATTAGCACAAATAAAACTAATTAAAGCAAAAAAATTATATTCTCTGAAAAAAAAGAGAATATACTCGCATATGAAAATATTTTTAAAAAAAAATAATTATTAAATTTATTTATAAAACCAAAGTTCAACATTTTTAAACAAAAAACAAATGTCAACATCTGATTATAAGACTCCCAAATAATTTATTTTAACTCTGTGGCAATATGTTAAAGTAGCTCACGACAATATAAACTAAAACTCAAAATTTCAGTTATTATTACTAACTAATCCAATATGCGTTATTGTGTACGTACTTTTCGCGTCACACGTTGTACAAACCTGCATTTCGAAAATGGTAGGTGCCTAGCATAAAACATACCAAACATTTAACTTCTGCAAAGCTCTGAAAACTCTTTTAGTGTTTCCGCCCTACATCACTGTGCCAATATCTTTTTGTTCCTAGGTTTTTCCAAGAATTTAAGATTTTTTTTTCATGTCCTCATTTTAAGTTTTTTTGTCATTTTAAGTCAACACAAAAAAGTGTTGATAACCTCTTTTTCTATGCATCAAAAATAAGGCTTACGCCAGTGAATCGCACTATTATCCCCATTGTGAACTGTTGCTATAAGAAAGGGCTATTGCTATAAAAAAGGTTGTATGGCAGGTTGCACTCTTTTTTGACAAATCCTGACAAAAGTTATTTAGCTACTATAATAAATATAGTTATAATAAATTTAACGATAATTACTAATTTTCGTTGTTTTATTCTGAAAAGATTTTGATATATTTAAAAATTTTACAATCGGTTGTATGGAAGCAGGTGCGGATCCAGGAAAATATTTCGGGGGCATTTTAAAATTTTAATGTACGTTATGTATACATGCATTATAGAGGCTATTAACAGTATGGAAGAAGTTTTTTTTTAACAAATTCTTAATGTGCATGGTGACCGTGGTGCAGTGGGTGGAGAGTGCGTGGCCCATACGCCAAATAACCCTGGTTCAATTCCCACCTGGCACAGAATGTTTTTTCAATTGAATTAATATTTCTGTTCGGCCGGCACCTCTCTGCAGACAATGTCAAACTTTAGAGAGCAAAAACTGCCATGAAAAGCTTCTTGAGAACATAAGTCGTTCGGAGTCGGCATACAACTTGTAGGCCCAGTTCTCGATCATTTGTGTTCAAACATTTCACAACATGCACAACACATTTGATCATAAGAAGCTCGGTCAAAGTCCTTTCAAGTGCTGAAATGGCCATTTCGTTTTTTTTTATAATGTGCATGGGCTTCGATTGTACCTTTACATATAAAAAGTAAATAGTAAAATTTTCAGGGAAAAATATTGTTTTCCAAAAAAAATCCCAATGAAATTTTTTTTGGATCAAATTTTCTAAAAACTGGTACGCACTCGTTTTTTATTTCAATTTTGCTTAAAATGAGTTATCAAATATGGAAATCGGACTTAAATTACCAGAGATATGACTTTTTACTTTTAATAAAATCACATTTTTTTCTTGTTGTATTTAGAAAAAAACGCAAAAATCCAAATTTTAAAAAAATTCTGTAAAATGCCATGAAAATATTTTACCAGTTTTGAGTAAATTTGAGCTTAAAAAAATGTAATTGAATTTTTTTTTTTTGAAAAACAGCACTATTTTCACATATATAGTAAACTAGCTTATACCCGGCGCGCTTCGCTGCGCTCCGCGCTTATCTCCTAAAAGAGGGTGTAGCTTTAGTGAAACCATACTTTTAAAGTAAGTTCGTACCGAGTTTTGTTGATGTGTGACTTATTTGGAAAACTATACCGAATATTTGGGGTGCTGAAAAAGTACCACGCCCCTCGTCCAACGCCCATAAAATGTTACCAGTAGAACGGCATGTGTAAATTGAGGTAGAAACTGAATTCCGAGGCTGTGCGACCTACAAAAAAAAACTAAAACTGTTCGATATCGAAAATTTTAGCTGTATTTAAGGTGCCTTTTACGATCGGCACCAGACTTCATAGGAACCCTCTCAAGGCTTTCGTATGAAAATTGGCTTAGCGGTTTCGGAGTCTTTACGTAATATACACATATACCCACATACGTATATACATTAAGTCGCCTCACGCTCCTTAGAAAAAAAAGTTGCTTAGTCCGGTTCTTCAAAATAATCCATGGCTTATGTTAAGATGATCCCCAAAAAATTTCGACTAAAAATATTGCCTGGTATGGAAGTTACAAAAAAAAAACAAACGATCAGAAATAAGAGTAATAAAAAGTTCTTTTGCATCAAAAAATCTTAATTTTTTTCCGTTGCACCAAAGAGAGTGCGGATTTTTATGGATTGTTTTAACTTTTTTCATATTATTTTCACTAAAATTGAAATTAATTTTTTCCCATACTACTTTTAGTCAAATAAATTGTAAAATGTAAAAAATGTGTAAATTTTTTTGTAATTTAATTTACTTTAATTCTTCACTTTACACTATATTTTATCATCAATAGATAATTTATTTGACCAAAAGTAACATGGCAAGAAAATAAAAAAATTTTAATTTGAATTTTAGTGAAAATAATATAAAAAAAAAAGTTAAATTAATGAAAATCCGCATTACCTCTGATCCGACTGAAAAAATTAAAAACTGATTGGTGCAGATAACTATTAAGTCTGACCGTTTGTTATTAAGAACATAAGAAGATCTGTCAATGTCCTTTCAAGGGCTGAAATAGCCATTTCGTTTTTGCTTTTTTTTTTATTTCAAACTATTCCAGCACACGGATGGCTATCGCTACTGTCAAAATATTTGGGGAATCATCATAACATAAAGCGTTATTTTGAGCAACCGACCCAAACACCTTTTTTTTGTGAGGAGCCTTAGTATACAAACATACATTTTTTACTGATAGATAGATGAGCAGAAAAAGAAGGCATGGCAACATTTATATATATAGTGATCGCCACTTGGTCCCATTGCACCTACATATCAAGTTTCACTATCAAAACATGTACAGCTCAGAAATTATAATGATTTCTGAAAAGTCGGCGTAGATAAAGTGCGACACGCCCACTTTTTTAAGGATTCTGACAGTAACCATATTAACTAATCTACCAAATTTTATTCTTTTACTGTAAATTTTGATTTATATACTTTTTACGGATTTGTGGGTGTGACAAAATTTATGTAAAAAGTGACCGCCACTTTTACGTTCACATCTCAGGAATTAAAATTATTTCTAACCGATAGCCCTGGCAGCTAGTGCTTACTTAGTTATAATTTTTAAATTGTAATTAACTATAATACATTTATAAATAAATAAATTAAATAAAATTATATCTGAAGAGTGGGCACAGATATAGTGCTAACATGCACATTTTTTGCAAAGCTGTCGAGAGTAAGCGTATGAACTTAATTACCAAATTTTAGTATTTCACGATGAGAATCGTCTGATTTATAGAAGTTCTATTGATTTGTTGGTAAAAAAAGTGGCGGCCGTGGCGTAGTGGGTAGAGTGTGTGGTCCACATGGGAGAGAATTCTGGTTCTAATTCCTCCTGACACAGACAGTTTTTTCATTTGAATTAATTTTTCTGTTCGGCCGTCACCTCTCTGCTGACAATGGCAAACCTCAGAGAGTAAAAACTGCCATGAAAAGCTTCTTGAGAACATAAGCCGTTCGGAGTCGGTATAAAACTTGTACAAACATTCCACAACACGCACAACACAATTAATCATAAGAAGCTCGGTCAAAGTCCTTTCAAGGGCTGAAATTGGCCATTTCGCGTTTTTTTTTTTTATTTGCGGGTGGTACAAGTTGGCGTGGCAAATTTTATATATATATATATATATACTGACCGCCACTTAGAACACCTGCATATGAAGAGTTACAATCAAAACGCGTACAATGCGCCCACGCCCATTTTTTAACAGTTGCCGACATTTACCTTATGTAAAAAATTACCAATTCTTAGTCTTCTACGGTAAAAGCCGTCTAATATAAAGCATTTTTACTGATTTGTGGGCGTTAAAAGTGGACGAGACAACATTTGTATATACATATATGTATAGTAAATGTCACTTGGATCCATAGCACCTGCATACTAAGATTCCCTAACAAAATCGTGTACAACTCAGGAATGAGCATGATTTCGAGAAAGTGGGCGTAGATATAGTGCGGCCATGCCCATTTTTTGTGCACTGGCCGACAGTAATCAAATAAACAAAATTAACAAATCCTAGTCTGCTACAGCAAAATCCATCTGATATAAAGCATTTTTACTGATTTGTGGGCGTTGAAAGTGGGCGTGACAACATTTATATATACATAGTGACTGCCACTTGGATCCATTGTACCTGCACACTAAGATTCACTATCAAAACGTGTACAGCTCAGGAATAAGCATGATTTCGATAAAGTGGGCGTAGATATAGTGCGGCCATGCCCATTTTTTGTACACTTAGCTGACAGTAATCATTTAAACTAAATTACCAAATCTTAGTCTTCTAGGGCAAAAGCCGTCTGATATAAAGCATTTTTACTGATTTGTGGGCGGTAAAAGTGGGCGTGACAACGTTTATATTTACATAGTGACTGCCACTTGGACCCATAGCACCTGCATACCAAGATTGACTATCAAAACGTGTACAACTCAGGAATAAGCAAGATTTCGATAAAGTGGGCGTAGAAATAGAGCGGCCATGCCCATTTTTTGTACATTGGCCGACAGTAACCATACAAACTAAATTACCAAATCTTAGTCTTCTACGGCAAAAGCCGTCTGATATAAAGCATTTTTAAAAATTTGTGGGCGGTAAAAGTGGGCGTGCCAATATTAATATTTACATAGTGACTGCCACTTGGACCTATAGCACCTGAATACCAAGATTCACTATGAAAACGTGTGCAACTCAGGAATAACCATGATTTCGATGAAGTGGGCGTAGATATAGTGCGGCCATGCCCATTTTTTGTACATTGGCCGAGAGTAATCATATAAACTAAATTATCAAATCTTAGTCTTCTACGGCAAAATCTGTCTGATATAAAGCATTTTTACTGATTTGTGGGCGGTAAAATTGGGCGTGACAACGTTTATATTTACATAATGACTTCCACTTGTATCCATAGAACCTTCGTACCAAGATTCACTATCAAAACTTGAACATCTCAGGAATTAAAATGATTGCTGAAAAGTGGGCGTAGATATAGTGTGAAACGCCCATTTTTTGTACAGTCACCGAAAGTAACTATCTGAACAAAATTACCAAATATTAGTTTTATATGATTAAAACCGTCTGATATATAGCATTTGGTTTGTGGGCGATAGAGCCAATTTGGGTTGTATGGGAGGTTCCACGCCCCCTTGTCCAATCAACACCAAACTTCACAGGAACACTTCCAGAATGTTGCTTCAGTATTCCTAAACATTTCATAAAATTTGGTTGGGTGGTTTTGGAGTCTATACGTGATATACACACATACCCACATACCCACATACCCACATACCCACATACATACATTCATTTTTATATATATAGATTAGATTTTCAATATAGGCACATTTAAATATAAATATTCTTTTCTAAAATTTTTAGATATAACTTTTGTATCATAAAGAAACAATTCAGAGCTATGTCAAATAAAAAAAAAAAATAATAAGGGCCACACTAATATGCATAGTATATTTATTAAATAAGAAATCAGTAAATCAAATCAACTGTGTTTTAGATTATGCAAAAGTTTCGATTACATTTTCGCACTTTACTCCAATGTCGCAATAAACGTTCAACAACGCCAACCCGTTCAATCGATCTTCACTTTTTTTTGCTTCGCAGATATGTTTTTCTGCGTATGTACATAATTTTCTTATATGTAATCTGCTTAGGGATGAAAATGAGCGTTCGCTTGAAGACACGGAAATCGGAAGGGTTGCACAAATTTGTAGGAGCCAAAGTATTGATGTGTAGAATTCATTTCACACGTTTTTCTTTTGGATTCTTCGAAGTGCCTGCAAAAATACGAAGTACATATGGACTGTGCGGTATTTGGATATATTTGATCCGAAAAATGCGGTATTTTTTGACTTCGGGTTGCGGTTATCGCGGCGCGATATTGGAAAAACATAGAAAAACAGGAGCAGGGGCCTGTGGAAACAAAACACTGTGGAAAAACAGTGTAGAGTGGGTCGAAAAAAGTTTGAAAAGTGCACCCCTTATTTTAAAGATGACCTTGAGGCCACTCCAAAAACAAAACAAAAATTTTTTTGGACCCCTGGAAAAACCGCTAAATGGTCTTTTTTTATAACTTATGCATTTAATGTCCGGTTTTAGAAAATAAAATACCGTTAGAAACGTCTTAGTTATAACTTCTGAAGTTATTTTCAACTGGTTAGCTCTATTACCTCGTTTTACCCTCCTCCCCCTGAACACGATTTTTTTTATCATAAAATTAAACTTTAAAATTTGTTCACATCTTGTTCAAAAAGTACTTTCTATGGCCTTGAAACAAAAATGTTGTAGTAGTCCAAATTGTAGTTCCAAAACATACCTCATTGTGTTTAGTTTTTCACTTTTACTCCACTCATTATGTAAGAATTAAAAGACAACAATAAGAAACTATTAGCTTTAAGAAATTTTTTAAAGAAAGTTTTATACTACAATTTGGGATTGATACAACATTTTTGCTTCAAGGCCAAATAAAGTACTTTTTGGACAAGATGTGAACAAATTTTTAAGAAGTTTAGTTTTTTGATAAAAAAAATTGGTTCAGGAGGGGGCTAAATCGAGGTAAGAGGGCTTACCAGTTGAATATAATTTCAGAAGTCCAAAAACTCTAAAAGGAAAATATAGTACTAACTAAGACCTTTTTAACGGTATAAAATTTTTTCGATTTTTCTAAAATCGGACAAAAAATGCATAAGTTATGTAAAAAAGACCATTTTGACGGTTTTTCCAGGGGTCCAAAAAAACTGAGTTTTTAACTTTTAAAAAGTGTACACAATAAACAAATTTTATTCACTCAGATTTTGTCTGTGAATATTTGATTTTTTTGTAAAATTATTGTTGTAATATACTCTGCGTAATGTGGTATTATATTCCTAAAAATTTTATCGTCAGTCAAGCAATAACTTATTTCCTTCATACAATCAAATAATATTTTCCTACAGTGATCTTTATTTACGTATATACTTACAATTGAATGATTTTTTCAAAAATTATTTTTTATTTTATTTATTTATTTATTTTTTCAAAATTATTTTTTCAAAAATTAGAAATAGGGTATGAATATTTAAAATAAATTATGAAAAAATCAATGTTTTTCTTTTTGGTACCCATTGCCCCATAATGAACACAATTATATCACTTTAAAAGGCAGGTTCTCCAAGAATTTCGGGGGATCCCTGAATACACGCCTGTATGGAAGGTACCACTCTCTTTTATGATATCTTCATTTGAGTAAGTTTATAATATTAAAAGGTATTAAAAAGGCAGTGAAAACCCCCTAAGATTTGGAGTTTTTGCTAAACCTCCAAATCCCTCCCATACAAGATTTTTGACCGTGTGCAGGCTTTTAACAAGAATAGCAACCTGACAAAATTATTGGGATTTCTCAAATTAAGCCTCTATTAAACTTTTTTTGCATTTATTGTTTATAGGGATTTTTATAAGCTTATGTTATGCGTTCAAATCTAATTGTTTGTTCACGAGCTATTGGTTATTAAGTAGAGCCACTTTTTCTCGCAAAAAAAAAAAATTACAATGAACAATTCTCGAAAAATAAGAACGAGTTTTGGAGTTAGCAACCGATTTGTAATATGAAATGGATAGTCGCATTCAACTCACAAACGATTTCTTAGCATATGTAAGCAGTGTTATTTAAGAGTTGAATTTTATGTTAAAATATCAAATTCATATGAAAGAATTTATTTCTATTATATATCTTTATTGCTGCTTTAAATGATCTAAGCATTTTCTAATCTTTTCTAAGAATTTTCAATTCCATTGTAAATTCTTTGTTGTCTTTTGCTGAATTTCACTAAATCTTTTCAAAAACAGGCTTATCTTAATATAACAGGATTATATTTTGTTTATTTCTTATCATTTGCTTTAATATTGTTTGGATGATTTGCAGTTTTTTTTTTCAATGTGTGAAATAGAATAGCATCTTTGTTAAATACGCACAGCATATCTTGAAATGGGTGGTGAAATCAACAATCGAAAATCTCTTTGTTTATCTAGTATATGTTTTGTAAGTCTCTGTTGTATATTTATTCTTGAATGAATGAATAAAACTGTTGTCAAAATTAAGCTATTTTTTAAAAATTTAAAAAGCCTTTAATAGCCAACTGCTTAGAATTCAGAGTCTACCTCAAGCTGTGATGATTTAAAGTCTGATCTGCAGACTAAAACTAGCAGTTGAGATAAGACATAACTTTGACTCAATTCAGCTGATACCATTTCAAACTATATTTATTATAGCAAAACAAAATATTTACTTTATTTATTTACTTTATTTATGGTGGAACATGACGGTACAGTTAGACAAGTTCTAAAAAAATTTTAAATTATAACATAAATTTGGACTGTATTTCTAGTTTCAGTTTGTTAAAAATTTTCGTTTTATTTTGATTTTTATTTTGTCACTTAAAAGTGGTTGTTTTAGAAGATAAAATTCGTGAAGATTTTCCCATAAACAAAAATTGTTCTTCTCTTGCGAAATTCATAAAGAACTTATTTTGAGTCGAAAAAAAAACATTTCTTTATGATTTTAGTAGGTAAAAATTCCTCGTAAATAAACAATTTTTTGTTCATATATTAGTTCAGAAATGAATCACAAATGTTTCTTATTTACATTCTTAAACAAGTTCAAAAGGGAATAATTTTGTTTAATATCTGTTGACAACAATTTCTCATAAACGAACCATTTTCTGATGATAAATTAGTTCAGAAATGAAACGTAAGTGTCACTTTTTTACATTCTAAAATGAGTTAATAAAGGGAAGAACATAAACCTTTGTTGATATTTTTATAACAAATAAATTAAAATGTTAACCTTCATACAAATGTCATATAAACTTTTTCACCAGTGTGAAATGATTCTCGTCATAAGGGCGAGATGGATGTACTGAAACAAGTATGAAAAAATATTTCTCTTTTCACTTCTCAACAAATCTGTCATAACATTTCAAGATTTCTATCAAAAATTATGGTCAAGCCCAAATAGAAAGAAAACCACGACAACATTCCATGCAAAAAAGTAATCAAATAAATTCCTCAATTAATAAGATTACTATTTTGATATTTGAAGATAAGCTTCACTCATAATTTAAAAGTTTGTCAAATTAGAAAACAATCACAACTTTTCTTCTTTGAAGTGTCAATATCAAAATAGTTAATTTTTTAAGTGGTTTCCGAACAAAATATGGTAAATTTTACTAAACTAAAAGAGGCATTTTAGTCCGACGAATGATACAAAAAGGATTTATTTATGAGTGCCGAAAATGAACGTTTCTACCCGAAAAGGTTCACAAATGAATTCTAAAACAGCAATTTTGGTTCACTGGGTAGATTAGCTCTTTCTATATATATGTTAGCTGTAGATGTGCATTGAAGCCTCATTTTTAAATTAGAAATTAAAACAATTTTCTATGAAAAAACTTTATTTTTTCTTTTGTGCTGCCTGTGATTTATTTTATTACGACGCTAAAATAAAGAACAACTGGGTTACTGAACAAATCCATAAAAACATAGAAATAATGTAACATAGAAACAATCAACTGCCTGAAAGTATGCATATTATAGTTGTCATATTATGGGATTATTAAGTGAGAAAATTGGCTCATTGATATAATAAATATTACTAAACGTATCAACGTGATACTCGGAATTATCAATTACCAAATGAAGAGTGACGGTCCACAGTGGTCTAATTTGCTCTTGTAGCGAAATTTAATTATAATCTTGATAATGAATAAAGATAGCTGGGTAAAAGTTTGTAAAAATCATGCTTTAATAACTAACATCTGACATGAAAATGGGCAAGATCAGATAAAGACCACTCTTACCTACCCTTTAACCTAATAATCTATAACTTTTTTAATTCCTTTTTAATGCAGACAGCACAATCATAGCAATTAAGTTTTAGATTTATCAGCAATTTTTCATTTAGCAATTTTATCTCTTGTTGTTACTCTCTGTTCATGTCGTCGAATCGAAGGCAACGACTGATTTGCTTGAATCGATTTATTGGCATCGTTGCTCAGAAAATTGGTCATCCGTATTTTGTCGTCTCACAATTCCATCAAACTCTCACTATTCTAACGATAAAGTCCTGCTATCGTTCCATCCATAGTACGCACGCATACTTAGTTCTGTCGACCAAAATTCAATATTTAAGTATCAACAAATTATGTTTATAAAATGGGAATGGGAAATGAATTTTCTGAAATTGAACCAAGCCAAAAAAAAAAAAAATTTGACTTTTTGGCATCAAATTGTACTCATTCTTTTTCCTCCATGAATAATGAAACTTTTTGGATATATTTAATAATAATTTATTTAAAATAAATAAAAATTAACAAAAAAGAACAAACAATTCATTATAGTTAAGTAAATATAGTAGTGTACATTCACTTTTTTAAATTTAATTAAGAAAATGTGCGTCTTCCTTCACTTCAACAGATATATTTTCAAAATGCATAGCACTTTAAATTTTTATATTATAGCAACATTGCCCAGTGGCTTTTAACAAAACTTTTGTTTTAATTAAAGAAAAAACTGAATCAGCAAGCGGACGATTTCTGCACCTTGTTTTGATTAAATTTTGGATCGAAAATATTCTTTCAACATTTGCTAAAGGATGTAAAATTGAAAAAACTCCCTGTGAAATTCTGTAAATATTGTTCTGGGTGGCAGTTCGTTTGAATGTGCTGTAAACATGGTTGCAAAAATGCAGATAAAGGCACTGAAAACTTTATGAAATTAAAAAAAAAACAAAAAATGTCGATATGACGAAGATCAAGTGTATCAAATGTACTAAAAATGTCTTCGTGGTACTTACGTACTTTTTATAATAAAATTGTACTGAAAAAGTGTAATACAATAGATTAATACAATAAATAATACATAAAGCACACAATAAATTACATAACTGATGTGCAGGCCAGCATTGCCAGCTCACGGGGAATTTCCCGATTTGCGGGGAATTTACAACTTGTCGGGGCAAATGAATGAATGAAATGAATGAAAGTACAATTTAAGCTATCATGCAGCAGATTGAAAAATCTATACATTAAGAGGATTGCTTACTGGCTTTTCTACATATCCAGCATATTTAGCAGCTATCCAAATATAACAAAAATATTGCTTCTAATTGCTACATAGAAGATGCCATCAGCATTGGCAAACATTAACAATTGCTCACAAGTGCGTTGAAATAACTATGAATGTAACACGTATGTGTGAAAATATTAACTAGGGAAAATATTATCGTGTGCTTTTTAATTTTCTTTTACAAAAAACTGTATAAAATATTATGTTGAAGCATTAAATGAAATAAACATAAGATTTTTTGGCCAGTATGTAAACATTTTAAAATGTTGTGAACTTATTAATGTTAAGAACTTGCCATCCCAAAAGTCAGTAGTTCCTCTGGCATGTCAGTTTCCTTCAATTATATCTGAAAATGATCTGATTAATATAGATAATGAGTTTCGATCAATAAAAGAAATCGAAACAAACATTCATTATACTGCTGACTTTTGGACGCATATTTCTGATATAAAATGTAATGATGGAGAACAGGTATTTCCACTTATGTGCAAATTAGTAAAATATATGTTTACTTTACCGCATTCTACTGCTTCCGTAGGTAGAATTTTTTCAAAAGTAAATTTAAACAAGTCAACCTCGAGAAATCGACTTTCTGCAGAAACAGTAGAGCTGATTTTGCATTGCAAAACAATGTTTTTTGAAAAAAATCTTTTATTTTTGATATTAAAAAATCTTTGTTAACTAAGTTTAACCAAGAAGTTTACGAACATAAAAATTAAAAAAAAAAATCCAGTTTAGAAAGTTATAAAAAAAAATATATATATATACAGTACAGTAGCAAGCATAAAAAACGCAGCGATGATATCATGAGCCGTATTATCATTACAAAAACGAAGTCGTTTTTTTATTTTTGAACATTTAAATTTTGAACACATATATTGATCTCTTTTTCTTGCATTATTTTTACTTTAAACGTACAAAATCAAAAACAACTGAGTTTTTGTGATGAATGCATAAAGGTTGCTGCCCACTGACGGCGCGTAACGAAACGAAACGACAAACCGGACAGAATTCTTTGGTTTTATAGCCACCGGCTTTTTCGTCGGTCTTTGCCGTTTCGTCGTCGTTAGTGTGCATGAATACATAAGAACGCAGTGTAGTTATATTTTGTAGTTTCGTTACGCGCCGTAAGTGGGCAGCAACCTTAACTCGTGATAATATGAACGTTGCGGTTAAATTTTTAACTTTTTCTTACCAGAAAGCATTATTTTTAATCATTAAATGATTTTTTTATTAGTTTTAAAACACAAAATAATGCAATTTAAAGTATTATATAAATCATTTAATAATGTGATGCATATATTAATTCTTTAACTTGTTACATATTTATTTTTTGGTTAAGTTGTTATCTATTTTTTTTTTTGTTTTAATCAAAGTGAATGGTTATTTATTTAAAAAAAAATCAGTACAAGTGTTTCTTTTAAAATGTATAATAATAAATAATGGATTCAAAAATAATAAACTTTTATTTTTATTTCCGGGGAATTTAGGAAAAATCGGGGAATTTTTTTATGAAAATCGGGGAAAACATAAAAATGAGTTGGCATCTCTGGTGCAGACTTACATTTACGGAGACTGCGCATGGTAGTTATGCTATTAAAAACTTCATTTATTTTTAAATATCATAAGCAATTCGAATTATTTATTTAAGTAATTTTATGTATAATACATATCAAAAATATATTAAGTTTATTCACATTTAAATTTTCAATTCAATTATTTTTTTTCAATTTATTAAGTTTGATTTTTGATAGAACAACAAATTCATCAACAAATATATTAAACAAAAAAAGTCTACGACCACACTTACGATACTATCGACACTGCGTCTTTTTTTAAACTACTTAATAAACCAAACAAACTCGTTTCGAATTCGAGGTGAAACCGAGATCTCGGATTTTCATTTCGAAAACGAAGCTCGTTCTCGATTTGCTATTGACTCCGAGAGCGGGAGAAATACACACTTCATTCTCGAAACGATTTTTTAATATAATCGAATCACGAAACAAAAATTTAAGATTTAGCAAATCGTTTTCGAATAATTTTAGCAATTCATTTTCGAAACGAAAATTTTTTAACGTTTCATTACTTACCCAAATCGATTGTTATGAAGGTTTTTGACCTACAATATGCAATTTTGTACTCAACTTTTAAATAGGTAGGTAAGCAAAGCATATGTGGAACACTAAAAAAAAAATATTGACCAAATTAATATTGGTGACTTTAAGGAATGCTCATTTTCTTTTCAAAAATCCCAATTAGAAAGTGGTTTTAATTTTTACTCTTCTTAGAAAAGTGGCATTTTAAATTAAAATGTATTCGCTATTTTAAAAATTTTCGGATTCATTTCGAATTCGAATTGAATAAGAGACATGTGAAACGAGTTCTCGGTTTCATTACTAATTAAAAACTAACCCGATTTCGTTTTGTGGCTTATTGGGTATAAGCATATTATAATATTCTTGAAAATATGATACGATCCGATAGAACATTTAAAATTCGCCGCAAAATACGAGACGTCACCCAAAATACGGGATATCTGGCAAGACTAGGTGGAAAATAGTGGCACTTATAATATTTTCGCCTCTTGTACTGCTCTACATCACTGTTTGACTGACTTCCACTGACTTTCCACTAAGATAATTGAACAAATCAATTTTTATTTAAATTTCTTACCCACACACACCACAATATTGCATAATAACAAAAAATATCTCATTATAACGATAAAAAACGAATAATTTTCGATAAGCCCAACAAAGTCCATTGATAACCGCTGGTGCTGTTTCTACATCTTCTTCTTATTCTTCTTGTGTCATATCTTCCTAATTTTCATTCATTGCCGCTTTATTTCGCACGATTTGCAAATATTATTTATTGTCAGCGAGAGATCTCAACCAACCCCTCAGCATATGCAATACAAAATCTATTTACAAAACGTGCAAACAAACTTTTTCTACAACGCTGCATACGCAAGAAAATTTGTTCTTAATAAAAAAAATATGCTGAATATAAAAACAATTGCATGTTAAGAATTGTTAGGTGTTCGTGTGTGTTTGTGGGAAACCGCTATTGCCAGTTAAGCTATAGGAGCAAAATAAAAAACGACATCAATAACATGTAACGGAAATACCAGCAAATCGAGTAAGCGGCAAAGTAACAAAGCTATGGAAATAAATTCGCAACTTATATGAAGACAGAAAAAAACAACAAATATTGTTACGGGTTTTAGGGCGCACTTATGAGCTCGAATGCTTGTGTGTGTTTGAGGGCGATAAAGAAAGTAGCATAAAGTGCTCAATAGACTATCTTGCGGGTTGGTTAGCGAGAGCTTTGGGGTTGGTGTTGTGGTTGTTGTTGTTGCTGTTGTTATTGTTTGTGTTGCAAAACCGCAGTATGTGAATTGCTTGTGACGCCTAAAAATTTGCATATGTCTTCTTATTTGTTTGTTGTTATTGTTGTTGTGCCTATTCTTATTCAATTGCCACAAAATTTCTAATGCAGAGATTTTCTAACACAAATTATGCGACTGAAATAGCTGTAACAAGAACGTGATGCAGTGATACCCAAACTGCAGATCCATCTGCGAATCTTTTGATATTCAGAAAGAAAAGTTTCGGAATCCATTCTAACTGCTGCCTTCAACTGTGCCCAAGCTCTTTGCGTTGAGTTACTTTTGTTATTTACGATATGCTTGAGCCGCAAGCCAGGCGCCCTAAAAGTATGCAATTCAAATAGCTATATTATTGTTTGGGTGGTAGCTATTAAGAAAGATGTGTGTGATTTTATACTCGCATTTTATTGTATTGCCCATTGTGTTGTTGTTGTTGTCACTGCTACTTGCAATACACCATATCAAGTAATACTTAAAATCAATGACAACAAATTCAACAAGAAATACAACGCAATAAAGATCACAAAATTACGATTTTGATTTTATTATTACTCGTATAACATATGATGCTGCATATATAAACATATAAAGACGAGTATTTATGTAGACATATATTTTGCAATAACAACAACAATATGAGTCCTTTTATAGGTCGGTGTGTGTTGTTTTACAAATAATGGCATAGCGTGTAGGTTTTAAGCAGATTAGTGACAAAATATCACTCAAAATGAACTAGCTAGATACGCGGAAATAATTTTTTTAATTTATGGGTATTCATTTTCTTTGGGAATAATAAATAAGCAATCAACTTCTCTTTTGTTTTTAATTTAAAGAATATTTAGACTGAGTTTTTGTTCTTCGCTTATTATTTATGATACCAAGAAATTTTAATTTTTATGAGCAGAAAGTGAAACACTGTAGGGTTTTATTAATAATATTTGCTATTATTAATTGTAGTTATAATATTTTAAAACAAAATGATTCATCGACTTTCACTTAATAGGATGCTCTGCTTGGAGCAGACAAATAACTGAAAAAAGCAAAAAGTAAGTTGAGATTATTAGCGATATCTGTAAAATATATAGCGGCCTTTACATGATTAAAAAAAGTGTTTGTGATATAAGATACTATTTGTTCCATATATAAATCCAAATATTTTGCTAGATTTTTTATATAACAAATATTGTTTTCTTTTTGTAAAAAATAAGAAACATCACTCAGTTTTTTTTTAAATTGTTTTAAATAAGATTTTTTTTCTATAAAACTGTGCGACAAATTTTTCCGGATGGAATGATTTAAGCACCCAGCTAAAGAAGACATATGATGGTACTCAAAATCGCAAAAGTTTTGTTGAAGTAAGCTAAAAAAAAAATTTTATGACCATTTAAATTTTTTTAGGTTCAAGTGAAATTTTGTCAGTTTTTTTGAGATTCTACCTAGTACTGCCTTAAGGTGGGACAAGACATCGCGGCAGAGAAAACAGACCTTTTTTTAAAAATTCATAACTCAGTCAAAAACAAACATTTTTCCAAAATTTTTCCAAATTATTATTGTAGAGAATTGAACAAATTACAAGAAAAAAAAATTCAAAAAAATATATTTTTCACTCCAACATGGTTTTATAGAGCTCCAAACTGGCGGCAGAGAAAAAAACGGGGCCTCGTGGTTGCAGCGCTGGGAGTTGCAAAAATTGTCCGATCTGAAAAAAAAGGACTTTTTTAAATCTTAACAAAATTGGTTATCGTATGACATGAGCTTTTTTTTTTAAATTTTCTTTTCAATTTTTGGTGATGTTCCAAATTTGAAAGTGTGTTTTTTCGAAAAAAATATTGACTTTCAAAATTCATAAAAAATCGAAAAAAAATTTTAAAAAAAAGCTCGTGTCATACGATAGCAAATCAAGTTTAAAAAAAATACAAAAAAAAAAAAAAATTCGTGAAAAAATTAACCCGCTAGTGCCGCAACCAGTACGAAAAACATGGTTTCGAGATAAACGCGTTCAAAGTTTGTGAACAAAGAAAAAAAAGGTTACCTTCAATCTGCCATGCTTGCTTCGTACTGTATGCCTTCGTTATCTTGAGTTGTGCTGTTTTTTATAGTTTTTTGCAATCGTTTAGCAATTCGGGCTTTCAAACGATTTGCATCATTTCCTTTGGAAAAATTCAATGCTGTAGCTCCTATGGTGATACCAAGTAGTTGAAACATTTGCAAATAACTAAAAAAAAACCTGCTACAGCAGGTTCATAAGGTACGAAATAACAACCACCAAAAATCAGGTAGCAAGTAAAACAAGTATATACCAGCTGCCGTCCGTAGGTAGCGCAAAAATTAAAAATGCGCTCTCACTAATCCGGCTGTAACTTTTGAACCCGTAGGAATTTTTCAATTTTTCTTAGAATCTTAAGAATATTTACTAGAATACAAAATTATTAAAAAAAGTCGATTTCAAAAAACTGCCAATGTCATGTCCCCCCTTAAGATCTGTTACAAGGCTTTCAAAGCAGTAGGCATTGAAATTTCAAATTTCAAATAAAAAAATTGTTGTTATTAAATTATTTCATTGCAAGTTAAATTTATGTCAGTTTGGCTTAGAATTTCACTGTGTTAATATGCAGTGGGGCGAAAAAGAAAATCGTATCGCTGTGATTGCGTTACATTCACACATTCACGTTATTAGAAAAACTCGAAATTTCCAGAATATTTGCGTATCTTACCATAAAACGGTTTTTAGAATCATCTCAAGTAGAGGGACAGGGTCAGAGTGAACGTCCGCGTTTTATTTGTACGACTGGAGCCATAAAAGCCGTACGTGAGAGAATTCGCCGAAATCCCTTAAGGAAGCACAAAATTATGGCTATAGAGATGAACATGTCTACCAGATTCATGTCCCGACTAATCCGTTATGACCTCCATATGAAAGCTTTTCGGAGGAACACTGATCATCTTTTAACTCCACGGTTAAAGCAAGTAAGATTGAAAAGAAGCAAGAAGTTGTTGCAAGTGGCACGCAAGCAATGGCCATGAAAATATCCATTTAACTGATGAAAAAATGTTAACGGTGGAGGAAGTTTTTAATAAACAAAATGACAAAGTCTATTTTAGAACATCCCAAGAAGTAAAAAATACAGTCCCTAGTGTTCAGAGAGGCCATCATCCTGCATACGTCATGGTTTGGTGGGAAGTATCGTGCAAAGACGTCACATATCTGCATTTTTGTGAAAAAGGTGTAAAAACTGGAGCGAAAGTGTACCAACAAGATGTCTTGGAAGGCGTTGTGAATAATTTAACAACTGAACTTTTCAATGGAGAACACTGGGTCTTTCAATAAGACTGCACCAGCTCATAAAGCTAAAACTACGCAAGAGGGTTGCGCCAGAATATTCCAGCTTTTTAAGCCCAGACTTAAAACCTCTTGATTACAAATTATGGTCGGAGTTAGAGGGTATAGCTTATAAAGGTCGCCACCGAAATTTGGAAATTATTAATAAACGCTAATTGCAGCAGCGTCATCAATACCAATGGAAACCATACTTGCCGGTATAGCCCAATGGCCAGACCGTTTAAGAGTTTCTTAAATTTTTAAATCATATTTAGGTTGTAACAGAACTTATGGCACGACTAGGTAATATTTTTTGTACAGGTTGTAACTTGGAAGAGGTTGAACATTTGTTGTTGTTCTGATCTTTATCTATTACTTATTATTACTATTAACAAACTATGGCTAGAATCACATTGTCGGTTTTTTTTTTTTTGTATTTTTCGTTATTTTTGTATATGCAGTACCAAAGATTTTTTTTATTTTATTTCCAAAGATAGGGTGTTGTGCGTAAGGAGTGTTTATTTTATAAAAATTTACATTTTACGAACTGTTTGTGTTGGTGGTTCGTATCCCAAATCATCACTTTCATCAAAAATGTGATGAGCATTTAAGTTTCAAAACTATTTAACGTAATCAAACAACACCTTAATAAATTTTCTCTTACGTCAAGTAAATATAACAGTAATCTTAAACGGGGAAAATATGCTACAGGTTCCAGTGTTAACACTACAAGTATTTTTTCTTGCAAAATTATATAAAAATTCTAAATAAGTTCAATGAAACCCTTATTTGTATAGTATGCTCAGCAAAGTCATAGAGCAAGTCAATTATAACTATTGTGCCGAAGGAAGAATGAACAAATACTCAACCTCTTCTAAGCTACATCCAGTACAAAAATAAGAGAGCCTCAAAAAAATTTAAAAAATTTTATTTGAACCTCAAAAATTTTAAATGCCTATATAAATTATTTTTAGCCAACTTCAAAAAACCTTTAAAAGTCTACTTTAACTGGGTGCTTAAATCATTTCATACTGAGACATTGACCTGGAATTGTCACATAGTGTAATCTATAATCCACTACAGTATACTCTACTAGCTTGTACCCGGCTTATCCCCTAAGAGGTGGGCGTAAATAAAGTGAGGCCCACCTTTACAGTAACTTCGTACCGATTTTCGTTGATGTGTGACTTACTTCGAAAGCTATAAGTACCATGCCTCTCGTCCTACGTCCATAAAATGTTCCCAGTGTGTAAATTGATGTCGAATACCGAATTTCAAGGCTGTGCGACCTATAATTTCAACGCTACTCGATATAGAAAATTTGGGGTGTATTTAACGTTCCACGCCCCCTTTTACAATTGGCACCAGACTTCACTTTGCTACCATTTCCTTGGATATTTCATAAAAATTAGCTTAGCGGCTTGGAATCTTTACGTGATATACCCACATACTTTTATACATACATTAATATATACATATAAACATATATAGTGACCGTCACTTGGTCCCAATGCACCTACATACTAAGTTTCACTATCAAAATGTGTACAGCTCACAAATTATAATGATTTTTGAAAAGCGGTCGTAGATAAAGTGCGATATCCCCATTTTTTTAACAGGTTCTGACAGCAAATTGGCAAATTTTAGTCTTCTACTCTAAAAACTGTCTGATATATATAATTTTAACCAGTTGTGGGCGGTGATATGGCAACATTAATATATAAAGTGATCGCCACTTGAACCCATAGCACCTGTACAACAAGTTTGACTACAAAACGTCACATCTCAGGAGTTAAAATGGTTTCTGAAAAGTAGGCGCAAATATAATTCGACCACTCCCATTTTTTGTAAAGTTATCGAGAGTAAGCATATGAACTAAGTTACCAAATTTTATTTTTTTACTATTGCATCAAAACCGTCTGCTATATAGAAGTTCTATTGATTTGTGGGCGATGAAAGTGTGAGTGGCAACATAGATTACATATATATTGACCGCCACTTGGAGCACCTACATATCAAGTCTCACTATCAACACTTGTGGAACTCAGGAATTTGCATGATTTCGAAAAAGGTGTACCAATGTTATTCTTAATTAGTTACGGGAACGACTATTTTGGTATATCATACCATTACTATTTCTTCTAAGGCATATGTACTTAAGAAATATTTTTTACATTAATAACATAAACTTCCGAGAATACGAAGCTTTAAGTCGTACGCATGTCGCGTAAGTTACGATGGAAATGCTCATATAGGACTTTTTTAAATTGTGGGCGATAGAGCAAATTTTGGCAGTATGGGAGGTACCACACTTCCTTGTCCAATCATCACCAAACTGACGATAGATGGATAGAAGATAGATATATTTAAAATCGTTCGTGCGGGTTGGTGTCCGTTAAGATCTCAGACACGGCAACACCTACCAGAGATCTGCAGCAAGTCATTATAAACATAGTTGACTCGAGTATATACGCATTAATTTGGCTTCTACTTCATATTCAGACTTATCAAAAATGTTGAAGCATTCATAACACGCAACTTAAATCCAATGCTTCAAGAGTCATACTCTGACTCACAGTCGGACGTAGTCGGTATGATTCTAACTTCATTTCAATAAGTACAACATGTTGTGAACAACATGCACAAGCACTTCAAAGGAATGATGTGTTTTTCAGGGTTACCAACTCTGGTATAAATTAAGAATTTTAGTTTGATAAATGCTTTTATTGAATTGTTCTAATGCTATTGACTATATGGTAACACTTCCTATAACGGTACGAAATGAAGGTCAACGCTTCTGTTTTATTATAATTTGTTAGAGTGAAGTGTGTGTGAAACAAACTTTATTAAATTGAAATTTATTTTTATTATTTCTTTTGGAGAAGTTCCCTTTATATACAAGGTGTGTTATTTTACTTTTACACCATTTCGTGAAACGCACAGCGAAATTCTATAAAAAAGTGTTTACTGCATCTTAAAATCCAATTAAATGTATTTCGTTATAAAAAATTCTATGGTAACCCTGCTTCTCTTCTAACAGCGAGCGTAAGTTCAAAAACAGCCACTGCGTTTGACTGGAAAAATTCGCACGCATTCCTAATGAACTATGGGACTTTAGCTTGAGCTATGAGTACTTTGTTTGAGCTATGGGTTTTCGGTTTGATTTATAACAAGTTCTTTGATAATGCAGAGTATTTGGTAGACTTTGACGTTCGATTGACGAATCAAACATTGAACTATGATTTTCTTTCTGTAGCAAGAGTGCTTCGAATAGTAGTGGTGGTTTTTGTTTGAAGTGCACGCACTACAACTCGGTTTTGCATGAATCACTATAAGTCGCAAAAACGTGACTCGTTGCAGATCTCTGACACCTACGGGCACCAATTTTACAAATTTTGGTGTCTAGGCAAATATCTCGAATGATAAAAAAAAAAATTGACCCACGCAGCACTATTACCGCCCAAAAAACCAATAAAAACGATATATTTCATAGGATTTTGGTTGTATTGGGTTAAAATTTTGTAAGTTAGTTCGTATGGTTACTTTCGGCAACTGCACTAAAATTGGTAGTGGTTGAACTATGACTGCGCGCACTTTTTAGAAGTAATTATAATTCCTGAGTTGTACATGTTTTGATAATGAGACTTGGTGTGTAGGCGCTATGAGATCAAGTCGAGGTCACTATATACATATATAAACTTTGCGACGCCTACTTTTACCGCCATCTTTATACATAAAATCGTTCGTCCGGGTAGGTGTCCCTTAAGGTGAGACCTAAGGCCAACAACGTAAAACATCTGTTAAAAAAACGTAAAATCTCGGTTAATAAATAACAAAAGTTGCCATACCCCTTTTTACCGGCCACAAATGAATTAAAACGCTGTATTTCAGATGGTTTTGGTTGTATAAGACTAAAATTTTTTAAATAAATTTATATGGTTACTGTTGGCAACGACACTAAAGTTGGGCGTGGTCACACTAAAATTACGCCCGCTTTACATAAATCATTATAATTCCTCAATTGTACATCTTTTGATAGTGAAACTTGGTGTGTAGGGGCTATGAGACCAAGTGGCGGTCACTATATATATAAATATTGCAACGCCTGCTTTTAGCGAACATCTGAATATCATTGTGTATGTATGTACCCCAACAGATCCTTCACAGTTTGTCCGACTTCAACCAAATTTTGCACATTTATTCTTTGGTATAATTAGAAGTATTTTGCTTAAAAAAGTGGACGGGATTAGACAGGGTGCGGTCAATTTTATTTTATTCATACTCTTTCTACACCATTCGTTTAATTTCAACCAAATTTCATCAAAAGTGATTTATGGTATACAAGGGGCGCGTGGCACTTTAATTTTATTCTAACTTCTTTTACAATGTTTTTCCGACTTTAACCAAATTTCGCACATATATATTTTGATATAATGAGCTGTTTTAAGCCTTGAAAAGTGGGCGTTATTAGGCAAGGGGCGGGACACTTTAATATAAATCAAATTTCTTCTACACAGTTTGTCCGATTTCAAACCAAATATTTCACATATATTCTTTAAAATAATTAGCAGTCCGTGGTCTACAAAAGTGGGCGGTATTAGGCGGTCTTTTTAAATTCAACCGAACTCTTTCTGCACCGTTTGTCCGACTTCAACTAAATTTTGCACATAGTTTCTTGGTGTAATCAGCAGCCTGTTGTCTAGAAAATTGTGCGGGTCAATCTTATTTTAGTCATTTTTTATCAGTAAATATCTACAACATGGTATTGAGCTATGCAAAACTCTGGGCTGAAGTTGCACAAGGGTGTGACAATTTTTTAAAGACTATACATCAGTATGACCATTCGTGTATGATAATTCGTGTAGGACCGTACAACTTACAAGCTTAAGGCAGAAAAAAAATTTTATTTTGTAACTTTCCTGGTCAAGGATAAAGCTTTGCGTATATGCATGTAAAAAAATAATTTCAACTGCAATAACTGCAATTAAAAACAAGCATGCAGCTTGCCATGCGTATTCAAATTTCAACATTTCGAACATCGTTTGTAAATGGGATAAAATTAAAATTTTAAGCAATTTGTGAATAATCCCGGGAACTTTGTGCAATTGATACACCCAGAGAGAAAAATCGTAAGACCAAAGAAAATGGACTTTGCCACAAAGACTTTTATTGGTTAGATTGCGCCCAAAGACAAAACATCGTTATGGCAATGACACGAAGATTGTTAGATTCCCAAGAACAATATACTTTGAATCAAAAACATAAATTCTTTTGGCAAAGACGGACGTCTTTAAAAAGCATGGAAAAGTCGTAAAAGTAAAGAAAATGTACTTTGGCACAAATACTTTTATTCGTTACGGCAAAGACTTAGGTCCTTGATTTTAAGTACATTGGCTTCATGAAATGAATGGCTTCTCTGGGCTTATCTTTGCTGCTTGCGTTTGTTATAACAACAACATTGAATTAAATTAAATTAAATTAAATTTAATATCAAATTACAAATCTTACCTTGGCCTGCCGTGGGGACTTGAACCCACACCCACCGATACCACCGATTGAGAAGCCACTACACTACGCATCGAGCCAAACTCATTCGTTACGCAGAGTGATTGATTCAATATTAATTACAACTGAAGCTATGCTGCAGCATAATACAATAATCAGTGTATAGATTTTTGTTGTATAGCTATCAACAGAATAGTGTGGCATATTGCATCTGTTAATACAGCATCTGTTAACATGGCTGCAGTTATGTCAACAAACACTAGCAAGGCTGCTTGGATCAGTGGGTAGAGCGATGGACTGACACCGAAAATTCCAAGTTCAATTCGGCACGGCGGGAAAAGAAATTTTTTTTTTTAATCTTTAATCTTTTAATCTTTAAGAGTAATATCTTAAGCTTTATTACACATATATAAGATGACCTGGAAGCTACAGGTATTAGGTACTAAGAATTAAATGAATAAATACTATGCCAGTGATAAGAAACTCCTTCAGAAATGTCCAGAAGTCAAAAATAGCTGAGTTAAATGACATACATCATCCTCCTTTTTAATTAAAATTAAAAAAATTAATTAAAATTTTATTAAATTAAGCAAAAAATTTTAAGATATAAATTCAACGCGTTTGTGTTTCTACAGAACAAAATTTAAAACAAGCGTGTTCAATTTTTTTTTTTTGCAATTCTCATTTCATATTCTCACTCTTTTTACAATTTTCTCTTATTAATTCTTTTTTATAACGAAAAATTCGTCGCTATCTGAGCTTGAATTAAAAAAGTATGTGTAGTAGAGTCATTGAGCCAACAATTGAGACCAAGCTGAGAAAAACCATTTGATTGTTTGAAAATATTATTTATGTGAATGTGAACCACACCTAAACGTCAAGTTTTTTTCTATATTTCATTTGACATTTCTCAATTTCAGACTAACTCAATTTAAATCATGGAAAGATACACAATCCAGCAACGCGCTTAAGTTATTCAGGCTTATTATGAAAATGGGCGTTCAAATCAAAATGCATATTGTGCACTTCGTGATTTTTTCGGTCAATTTAATCATCCAATTGTGCAAAAATTTGAGCAAACCGGGTCTGTAGGAGATGTGAAAAAAAAAGATTGATAAACAATCAACAAATTAACTATTTTGTGAAAGATTTGAAAAGACAGTGACTTTAATAAAATTACAAATCTTTATAGAAGTGTCGGCAAAATGCCGTCGTCGGAATGCAAAGAGTGCACAGTGAAATTAATACAATTAGATGACTCGATTTCATGTTCTGGTGGATGTGGCTCTGTTTTTTGTTTAAAATGCAGTAATATTAAAAGACCCGAGATTAAATTGATGAGTGAAAATGTAAACATAAAATGGTTTTGTAATCAGTGCACACTGTCTGATACCAACACAAAATTTATTGAAATTAAACACCTAATACAGAAATGCGAACAAAATAAGATCGGAAATGCGGCAATGAAAGATATTTTCGAAGAAATATTACTTCCTAAATTTTCTCAACTGAAAATGAATTTAGCAGCAGAATTTAATTTACTTTTGGAGCACAACATTGAAACTAAAATAAATCAAATGAAAAAAGACATATTAACTGAGTTAACAAATGCATTAGAAATGAATAATAAAAATATAAACGAAGTATGTTCAGGTATTAACAACAATAATGAAAAGAAACAAATGTCATATTCACAGGCAGTTAAACAAAGTGAAAACCGAATTGTCATGAAACCTAAAGACAAAGCAAAGAAAAATAAACAAACAAAAGAAGCTTTAAAATCAGTAATAGAACCAACTGACGGTCTTGTAAGTGCAGTGAAGGAGATAAACAGCGGCGGTTTAATTGTGGAATGCAAGAGCAAAGAAGCTTGTGAGCAGGTGCAAAAGACGATCACGGAACGAATGGGAAATGAATATGAACTGGAAAAAACGCGAGAGAAGAAGGAGAAAAAGAAAATATTTAAAATTATTGGCTTAACAGAGCGACTAAGTAGTGAGCGATTAGTTGAATGCATATGTAAACAAAACGATATTTGTGGGGGAAAGGAATTTAAAATTGTTAAAATTTATGATAATTTTAACAGGAGGGAAGAATGTTTTAATGCTCTCATAGAGACAGATATGGAAACTTGCGAAAATATCTTAAAGCGAAAAAGAATAAATGTTGAATGGAACTCGTGCATTGTTGTTGATTATGTAGGTATACTTAGATGTTTTAAATGTTTGGGATATAACCATAAAGCTGTCGAATGCATAAACAGACAAGCTTGTAGTAAATGTGCAGGGAATCATGATGTTAAAGAGTGTAGATCAAATGTTTATAAATGTGTAAATTGTTCTGAATTGGTACAAAAAAATTTGTTAGATGTTGATGTACATCATTATGCATTCAGTAGAGATTGCCCAGCATATAAAAGATACTCCGAAACTAAAAGAAGAGATCGTAGATAGCAATCAGGAGTCGTTGATTTAAATTGTTTGTATCTGAACTTTAATAGCATATTGTCTAACAAATATGAGCTAGAAAAACTAATTGAAAATGTAAACCCAGCTTTAATCCTATGTGCTGAAACTTGTACCACTGTTAATGTAACAAATCAAGAGCTTTCAATAAAAACATACACTTTAGTACGATGTGACTCTCACAGCAGGCACACTGGTGGTGTCTTAATTTATGTACATAGTTCAATTGAATATAGTATTAAATATAATAAAGTAATTGATAATAATCTGTGGTGTATATTTATCAAGTTGAAGCATTTTAACCCGAAATGGCAAATTGGAGTGAGTGATAAACCACACTCTCCTAGCACAAGTGATGCTCATTTTATTAATTATCTATGTAACGTCTTGGGAAATACTTGTGAAATATCTACAAATAATGTCCTTATAGGTGATTTTAATATTAATTTAAATAATCCATCAACTTACAGCACACAATTAACCGAATTGCTAAAATCACACTCGATGCATCAGAAAATTGATTTCGATACTCGAGTTACGGATACATCAAAAACAAAAATTGATTTACTTTTTACAAATTCAAATGACATAGTATGTGAAAGATTAGAGGGTCATCAAATATTCGATCATGAAACGATTCAATTTAAAATTAAACGCATCCCTAAATTTGAAATGAGAAGCAGCTTTAAAATAACCTCCTGGGAATTTTATAATATCGATACACTTTTCGATCAACTGCGCCTTTGTGACTTCAGTAATTTTAATATGATTGATCTGGAGAGCAAAGTGTCATTAATTAACAATAGTATTTTGAATATTATGCGAACGTTAACGTATGAAAAAGAGATAAAATTAAAAATTATGAACAAATGGTATGATAATGAGCTAGCACGTATGAATAAAAAAAAACTAGAACTATGTCAGTTAGCAAAAATATCTGGAGATTGAGAAGAATACCGAAATACAAAGAAAACGTACAAAAAACTAATAAAAACTAAAAAGGCAAAATATATGGAATATAAAATAGATAGTAATAGTCATGACAGTAGGTTGATATGGAAATATTTGAAGCAGTCAATTAGTAAGGTGAAGGAAAGCTCATCTATCAAGAAAATTATGATTAACGGGCAAATTTTTAAAAACGACGCAGAAATCGCTAACAATTTAAATAAGTATTTTGTAGATAGTATTGAAGATATAAGCAGTAACATTGAGTTTTTTAGTAGACAAGATTATAGAGAAAATCAAACAAGTTCAATCTTCAAATTTAGCATGGTTACAGCAAACGATATTGAAGAAATTGTCAATAAGTTCAAATCTAAGAGGGGCGGGAATAAATTACTATCTGAAGGTGTTGTTAAGGATATTATGCCATACTTGGGTTTTTTTTATGCGCAAATCATAAACGAAAGCCTTACAAGTGGTATAGTTCCTAAGATATGGAAAAAGTCAATTATCGTGCCAATCGAGAAAATTAAAAACACTGTAAAAGCAGAAGAATTACGACCAATAAATACATTGCCGTGTGATGAAAAAATATTAGAAACCGTAGTTAAAATTCAATTAGTGCAATATTTAGATAATTATAATATATCTTATACCTCAACAATCCGGTTTTAGACAAAAGCACTCTTGCGAAACAGCATTAAACATGGTCTTAGCGAAATGGAAAGAAGAACTTAATAATAAAAACTCGACAATAGCAGTTTTTGTCGACCTAAAAAGAGCGTTTGAAACAATTGATCAGAACATTTTATTAGAAAAACTAACAAAAATCGGAATTAGAGATGTTGAGTTATATTGGTTCGAAAATTTTCTTACAAATCGCACCCAATGTACTTCTATTGGAACAGAAATATCAGAAGAATCCGATGTTACAATTGGCTTACCGCAGGGATCTGTTCTGGCCCCAATATTATTCAATATTTATATAAATGACATTAACTTAATATTGAAATTTAGTACAATACAGTTGTTTGCCGACGATGCACTAATTTCTATAAGTGGTAGGAATGAAATTGATATAAGAGAAAAACTTCAATTTGATTTGGAAGCTCTTTATAAATGGCTTTGTGGTAACAGACTCAAAATTAATATAGAAAAAACCAAGTACATGGTTATAACTAGAAAAAATATTGTGAATATCGAAAGCATTACAATCAATAATAAAGTAATTGAAAAAGTAGAGAAGATAAAGTATTTGGGAATACAAATTGATGATAAACTGAAATTTGATGAACACATTGACTATACAATTAGCAAACTTGTAAAAAAGATATGGTTTATTAAAAGAACTAGTAAAAATCTGAGTCAATTATACAAAGTTAAAGTTTATAGATCAATCGTTGAACCACACTTTATCTATTGTCCCACAATCTTTTTTATTATGAAGGACTCTCAAATTGCGAAGCTACAAAAAGTACAAAATAAAGCTATGCGGTTTATTTTAAATAGGCGTTATGACACACCAATTAAAGAAATGCTTCTTAGTTTGAATTGGCTTAGCATAAAACAACAAATTTTCTTTTATACAATGAAATTTATCTACAATATAAAAAACGGTAATTTGCCGGATTATTTAAGAACTAATATTAAATTTAACTACGAAATACATGACATAAATACAAGAAACAGAAAAAACTTTATATTACCACTCTATAAAACAGAGTCGGAAAAAAATTATCTATTTTATAAAGGACTAAAATGCTACAACGATTTACCTGAAAATATTAAAAGCTGTGATATAAATGTGTTTAAAAAAAAATTGTATGAGTACACCAAAACTTTAGAAATAAGATAGATGTTGCTTGTTTCGTGGTACAAGTTTTATTGTTTTAGTGTTTTATATTTTAATGTTCCATGTTGGAACTTACAAGGTTTCACATGCATCTTTCGTTTTTGTTAATTGATAAGTAATAACCAATGTAATATACTTAGAAATTTATATCTTTAAATATTATGAATTAGGCTCGTCGAAGCCGTAATAAATAAATAAATAAAATAAATGAAAACACCAGTGCATGCTCGTACTGCAGAAAATATTGTTGCTGTTCGCGATAGTGTGGCTGAAGAGCCGTCCACCTCAACTCCTCGTCGTGCCCAACAATTGCGCCTCTCACGCTCGTCGTTAATGAACATTATGCATAAATACTTGCATTTACACGCTTACAAGGTGCAATTGACTCAAGAACTAAAGCCTCTTGACCATTTCAAGCGTCGTCAATGGTCAGAATGGTGGCAAGAAATAGCAACAGTGGATGATCAATTTTCGAAGAAAATCATAGAGTCATTGAGCAAACAATTGAGACCAAGCTGAGAAAAACCATTTGATTGTTTGAAAATATTTTTTAATTGGACTTACAAAATGTAAAGGTAAGATGAAATGAAAACTAATTAATTATTTTTACATACTCGTATTACACATTTCAATATTTCTAGCCGCAATAAAACAAACGTCATCGAATGGAGTTTAGATTTAGTATTCGAGCGTTCCCAGGGGTCGCTGATCACGAATCTGACGTCTAAAACGCGAAGAAATTTAAAAAATGGCATCGAAAAAATGCGGGGTTAAAA
This sequence comes from Coremacera marginata, assembly GCA_914767935.1. Classification (NCBI taxonomy): domain Eukaryota; kingdom Metazoa; phylum Arthropoda; class Insecta; order Diptera; family Sciomyzidae; genus Coremacera; species Coremacera marginata. The sequence goes on from OU612044.1 coordinate 141,186,926, forward strand.
TAATTGTTTCAATATAAAAACTTTTGTTTTGAATTTTATTTTTAAATAAATATTTTTAAACTAAAAATGTTTACATTAAAAGTATATTTAAAAACATTGTTTTGAAAACAAAAGCTTTTGTTTTAAATTTTACTTTACAAACATTTGTGTTTAGCTTAAATGAAATTGTTTAAAGCTCTATTTCAAAAACATATTCGTTAAATATGAACACCATTTCATTTAATTTTAACACATATTTCCCTCAGTGTATGTATTTGAAAAATTATTATAAGCCCGATAAAACATTTCTATAAAATAATATCAGTTACTAAGTTTGAATGTTTAACACATATAAAAAAATATGTCTTAAATTTGGTTATAAATAGTCACCACTATAACGAATATAAATATTTGGCTGGTTATGTAAGTTTTAAGAATATAAATAAAAGTTTTATAAATTTTTTATGTATGGTTTTACGTTTCTAAAGAGTATTCGGCAAAAACACAGTGATCACATGAAATACTGTGTTAATATGAAATATTGTCTTAAATGCTACAATTTGATCAATTTTCAGAACAATCTAGCATAAACAAAGTACCTATCGTTGCATTTTTACCTAATTTTAATTATAATATCTATCTGTTACGCAATATTTTACATATATATTTACAAGTAAAATAGTATAGCTACGCCTTAAAAAAAATATGCGAGTTTCAACAGAAAATTATAATTTTTCTGATAAACTGAATTACAAGCGTAACCAAGGACATAAATTAAATCAACACAGAATTAATCCGCTCGTACAACAAAGAGCAAAACAACGATATGAAATTTTTGGAAAAACTGCCATAAAAAAAAAAACAATCCAAAAAAAGGGAACAAAACTCGCGAGTGAGGTTATTAAAAGGGTCACTTTACAGGACTTAAGCAAGACTATTAAAAGAAAACAAGGCAAAAAATATGAAAAACCATGGAAAAATACACACCGGAAATAAAACGCAAAATCGCTATGCCGGGAAGGAAAGACGAGTAAGCAGGGCGATTCAGAAGTGGGCAAACTAGGTCGTGTGATGGGTGTTGGAAAAACTGCTGCTTGTGTTTGCCAACATAATCGTTGAAAAATTAAGTTTGAAATTGCTTTTTAAATTAGCTGCTTAAAAGGATATGAATGGCAGCCATAGCATTGACAGGACAATTTTATTATGCTGAGGGAAGTTTCAAGACAATTGCGGTTAAAAAAGAGAAGAATAAAAAAAAAATCATCATTATATTTGATTTGTTACTCGTGCTCAATTGAGAGAAACCAACCCACACAAATAGTAGAAATTAACTCAACCATCCTCAGAGGCGGGATTAAGCAAAGCCTAGCATTTTTAAGTGGGCGCGAAAAGGATATTTTTGTAAATTTCTAAAAAACACCACAGAAGATAAAAAAAAAATACTAAGGAAATGTAAAGAAAATACGCAAAATTTTAAGGATATTACAAGTGTATTAAATGAACGTGACCCGGAAACTAAGCCGAATACTCGAAAGGGTGCTTGCAGGATACGCACGAAAAGGGACTTTGTAATTGAGAAGTCGCATTGGTGCCACAAACAATGCGCACTCCTTTAGAAGGATAATACAAAAATCAAATCAGAAAAAAATGAACGGTAAGTTATGAACCACCCCTCTACCATGGTTGTTAAAAAAAAATCCTGTCATTGTTAAGCATATTTTTTAATTAGCATTTAAATAGAATAAATAATAAGGAAAGCGCAAAGCAAAAAACTTCGTTTTGCTGTTAATCACGTTAGCTTTGGTTTTCTAGAGATATCTAAATATTTCGAAAAAAAAAAAAGAATTTATAAAAGGTAGATTTAATAATGTAAAAAAGAAAATATTTTCAAGTATCCCAATTCATCGTATTGGCAGCCCACGTCCATTCAGAGAAACTTTAAAATGACGAGCTCATTATTTAAAAATTTTTAATGAGCCTGCTCGTCAAGGATAATGATGAATGGTTGTGTTGAGCTTATGGTGAAGAGAGTGTGTGGTATAGAAGAAACGGTAAGGTACCTCTTTAGAATACATGCCAAAATTAAGACTGCGTAATCCTTGTATTGTCTGCGGCTGACATTCGAGTTCATGAAGCAGCCTTCCCAACATCATTAATAACATCTTTTTTTTTTTAGTAATCGTCATTATTTTGACTTATTATCACTTATTAACAAAACATTATTTAAACCAGTGCAAAGATATTCTTTTCGAAAATCCATTCGAGTTTTGACCACTAGAGTAAAAAATCTACATTTTTAATTTTAATGCTTAATTTATTCTGTCTCAAAAATCTAAACAGAAAAAAGCAGAAAAAAAAAACACCAAAACCTTACCTTAAATCGCTTCTAATGAAAGCACGTGCGTGGCTTGCATAGCAATGACATTCGAAAAATATGGCATCGTCGTGCTGCATATTAGCCAACATCTCCACTGCGCCTCAAAAGGATACTATTTCTCACGTGCATTTTTTTGCGCGCAGCCCATAATCGAAATCGTGTTTAGTTACAAACACAAAAAAAAAAGAAAGAAAAACCAAGAAAACGGTACTTAATTGCTTTGTTAAATTGACAGCGAAATTAGTTCAGAGCCAGTGAGGTTGAGTGCATGCGGAATATTAATTGAACGTATCTTTCCAATGAACACTTGCATGGTGTTGCTCATTAAACACTTCAATGGTGTTTAAGTAGCAATTTCGTTTTTATAGATTACATAAAAAGATTTATGCATCACTATAAAACAAACCCGCATTATTACAGGCAAAGAAATTTTTCGTTTACCGCAACTGAAAAATTCACCGACTATACTTCGTTTGCAACCTGCAGTAACCACAAACGAATATTCAGTTGTCTCTAACGAAAAAAATAAACAAAATACATCGAAAAAAAAACGAAAATATGATATGAATTTATGAATTATGAATTTTGAATGAAAATATGAATTTAATATGACTTAAAAACTAATAAGAAATAGAGCTTCGGCAGGGTACCGAAGCTAAAATTCCCCCCTGCGTCCGAATTCAAGTATATTCGAAGTCTTTAGCCACGACAGACATGATGACATTCAGTTTAATATATTTATGAAAGTCTTCCTATATTGATGACGTCACTTTGCATGGGAGTTATGCGTGTTTTTCATCCGATTTTGCCGAATATCGTAGATATTTTTTTTTTCAAGACATTTCCTTAAGGCGGTCTTCTCATTCAAAACCCATTTTTTGGACCCTTTTTAAAAAAATTCTTATTTGAAAACGCAAAGAATAATTGCAAACTTTTTTTATTTATTGTATTACAAAAGGTTCAAAGTAAATAAAAAAATTTTTTTGCCTCGATACGTGGGCTGTTCAAAAAGTAATGAGACTTCAAAGTTGGTGGTGAAAAAAAAAGGTGTCGTCACGGCGGCCACGATTCCGGGTCTCCGGAGCGTCTGAAATGAAAAAAAAACGGTGTTATAATCAGTATAGATGTAATTCTCGGGTGAACCTCAAGCTTAATTTTGTGATTTTTTTTGACAAAATGGCGGCCATTAAAAAAAAAAAGAATTTCAATTTCGGGTTTTTTTTTTGGTAGTTTAGTGTAAAAAAAAATAGTAAAATATTTTTTAAAATTATGGTCGAGGTTCACCCGAGAATGGTGACAATTCTGCGTCGATTCCATTTTGTTTCATGAAAATCGGTTCAGTTGAACTGGAGATATCATGGCCGCCAGTTCGAAAAACGTGGGTTCGAGATAAACGCGTTTAAAGTTTGAAGTAATTTTTTTGGGGAAAAAAAAAAAAAATCAAAAATGTTTAAATGCAGTTTTAAAAAGCTGACAATTTTTACTTACAAATATTAGTCGGCGATGCCAGCTCCATACAGGCCACCTTCCTCTTTTTCGTTGAAACTGCTTTCTGCTGCCCTCTCTGCTCTGCGAGCCGTTCTGCCAGCTTTTGATGATGCCGCAGCTCGAGTCTCTGATCGGTTCAATCTGTCTTCATTGCGAGATAGTGCGTATTCGTATGCGTTTTTGCCAATCGCAATACCCATCAAACCCATAATTTTAAGTATGGGTACAAAACCGTCGTTGAAGAGGCACGTTGCAATGAAATTGGCCACTTCGATGGTGCGTGCGCCTGAGTTGATGTGTTTGGGCGAAAGTGACCAAAGAACAGAATTGTAGGACTCATTGGAATTCTGAGTTTCAGATCCAAGGCATCTTTCAAGCAAATTATCTGCCGACAGCGCTTCGTAAGCTGGTTTTATTACCTCCATCACCTTCTTGTCCATCAGACCTTGCTTCACAAAAAAGGCTGTATCTTCTAAAGTATTTCGAATTTCTAAAAATCCTTTTAGGGGCATATTCACAACTACCCAAGCTATAAATAAATGCAAAAAAAAAAAGTTGAAAAAAAAGTTGCTCAATGAGAAGACCCCCTTAAGTTTTGTAGATTTTAGTGTAAAATAAAGCCACTTTGTATGAGAAATAGGCGTGGTTTTCATCAGATTTGGCTCATTTTCGAGCTTGATCTTAATTTTTTTAAAAAAATGCTTATTTTTTGTTTTTCATCGCGATAGCTTTAAAATTAAGGCTGTAACCGTGTCGACAGGCAGAAAGACACACGAAAATCGACTCAGGAGGTGATGCTGATTAAAAATATATATACTTTTCTATATCTGCCATGCCTCCTTATTGGCGGCACAAACGAAATGACAAAGTTAATATTTAATATTTATAATATTTATATTTATATAATAATATTTATATTTATAATATTTATTTGTTTTTAATTTAAAGTGCTCGTTTATGAGAAAAAAAAGTTCGTTTCCTACAAACGAAGTTTTAAATTACAACAAATAAATTCTTCATTTGCCGCAATTGAAAAATTCCATGCGTTTAGACAAACAAAATTCACTTCCTGCAATTAAATAACCTGTTTCCCACAACTGTTTCTGTTTCTCGTAACTGTTGAAACTATTGCAAAAAATGTTTTCAAGCACGATAAACGAAGTTCGTTGGCGGCAAACTGGCGATAAACGTTTTTTTTCTCTGCGCGTACAGAGACTTCGCAAGATCGGACGATGCTTTTTAAGCTAAATTTAAAAGAAGCGAACCACGGAAAGCTATAAATAGCAATAATCACTTCGTTACCACAGGAATGAGGGGATTCCTAGTTATCATTCTAAATACTTTCAAAGAATCAACCCCCCACTAAACTTATGGAAATAAATACCCAATCAAGTTGTCTGAACTTGAAGTATGTTTTACTTCAGGTCATTCTAATCTAGTGATGACCATACGCACTCAGCTTAAAACGCTTGCATGTGTGTGTAACATTAAAAGCTTATTACTGAAATAAATTGAACGTTAAAGCACTTTGAAAGATTTCTAAAATCTTTGAGTCCAAAGAGCTCTAACAGATCTACAAGAATTGAAATAGATATAAATAATTTATTGCTGTTACAATGTAAAATATTATAGTGCAATTTATAAATATTTATGGTACAATTTATAATAATATATTATTAAATATTAATTAAGATAATTCTGTACTTGCAAACTACAAAAAAGATTGTTTATATGAAGTAGATCTGCGTTTTTGAAATATAAAATGAAAACTGATATAACGAACTACACATCGCTTCTTCGTATTGCAACGTCAAACTTTTTGTGTGTATCAAGCGAAAAAAACGACGTTATCCTAACTGATTGGAGCTGAAAGCTTTTTAGCAGCACAAATATTTCTATATAGTATGTATACATTGCTTGTAAAGCTCTTCACTCGTGAGCCAGACATGATCGACGCTGTTCTAATCGAAAGTTTAAATGGGCAGAAACATTTTTCATTTTTATTTTAATTTTACTGATTTTTAATTTCGGAAAAATCTTTTTAGTTCTACGAGCAATAGTTTGCAATGTACGGCCTTGGTGTTCACTATGAACGCGGCTTTTTGTCTCAAAAAAGTGCACTGAAAGAAAGCTTATCTTAATATTACAAAAATTTTTTGTTCATCCAAATAATTTGTTCAGCTAATTTCCTATTTTTTGCAGCTACGCGTAGGCTGCACAGTATACAGATTTTCTGGATAAATTTTTTTTTATATAGAAATTTTTCAGTTTCGTGAATTTTATCTTGAAAACCACAAGTCCGAATTTTTTTTTTTTGTTGAGGGGTCAAATATTAAAATAATCAAAATAATCAAAATAATAGAAATTAACAAATCATTTTGTCTGGCTAAATTCCTCATTTTGACCACTGTACGACGGTCACTCAATGTAAATGCACTCTCCTTGTTTACACTTACCGGTCTACAGTGTTAGAGTTGCTTCTTGTGATCCTCAAAATTGAGCATTGTTTGATGCGTTTAATAGAAAGATAGGGGACTGCATTGATGCACTGTCGGCATGCTGTTAAGAAAAATATTTTTATACCCCAACGCGTAAGGGGGTATACTCCACCTGATTCGATTTCCGTTGTCTGTTCGTTTGTCCGCATGTCTGTCTGTCCGTCTGTCGACACGATTATAGCCGTAATTTTAAAGCTATCACCCTGACATGAAAAATATAAGCTTCTCTCTAAAAAATGGAGATCAAGTTCGAGAATGAGCCCAATTGGATGAATACCACGCCTACTTTCCATACCTTAATTTAAAAGTAAAATCCCTTAAAAATCCACAAAAATTTAAGAAATGCCTTGAAATTTTGCATGTATTCTTTGATCTTCAATTTAAATGACTATAAAATTTGGGAAAATCTGATGAAAACTACGGCTACCTCCCATACAAAAAAAAAAAAACAAAATGGCCTTTTCAGCCCTTGCAAGGACTTTGACCGAGCTTCTTATGATCTCAATTGTGTTGTGTGTGTTGTGAAATGTTTGAACACAAATGATCGAGAACTGGACCTACAAGTTTTATGCCGACTCCGAACGGCTTATGACCTCAAGAAGCTTTTCATAGCAGTTTTTACTCTCTGAGTTTTATTCTGAGTTTGACATTGTTTGCAGAGAGGTGACGGCCAATCAAAAAAATTAATTCAATTGAAAAAACTTTCTGTGTCAGGTGGGATTCGAACCAGGGTCCTCTGGTGTATGGGCCACACACACTACCCACTACACCACTGCCGCAACTAGCTCCTGTAAAAAGCGGCTTTATATAAACCGTAAAATCTCTTAAAAATCTGCTTAAATTACAAAAATTTCTTGGAATTTTGCACATAGGCTTCGATATATAATAAAGACCATCAATATGATATTTGGCAAAATCGGATGAAAAAAACGCCTACCTCTCATAAATATTGGCTTTACTTAAATCATAAGCATAAAACATCTCTTAAGAATCCGCAAAAATTAAAGAAATTTTGCAAAGAAGCTTTGATGTTTAGCACAAACATCTTTATATTTGGCAAAATTGGATGGAAACCACGCCTACTTCCCATACAAGTGGATTTGTTTTATACGTAAAATCTCTTAAAAATCAACAAAAATTTAAGAAATATCAGAAAATTTTTCACACAAGCTTTGATATATATAATATGAAACATCTTTATGATAGTAGGACAAATCGGATGAAAACTACGCCTACCTCCCATACAAAGTGACGTCATAAAAATAGAAAAACTTTCGTAAATATAAAAAACTGAATGACATCTTGTCGGTATGTACCAAGGCTCCACTAACATCGTATATCCAACTCATACATATATTGTTCGGTATAATGTGGAGTCTTTAGACTAGACAAGTGGGTGTGGCATTTTAATTTTAATCGAACTTCTGTTGCACCGAGCCTCTGATTTCAACCACATTTTGCACACATAATCCTTGGTAATTTGAACATTCTTAAGTTTATGAAAAATGGGCGATACTAGACATGGGGCGTGGCACTTTATTTTTAAACTAACTCCATCTACACAGTTTGGCAAATTTCAACCAAATTTCGTTCATATACGTATATTCTTTACTATTAGAGGGTCGCTGGTCAACGACGACGAGGGAGACCATGCCTCCGATGGATGGACCAGGCTGAGGAAGCCCTAACCGTACTTGGTGTATCCGATTGGAGAAGGCGTGCGCAAAGCAGAGGCGCCTGGCTAGAGCTGATGATGTCGGCCGAAACCCGGACACGGGTTGTTACGGCCACCTAAGTAAGTAATTATGAGAAATTTTAAGCCTACAAAAGTGGTTGAGATTGGACAAGAGGTGTGTCAATTTAATTCTAATCGAACTCCCTTTATACCATTTTTCCGATTTTAAACAAACTTTGCAAATATATTCTTTACCATTAGGAGCAGTCCGTAGTTTAAAAAAGTAGGCGAAAATAGACAGAGGCTATACTTTAATTTTTATGCAACTCCTACACCGTTTTTCTGACTTTAACTAAATTTTGCAAATATATTCTTGGGAATAATGAGCAGTAATTAGTCTTTAAAGTTGGGCGAAATTAAACAGGGGCGTACCACTTTCATTTTAATTTAACTCCTTCTATAGCCTTTGTCGTTTGAAATTTTCAACAAATATTCTTTGGAATATTGAGCAGTCAGTAGTCTAGAAAATTGAGCGAAATTGTAGGGTAGGAAGCGTTGCAATTTAATTGTAAACGAAAATATTTTACACCATTGGTATGACTTTACACATATGAACCAAATTTTGCACATATATTCTTAAGTCTAATGAGCAGTCTACAAATGACTCCATGTATGCAGCAGCTAGCCAGCTAAATTAAATTAAGCGTATGTATGACAGAAATATTTTTGCGCAAATTATACATAAACATTTTATAGACGGTTAAAGACTTCGAATATACTTCAATACGACCACGGGGGGTGGGTTATATTAGCTTCGGTACCCTGCCGAAGCTCCATTCCGTACTAGTATCTTTGAGAATGTTAAGAATAGCTTTCAGAAGATTAAAGTGCTTAAATTAAAAACTCATCTCAGGCTTAAACTTGATTTACTCACACCATCATAGACAAAAGCAATACAATGGTATGAAAATGTGTTCATATCACAAGAAACTATAAATTTGGCAGGTATAATACTATCACAATTTTCTATGAAACTTATTTTCGTCCTTTACATTAATGATATTAGGGTCTTATACAATGTATAAGACTATCAAGAACTGTTAAACTTATCAAAGATATCACTACATATAAACCAACACAAACTAAATATATTTATAAACAACTTTTAGCACCTTGTCAAATTTGTAATATTTTAATTGTAAAAAAAAATTAAGTAAATAATTCTTAAGCAGATGTTTTCAAGTCCTATTAAATAGACATTCCTCAATCAAAAATTTCTTAAAAGTATCTTAATAATGCACCTTTGAAGAGTAAAAAAGACTTAGTCATGAAGTAAAAATTTTTAAGCATAAAACAAAGGGGGCGATTAATGACAAAAGTAATATGTCAAAAAATTCCTTCACGCGTACAAAATATCCGACTAAAAACACTGGCGCGGCTTGTGCAGAGGTTAAAAAGATGAAAAATACATGCAAACAAAAATAACAAAACCTTAAAAGGGGTAGAAACACTCCACTTAAGAAAACCGCACAAATTAACCTTCATTGCTGTACGTATGTGAACAAGAAAAAGAAAAAAAAATAGACAGATATAACAACAAAACGATTAACCCTCCGGAAAAATTTTATATAACTTCATGCTTATAAAAAAAAAAATGGGTAATAAAATAAACACCACCAAATAGAAGTCGAAAAAAATCTTTCGGCGTCAAACTGTCAACATATGCTGAATATCATCCGGAAACGTCTGAAGGCATCAATATGTGTAAACGTACTAACACGCCAACACTTAAACAATAATGATGTGGGCGTATGCATACGTCTGCGGTTATATGCGTTCGAATCCACACATGAGCATCACACATGCCACACTTCCGTTTTATATGCCTCAGCGGAAACGGAAATAGCAACAAAGTGTTGACATGTATGGGAGCGTGTTAGCGAAATATTCCAAAATTCCTGCAGAATGGCTTCCTCTTCAATAAAAGCGGCTTTATATGAAGCGCTTAGGCAGAAAGGGTTACGATTTGGCGCAAAATGTGTTGCATGCTTTTAGGCAGGCCGTGCCACACAATATGTATGCATGTTTACAAATGTGAGAGCCAGCGTGCGTGCGTGCGTGTCGGCAATGAAGATGGTGTCAATAATCTGTTTGTGGAATTAAATCGTGAAATGTACTTAAGATTTAGTCTGGGAAATTCTGCAGAGGTTGGCAAAATCAGATGTTTCCAAGAGTTTTCAAGACTTAAATATATAATTGATGACTGATGATTATGATAAAGTTGGAATGTCCTTCTTAATGTATCGTTTTAAATTCCAGAAAAATTTCCAAAATTTAAAAACAAAACAATATAATTCCGGATATCACGAAAAAAAAATAAGAATTCAAAAGGATGATAAAGAGATTTAATAAATTCAGTGAAGTTTAAACACTTTATGTTATAAATATTAAACTTTTTTAAAATGTTTTGCTTCTCATAAAAATTTCATTATCCTATCACTTTCTTACATAAACAATTCACTTCTCCATTTTCTCGCCCCATAATATTTTATATAACAATAATTCTTGCATCATTTCAAAACAAAGCCAAATAAAATAACAAAAAACTAAAAAAAATAACAATATACAAATGCATTTAAGATTCTGAAATTAAACAACGTCGGCCAAAGATCAACGGAATGACAGGAAAAGCTGTGGCGAGTGGGCGCAACCATCATTAATTAAAAGTTTTCGCCACCACTCCTTTTTCCTGAACAGTAAAACCAAAAAAAAAAAAAACAAAGAAAGTAAAAAGCACAAATAAAAAAATCGGAAAATTAATTAAAAATCCAAAGTATGCGCTCTATAAAACAGGCGTTATTTCAAGGATTAAGGGCAAGCAGCTAGAAAGGGTTGAAAAAAACTGAACCTCATTTTTAGTTTTTAACAAAAGGAGCATGTTTTTAACGCTGAAAACATCAGGATACACTGTAATGGTATAATTGAATGATGAAAATTATATCGTACAACAATTTTAATGCTGCTACTTACAGTTTTAATTCAGAATTGTTTATTTTCTTTTTTATGATGGATTCTACTATAGGCCAATTTCTTATTTTCTTGAAATTACAGAATTTTAACAACAAAAGAGATGAATTTTGATTTTGGCAATCAAATTGTTTTTCACTAAACGAAATTATAATTTGGGAACATGTATATTAGACCGTTTCGGAAACGTATTTTTTCAAAAATCAACACACTCTACTGTGAATTTTTCTATATTTAATATACCTTTTGTTCAAAATTGCAAAATTCAGAGTTTCAGGAAACCTATGGAGAGTCTGCTATATCACGTACGCAGACATTTGAGTGGTAAAAATTGTTTGAAGAGGATCGTACATCAGTTGGCAACATCAGGAAACGATAAAAATATCAAAAAAGTAAAAGAAATTGTGCTCGAAAATCGTCGTGTGACCATAAGGTATATAGCTGACAAGCTTTATATATCGACTGGATCGGCGGACACTATTTTACATGATAATTTAGGCATGCGGCACGTTGCAGCGCGACTTGTGCCAATATTTTTAAATTTCATTAAAAAAGAGTTTCGCAAAACTCGTCGCTCAGGAGATGCTTTTAATGACCGATACGGACAATCATCTCATCATTACTGGTGACGAGACTTGGGTGTACGAGTATGACGTCAAAACAGCTCAACAATCTGCAGAGCATGATACAATTATAAGGTAGGTGCATTTGAGACACGCTCTCTCCGACAATAAAATAATAACAAAGCCGTAGGTATAATGTCAAAATCAGCCGACGTAGTTAAGGCAGTTTTATTTTGACTGCTTATATTTTACTATCGCGGCGCAGCTGCTGGTGCTGTTTTTGTTTAACAGCGAGGTTACTGTTGAAAGATGCGGTATCATATGTAAAAGAATAAATTTTATGTTTTTAAACAGCAATTTCCTTTGTAAAAATATATTTTGACAGTTCAAAGCAGCCGTACATAGTGACACAAATAAATTGGTTACTGCACAAACGAACTAAGTAGTCGAATGAAAAGATATTAAATGTTAACTTTTATTTGCCCCTTCAAAGCCAAAATACAATTAATTCTGTATTATATCTAAAAAAACACTGTTAATTTTATTAAATTTGTAGGTTTTTGCTTACTTTTCTTCCATTTCAGCACATAAAATCTGGGTACTCAATCTATTTATACGGCTACAAGTAAATTATACATCCCTATGGCTGAACGAGCAAACGGCGAATGTCAAAACTGACATTATACCTACGCCAATGTTTTGCTTTTTTATATTTATATCTCCGAGTTGCACCTACCTTATAATTCTATCATGCTGCAGAGTGGCGCTATCCAGATCAGCCGAAACCCAAAAAACCTCTACAAAGTCGTGCAAAAATGAAGTTGAAGTTGACTGTTTTCTTCGATTCTCTAAGTGTCGTTGGAAAAAGTTGGATAAATTAAACGGTCTAATGTACATACCTTAATTACATTCAAATAAAGCCAAACTTTTATTTGAAGAAGTATAGTGCTTTCATTTACAGCAAAAATTTATTGACCAATTTTGTCAAGATATCACAATTAAGTAATAACTAGTAAGGAATGGAGCTTCGGCAGGGTACCGAAGATAAAATACCCGCCCGTGGCCGAATTGAAGTATATTCGAAGTCTTTAGCCGTCTATAAAATGTTTACGCATAATCTACAAAAATATTTGTCTCATACGCTTAATTTTATTTTACCTATAGCTGGCACATATAGTAATTTGTAGACTGCTCATTATGCTGAAGAATATAAGTGCAAAATTTGGTTGGTATGTGAAAATTCATACGAACGCTGTTAAATAATTTCGCTTAAAATTAAGTTGCCACGCCCCGTTCAATTCCAGCCAATTTTTTAGGCTGCTGACTGCTCATTATTCCAAAAAATATGGAAAGTTTGGCTATAGAAGGAGATTGATTTAAATTTAAATGGCGCGCACCTGTCTAATTCCGCCTAATTTTTTAAACTACTCACTGCTCATTATTTCAAAGATTATATCTGCAAAATTTGTTTTAAATTAGAAAAACGGTGAAGAAGGAGTTCGATTTGAATTAAAATTCACACGCCCCTTGTCCAATCCGACCCCCTTTTGCAAGCTTATAACTTCTCATTATACTAAAGAATATATGTGCGAAATTTGGTTGAAGTAGGAGAAACGGCATCGATGGAAATATATTAAAAATAAAGTGCCACACCCCCTCTCTACAATCGCCCACTTTTATAAACTACAGACTGATCCTTATGCCAGATAATATGTGTGCAAAATTTGGTTTCAGTCGAACAAGCAGTGAAGAGGGAGTTCGATTAGAGTTAAATTGACACGCCCCTTGTCCAATCCTACCCACTTTTGTACGCTTAAAACTTTTCATTATGCTCAAGAATATACCATATGTAAAAAATTTGGTTGAAATCGGCAAAACGGAGTAGATTGAGCTAGTTTAAAAATAAAGTGCCACGGCCCCTGTCTAGTAACGCCCAATTTTATAAACTTACTCTTAAGATTGCTTAAATTACCAAAGATAATATTTGCAAAATTTTGTTGATGTCTGACACACGCTGTTGAAGAAGTTCGATTAAAAGAAAGATACCACGCCTACTTCCAAGTCTAAGGACTTCCATATGTGTATATAGAATATATGAGCAAAATTTGGTATGTGTTGGATAAACGATGTGGCTGGAATTGGGAAAACGAAAGTTTTTCTAAGTTGATGATGTTTCTTTGTATGGGAGGTAGGCGTGGCTTTGATCTGATTTTACCAAACATCATAGAGATGGTTAATTCTATATGGTATATCAAAACTCATGTGTAAAATTTCAAGACATTTCTTTAATTTTTGTGGATTTTTAAGAGATTTTACTATAAAAATGAAGTCACTCTGTATGGGGGTAGGCGTGGTTTTCATCCGACTTTTCCAAATTTCATAGCAGGATTAATATTGGAGATCAAAGCTTACGTGCAAAATTTGAAGACATTTCTTTAATTTTTGTGGATTTTTAAGATATTTTACTATAAAAATGAAGTCACTCTGTATGGGGGTAGGCGTAGTTTTCATCCGATTTGGCTCATTTTCGAACTTGTTCTTCATTTTTTAAAAGGAAGCTTATATGTTGTATTTCATCGCGATAGTTTTTAAATTATGGCTGTAATCGTGTCGACAGACAGACAGACAGACAGACAGACGGACACACGGAAATCGACTCAGGAGGTGGTGCTGATCAAAAATATGTATATATTTTTCTATACCGGCCACGCCTTCTTCTTGGCGTTACAAAGGGAATAACAAAGTCAAGATACCACTTACTCAGTACGCGTTGGGGTATAAAAATGTATATTGCGATTTTTCGAGTTGTGCATTTTAATATGACTATATGCACAGGAAACTTAAAATCTCGTTTTGTGCTGCCGATCGCTCAATGCACAAAGCACTAAGGAAAGATTGGCCCATTTTATTATATTTTTTTTTTTTTAAATATCAGTAATCAATTAAAAAAATGTTTTCTGCTTCTGTGTTAGAATTAGGTAACACAGTAATACTAAGCGACAAAAATTTGCATTGTTTATAGTTTTTATTACAGTCCACATTTTGTAAATTGATAAAGTACATAGTCTTTCTTTTTCGGCAGAACTAAAAGATATACCATATTTATTGGTCCATTCTAAATATAGTTTTACTGTATCTACATCATCTAATATATTTGGTAAAGCAATAAGGTGTATTAAATCGTTTCTGTTGTTAATATATAAAAACTGCATTTCTGAAAACATATTTCTGTCGGATAACCTTTTCGACATTTCTGAAAAGGAAGTTTCGATGCAATTTCAAAACATTTGTTTGCTTCTTATTCCTTGGTGTATTTCAGAAAATTTTTTGGTATTTAAGTTAAAATTCGCAGCAACTCAACAATAAAAATAATGCACAAAATGCTGAGGCCAGTAAGCTTAAAATCAAGGCTTACTGACAATGAGTTAAAACTGCTCCTTTTCTTCAATTACTTCATAAATAAAAATATGTAAGAAACACAACTTCATCAAAATAAACTTTAAATATATTCACTTAAGAGATGGACATATATCAAGTTTTTTTTTTTTATTTTGCCGTGTTAGGATACAACTATTTTAAAATAAGTGGCACATTTCGTGTAATCACGATACTTTCAAAGGGGTGGAGCAATTCCGAACGTATGTTAAAATCTTAAAATGATTTTCCTGAAGAATCAGTTTTTTTAATTTATGACAAGTAATGAGAATATTGAAAAAAGTCGACATTTTTTTAGAAAATATTTGCAATTTAAATTATAATTGATAAGAAATAAAAATCTATACAAATTTTTCTTAGACTTTGCTTGCGAAAAAAAAAAAATTTGTTCAGTCGATTTTGGATGGCAAGAATGTGAAGAAAGTTTGGCATTTAACGTTTTTGTGGCAAATTTAAATATCATGCGAATAGTTTTTCGAAAATTTCTTTCCTAACAAGATAACTTTAAATTTAAGACTTATTAACTTTATTATAGTACAGTGTTATAGTATAGTACAGTGCTTTTAAAAATCTAGCAAAGAAAAACACTTAAAGTACACTTTTATAAAAAACTTACGACTATTTTAAAATCGATATTTCTGGCACATAATAGAAAAATTGCCACCAAAAATTAATTGTTCGTCCTATTTTAGCAAACAGTATAATATTAGAAAGAGGAGAAGAAGAAAAGAAGAAACCAATTCCAAAAACTATTCGCGCGGGCTATGGTATGTCAATTTAAAAAAAAAAAAATAAATGGTCATTTCAGCCCTTGAAAGAACTTTGATCGAGCTTCTTATGATCAATTGTGTTGTGTGTGTTGTGAAATGTTTGAACACAAATGATCGAGAACTAGACCTACATGTCTTATGCCGACTCCGAACGGCTTATGTTCTCTCGGTTTATGTTCTCTGAGGTTTGCCGTTGTCTGCAGAGCGCTATGTTAAATTGGCCGACGATATGTCGTAACAAAAATATTTAAATGTCATAATTTTTTTCAGGTCTTTTGCCATCTTAAATTGACTGAATAAATTTGGATAATAAGACGGTCTAATACATCTACGTATTAGTTTAGATACGTTTTGAACAAACAAAAATACTTTTATTGAAATATTTTAATTGTTTACCGTGAACAGTAGAACTCAAACGCGGCAAAGTCAAACAACGGCGAGTAAAAAGAGTGATTAATGGGTATGCTCAAGAAAGTTGTTTTGTATACAAGAGTACTCATTGGTTATTTTGTATAAATATAAAAGAGTGCGTAAAAATTATACACAAAAATAAATCCGAATTTTTAAAATTAAGCAAATAGTGCATTCGATATTTGAGTTGTACGAATGTATATTATTAGTACACTGAGGGAAAAAATATTGAATTTATCCAAAAACGTTTCTAATTCATCGAAAAACCAGGTTGTTTTTGAACCATTGACAAATTTGCATAAATCAAATACGTAAATATTTAAAGTTTTCAAAGCAAAACAAAAAAAAAACAAATTTTTAAAGCAAATCACCCAGACACGGGTATGAACCCGGGCATGTCGCTTACAAAGCAAGCACCCCAACCAGTATGCGACGACGCCACAATTTAGGTGTAAAATTTGGTTTATAATAACAGAATAACTTATTAGCAAATTTTTAAAACAAAACAAAAAGTATTGCAGCCAGCCAGGTTTGAACCCGGGCATTTTGATAACAAGGCAAACAATTGAAAAAGTATTGAAAAATTTGTTTCTTAATAACAAATAACAGGATGTTTGATAAATTAAACCAAATTTTGTATAAAAATATTTAAATACCCAAAAAAAAAAGTGTTCGAAAGAAAATATTTGATTTATCGACATAAATATGCACGGGCTTGGATAATTTTAATATTCGTTTTTTTTCTAAGTGTATTAAAATTTATATTTGGATTGTATGGAAGACTAATATTGTAGTTGTTTCGGCAGCACTGTTAGTAATAGTATTCGTTATTTGTCAATTTATCACTGGTTCATCTCCAAGTCGACAATCTTCCCCCCTCCCACTTCCTTGTGAGCGATATAGGGTCTTAGATGGGTCCGTAATATGTAGCCCCTAATTAATTGGTTGGGCCCCTAAGTGTAGCCACTAATCAAACAATGCACTTTATGAAAAATTTTCCTAATTATTGTAAACTAGTTTAAAAGCCCGTTCTACGACGGATTGGAAGCATTTACGCTCAAACTGTAAATATTTTTTTGCCTTTATTACAGTCCTTTTAGAACATTCACTGTCCAAAAAAATGTTTAACCTAAAAGTATGCACACACATAAAAGGTAAGCATAATGCTCTGTCACTGGTTAGTATCAAATGAATTTTCTGTGCATACTTTCAGGCTGCATTTTTTTCAGAACAGTATGTGTTGGAAAGCGCTGCAATAATGTCAAGAAATAATTACAGTTTGAGCGTTACTTATGGAGAAGCAGCATGCTTTCCTTTTATATATTAAGAAGTTCTCAAGTAAAAAATTACTTAGAAATATTTCATAGACAAAATCAAATTGAAAGCCTTTCCAATAAAAAGAAAAATAATCACATTATTAAATATTTTTAAAACTGAGCTCTTGGGGCTACATGAGCCCGTCTCACTCTTGACTAAACTTCGTCTTTATTTAGCAAAAAGTTCTTTCTTAATTTTCAACCATTGATGCTCGTACCTACATAAGTTGATTTGCAATAAAGTGTCTTTGAAAAATCTTTTGTAAAAGTTGCTGCTGCCCTGGCATTCGCACCCATTCGTTTACGAGTATCTTTTGAGTCATTAAACATGATACCGACCACCCACACTTGCCACACAGCGAACGGTACGTAGACACAAACATTCACTGCCGATAACTAATTCCGTTGCAAGATATTGAAAAAACTCAAGCAAGTCTTAATGGATGAATGGAATGAATGAATGAACGAACGAATGAATGGCATAGAAGCTGCATAAAATTGAACGTTGCTAAAGCACTTAGAAGTTTCTTCGATGTGGGTTCATGTCCCATCGATGCTGCCAATCAGACAGAGCCAGTAGAAATCCTACCGACCGGGTTGGTTGTACGACAGACTGGCTGTAGTGGTGAAGTGGTAATTGGCACTAGTTTAATGCAGTTATAGCCAAAGATTGAGGCAAAAGTCCTTTTGCTTTGTAAGACAAGCACAAAACTAATAACGATAAAGTCCTTTTCATTGGAAGCAGCAAAGCACTTTTTGTTTCCTGGAACAAGTAAACTAGTTGTTAAGGAAAAGTTTTTTCACTTCTTTCTTTCTATTTTATTCTCGATTCCTTTTAATTGTTTTTGTTTTTCTTCTGACGTTTTGTTCTGAAATGGAGAATATTTTCTCTGTTTTTTGCCGATGATATCATTGATTGAGTTGTTCAAACTAAATTAGTTGGAAAATTTTGTTAAGTTTCATAATTAAGTTAAGCTAATGTGGTGGACGTTGTACGAAGGGTTAGAGCAGACGACAACTCTGGTTAAAAACTTTAGAAGTCAGTCTGGTAAGATGGAAATAATTTATTAGATATATTTTGTAAAATTAAACTTGAAGTAAGTTACAAATGCTATAAGTATGGCGCTCTGGAAAAATTGTGTCTTGAAAATTCCGCATCTACATTATTTTTTAATATCTAAAACCTGCATTTTTGGCAACTTAACAGCGACGTAGGAAATAACTTAAGACTATAAATGAAATGACCGTCACGAATCCTTTCGGTGTCCTTCGCAGCGGAACAAACACACCCCCACTAGGATGAATAGGCAATGGAGCGCAAAGAAAGGATTACAAGATGACAACGTTCCGGAATAATTTGTTTTTGTTAATATTTTTTTTGCCCGCTCCCCCCTCAGCGCAGCAAAACGCGCGGAAAATTGAATAGCGTAAAGTTGCTGGTTGCCGTTTTTTGCGACGATTTCTAATTAAATGCTTAATGTTCTGTTTCGCTATGCTGAGCAATTTTTGTGCCATAGCCGTTGAGTGGTGCGGAATTTTTATAACTCGATTGGTTGTTATGGAAAAG
The DNA here is from genome assembly GCA_914767935.1 of Coremacera marginata. Classification (NCBI taxonomy): domain Eukaryota; kingdom Metazoa; phylum Arthropoda; class Insecta; order Diptera; family Sciomyzidae; genus Coremacera; species Coremacera marginata. Next base: position 141,206,032 of record OU612044.1, read on the forward strand.
GGTTCGGAAATCGAAATTTTAATGTTTTTCTCTTTAGTTATGTGGATTTTGCAAATTTCTATTTAAGCCTACTCTCAAAAAAATCAACCAAAGCTCTCTTAATACCAGCATCTTACATTTATTTCTGACTCGAGCATTAAACGAAGGCGGTCGATCAGGGGGGTGCACTTCATACAGTTGTTTGTTTGATTTGCTTAAAGCACTCCTGGTTTTCAATTCCCATGCGCCTGCTGAAGTTTGTTCTGCCCTGTTTATTAATTCTGTACAGAAGTTTCTCATCAATGTTCTTAAATACGTCTTTATAATGAGTCTAAAAATTTTATGGAATTGTTGAAAAAAGGCGATTAAAAACTTCCTCCGTCAATGTGTTTGATTTTGAGGACATATTCTTTTTTTTCTGTTTATTTAATTATCTTATACTATGTCTGTGCTTTTTGTCGTTATCATCTGTTTGTGTTCCCTTTTCAGTTTTTTTTTTTTTTGCTAGCACTTTTAATCTGCCTATTTTATTTTTAATTTTTCTTTGATGTATTTTTTTTTTTAAATTCTTTCTTCATTAATGGTCAATTATTTGTTTCGTTTCACTTTTCGTTATTAATTCACTCCATTGATCTATTGGGTAAAGTTTTACATATTATTTGAAAATAGCAAATAAACAATTATTTGCTAATTAGTCATTTTTATTTGAGTTTTTTTTTTTCTCTTCAAGCTTAAAACATTAAAACATAAAATTTCAACATGAAAAAATATTTCTTTTTTTGAGTTTTTATAGGCTTTAGTTTTACAGAACTAACGTTTGCTATTAAAAAGTTTATTTGGAAAAAATATTATTAATTAATATTTCTTGAGCTGCAATTTATGTTAATGCCTTGCACGGGCAACGACATAGATAAAGCGTTTTAGTCTTCAATTTTCAGCTTTTAACTTTAAGTCTTGTAAATCACGACATTTTTGTTCTCTTAAGATATTTATTTATTTATTTCATTTATTTGATTTAAATTGATAATTCACTGTACCATAGCATTTCTCTTTTAGGTAGTATAAATATGGTTAAATATTAAACATGAGTTTAAAATTATAATTCATCTTAACAACTAGAGATTAAAACACAAATGTAATGAAAATAATATTAATAACTAGGTTTTACCCGGCGCGCTTCGCTGTGCTCCGCACTTACTTACTTACTTAGGTGGCCGTAACAACCCGTGTCCGGGTTTCGGCCGACCTCATTAGCTCAGGCGCCAGGCGGCTCTGGCAGCTGGACACCTTTATAGAAAATGGTGTGATTACGATGCACACGCGCATTTCGTACGATCCCCTCTATGATGATGTTAAAGAGATCGCAAGACAGTGGATCGCCTTGCCTGAAACCTCTTTCGGTATTGAAGGTTTCGGAGAGGTCATTTCCTACCTTGACTAATCAACTTTGCAGGCTTACCGAACTCAGACATTGTTGCGTATAGGCAATCCCTTCTCGGGCTATCGAACGCTGCTTTAAAATCGACACAGAGATGGTGTGTGTCAATTTGATTTTCGTGGGTTTTCTCCAGGATCTTTTAGTGCTCCACACTAGTCTCTTGAAAAGTGGGCGTATAGTCAGGCCACGTCCTTATCCAATAATTTCCCACTACTCTTGTGTGTCTGTTTGCTTGAGGCTAATTTAATAAGAGTCCATATATGTATATACAGTGACTGCTTGTACATACAGTGACTGCCGCTTGAATCAATAGACCTCACATACAAAGCGTGGTATGTCACTATCAAAGCACTTACAATTTTCATGATTTTTAAAAAAGTGGGTGTAACTATAGTGCAACTGCTGCCATTTTTTGTGAACTTTCCATTTAAACAAAATCACCAAATTTTAGTCTTATACGAACAAAATTATCAGATATGGGTATTGAAGTATTTTCTTATATATATTTTTTATTTATTTTTATTAATTTATCCAGCTTGCGTTGCTACGCCTAAAACAAACATCTTTTATTAGACCCTTCGTTTGAGACCACACTCATTGTCCAATGCCCGTCTTCCGGCATCAGGACATCACCAAATAATGAGAAAATCCATTCTGAGATTCAATGTTCTGTGATTATTATTTCCAAAGCTGCTTGATATCCCCTGTCCAATGCCCGTCCAAGTTTTCTATTAGAAGGACATCGCCAAGTGGTAACTCCATTCTGAGCTTAAATATTCTGTGACTTTTACTTCCAAAGCTATTCGATATGAAAAATTTGGCTTATATGGGCGTAGCCACACCCCTTTGTCCAATGCACATCCAAGTTTTCTATTAGAAAAATATTACCAAGTGGTAACTACATTCTGAGCTTCAATGTTCTGTGCATTTTTCTTAATTTCCCAACCATACATTTTTTTTTCGTCAGTAATAAGATATTTAATTTTTGAGCTCAAGCTTCAGTCTTCAGAAAAGAGAGTATTTTAATTTGATTCAAATTATCAAATAAACCTTTTTTATCACATAGATATCAATTTCACGGTACAAATTTTTTGCGATTTGAATTTTAATTAACTTACAGATTACTTTTTAAGCATAGTCGAAATATGAATTTTAAAGCTGATATAAAGCAAAGTCCTTGGAAAAAAAATCTACTCACCTCTATGCCAAATAGCAATACCATGATGTAAATAATTTCTGAGCTAAAGTTCTAAAACTAAAGTGAATCACCCCCGAATAGAAAAAGTTAGAATTTTTTGCAATATTTGTACAACAGCGCCCTCTGGCTTTCCAGATAGTGCCAAAGAAATAGTACCAAAATACTTGCCGTACTCGAAGATTTCAATACTGATTAGCATCCAAATTGAAAGAGCAGTTTTGGAGTCTCTCACGATTTTTTAGAAGATTTGTACTACGGCAGTCTCTGATGTGAATAAATTTAAAATACTCGCTCTTAAGTTAAGGAAACTTGAACACTTGAGAACACCTTAAGTGTCGTGCGTTTTAACAGTCAACTTTTAGGATACACTTAAGAAATTTATTTTTCATAGGCAACACTTAAAAAACATATGTTTTTTAAGCGAAGCTTTTTACTCCTCGTTCTATGATTTGCTTGGAGTGAAATCTGAAAAATTTTCGACAGATTTTTTTTTTGGAAATTTGATGGTTTCTTTGTTGCTAGTGCTTATTACAACAAGAAAATTTAATACTTTAATATTAAATACTAAAAATAATATTTAGCCCACCAGAGGATCGAACCCACGTCCTCTTAAACGAGAGTTCAATGCAGTATCCACCAGGCCACACAGACTTGTTAGAAATAGTTGTTAATTCAATGCTAATTATAACAGAAGCTATGCTGCAAGAGAACGTCACCATCTATCAATAGATAGAGAATTGTGTATTTGCTATGCTACAACTATCAAAAATTTGCTATTATTTGCCACAAGGTGTCTCCAGCATCGGTTTGTTTGTATTGTGAATGCGTTTGTGGTGCTGTTGGTACAAAAAAAATTAGCAGTGTCCACAAGTGCGTTTTTTAATGTCAAAAAAATAGATGATATCAATAAATATGGAATTAACAAACGCATGCATGAGTCAGTGCAGCCAAGTTCACAACCATGTGTGGAGAGTTAAAATGGAGAGTCGCTGGCATTATATGCCCGTATATGTAATTGGCGTGGAAATTTGACATTCAACAATAAAAAAATAAGCAGTAAATATGTTTTCTGTATATATGTAATTTATTTTATGTTATTTTAAATTTTTGAATTTAAAAGAAAAAATTATTAAGCTATCAAATCTATGTAACTGCGAAAAAGCTTCGCTTCTCTCGTGTGTCCAACGACGCACCAGTGTTTTTGTTTATGTTCTTCCAATAATTTTAAAAATGTAAATAAAAATGGGAAATAATTTGCGGATACCTCACCAGTTCTTTTTGCTAGATATCTTGGATCTTATGTGCTCCAAAACTATGTAGGCAGTTTCCTTCGAAAAGGTACTCAAAAGTCATTGTCATTATACTTGAAAGTGTTCTTTTCTTCCGCATTATAATAACTTGCAACAGCTCCCGATTTCTTCGTCACTTACAGCCATGTACACATAAATAGCACATTAACTGTAGTTATAATTTTTGACACTCCAGTGTGACGTTGTTTAAAACTCCGAGAGAGATGTACCGTTACTTACTTTTATTTGCTCAGGCCATCTCTTTCTGTATAGGCATGTATGATCTGCTGTGGTCATATAAATAGCACACATGTTAGTTGGTGAATAAAAGTTAACAAGATCGGGTGTTTGTAAATATTTTTGAGTTTTATTCAGTTAATTTCGCCGATTCTAAATAAAATGGGTCGTGGCAAACATTGCACCCCGGAAAAAAGGTCTATAATTCACGAACTAAGTCGAAAAGGCAAAAAACAATCTGAAATCGCGGATATTCTCTAAATTTCGCGAAAAATGGTATATAATGCACTCAAGCTGGTTACATCAAATGGTTCATATAATTTCGAGAATAAGCCGCGCAATCCTAGACCGCGTAAAACCACCGCTTCTACTGATAGACTTATAGTTCACAAAAGTAAGGCTGATCCTTTCAAGTCAGCAAAGCAAATTATGAGGGAAATAAATGAAAAAATAGCCTTAATTTTCAAGAAAACTAGTATTTAGAAGACTACATGAAGCTAATCTTTATGGACGCATTAGCCGAAGAAAGCCGCTCTTAACAAAAAAAAAAATTTAAAGGATCGTTTAGCGTTTGCAAGAGCCCATGTGAATAAAGAAGACCAATTTTGGAATAACGTGCACTGGACTGACGAAACTAAATTTAATAGGGTTGGACTAGATGGAAAAACTTTTGTTCGGCGCCCCAAACGCCAAGAGTTGAATACGAAGTATACAAAAAAATTATTAAAGCATGGATGAAGAAATTTATTGGCTTGGGGAGCTATTTCCTGGCACGGCATTGGGCCAATTTTTCGTATACCAGGAATAATGGATAAAAATATGTATTTAGATATTCTTAATAACCAGATGGAACCATTTGCATTTGAGAAAATGCCTATGAGGTGGACTTTTATGCACGATAATGATCCAAAACACATAGCAAAGGTTGTGATTGATTGGCTAAAAAAGGAAAAAATAAATATTTTGAATTAGCCGGCTCAAAGCCCAGACCTCAATCTTATAGAAAATTTATGGAATGATGTGAAGGTCAGTATAAGCAACAAAAATTTTCGAAATTAAGATGAGTAATGGAGTGGAATTGAGAAGACTTGGTATTCTATTCCAAAGGATAGCGTCAGGAAGCTTGTAGAGAATATGGGACGAAGATGTCGGGCTGTTTTGGGCAAGTCGGGATACAGTACCAAGCACTAGTAAGCATATTCGTAAGCTCATTGTAAAATAAAAATAAATCACTGTCTTTTTTTTCAGAAACCAAACTGTGCTATTATATACGTCCACCTCAGATTTTTCATTAATTTTCTAATTTTTAATTCGTAATTACAAAGTTACTACTGATTTTAAGTTTTTAATGTTTAAACTCAAATACCATGAAATAAATTCTTGTTTTCCTCTATGTATTTTATTTAAATTTATGTGAAACACCCTACATGTATTTTTGTGCTATTTATGTGTCCACGGCTGTATATCAGAATCAATGACTAAATTAACTTGTAAATATCTTTGTTCCAACAAACGCGAATGCATTTTGCTTATTCTAAAAATGGGAAACAGCTGATTCTTGAGGAGACCATAAGCGTCCAACATTGGCAGCTTAAGGAACCCTCAAGTGCACCTGTATTTTCTGCACTGTTAAAATGATTATAAAGCTTAAGGTTTCCTTAAGCGCTAAGCCGCCCTTAAGACTGCATTGTTATATTGATCCTTAATTTTTCCAAAAAAGTTAAATTAAAAAAGCTTATATTTTTACAAATATTTAATTTAGTTCACAGCAATTATATAATATTTAAAAGTTTTTGCTATTTTTTTATGTTATACTTTTCAAAAGAATTCTGACTTTCGACAGAAGAACTGTAAATGCACCTTAACTACTTGTTTCCAGTAGATGTTGAAATTTTCATAGATAAAATGTCGATCCTTAAACAAAAAAAAAATATTAATTTCTTTAAAATTACTTTTAAGATTCGAATTTATTATGTAATACGTCGTCAAGGAAACACCACAAAAAGTAGATAGTCAAAATTAAGGAGAGGTTTCTTAACTAGTGTTCAATTTATTTTAAAAAAAATATCATTGAATAATATTTTAAGTAAGGGTTGTCCACCGTTATAAGGTATTTTCATCTTCAATTTACCATAGCCTCTACATTTTGGAATGAGACTTTGAATTGATAATTTACCAGTTTGTGGGCTCGATATTATCTATAATACCTTCATATTCAGTGCTACTTAATGCAGAAAAAAGATACTTTTCGAATATTGCTCTTATTACACCGGCTAACATATTCATAAGGCAATTTAAGCAAATCATAAGAACAGCTCAAATGATGGCCAATTTATGCTAAGCACAATAGTCAGTTTATGTCTTATGGTAACCAGATATCAACAACAAATAGCATCCCACACAATATGAAGCAATATTTTATGCCACGATAAAAGTATTTGCAACATATAAATATAAGTTTATGCAAAAAAAAAAAAAAAATAAAAAGCAAAAAAAAAACGAAGGATATAAAAAAAAAAATACAAAAACCCACACTTGACCAATTGATATGTGAACTTTGTGACTTTTTATGCTTTACAGTCAACAAAAAATGCTTCGGCTTGAACTAGCCTTCTTATTCTTCTATTGCATTGGCAGTTCGGTTGTCTTGGCAGGAAATTTTCTATAAGCCGCTTGTATCAATAAAAATTCGATTATATATGCGATATATTTTATGTTTTACAAATAATAATATATCATTTATATTGACTTCCTAGGTATGGATTTTTTTTTTTACTATAGACCTTTGTAGATGACCCAACATGTTGAGTCTACCCCCTCACACACAAAATCCTGCTAGCTGCCGCCTTAAGCGGTCAAACGTTTAACGTATCTTGTTACACATTCATTGTAACTGCAACATAGATAAGAGTGAAGAGCAGTAAAGTTGGAAATGGGGGTGGAGGAATGGAGTGAGAAGGTTGTCCACTCACATGTCCTGTGCTGTCAACAGAATAGAATTATTATTTTTATATATTTCTTTTACATGCGCTTAAGTGCTCCTGATGCGCATATAAATATTTTAAGCAGGTCCTTGTTGTTGTTCCTCTCAAGTAGCTTATCATCTGTGCTGTCGACGAGGACAACGGCGACGTGTTTGTTTTTTACGATGACCCTCATTGCTTTTGTTGTAAAGCGCCTTATGCGAGCACAAACTAAATTGGCTACTTTGGATGATGTCCTTTTAGTTGAAGTTTTTGAACTTCATCGGTTTTTCTTTACGAAAAAAAAAAAATCCGTTTATAAATTTATTTCATTTTGAACTGATTGAAGTTCTGAGCCGCTTAAGAATAGTGTAGTTTCGTCTACTGATTATTATCCTTTCCAGTTCATTTAATTAGCAAGCGTATCCAAATTGAAGTTTTCGGCATGTCTTAGACTTGCTAGTTTTTCAATATTAATAAGGCATTTTGTTAAATAGGTACTTTCCCTAGGCACAGATTTCCTTTATTATATGATACTGACCAAGCTCTCAAGTTTGGTGTGTGGATTTTAGGGTATAATGCAAGCTACAAAAAGTAATATAAAATAAACATAAATATGGGAAGATTTTTAAATATGTTTGCAAATCGTTTAGCTTGATGTTATTTTTTGTAAGATATAGGGTGTGTGCGAATTAAACTAAATTGCTCCCTAAACTAAATTAAGGTAAATTAGATAAGTTTTATTAAACCTGATTAAGGCTAATTACAAATAGGTTAAAGGTTAAGAAATGTTATTATTCTCATCTCTTAAGAAATGTCATTAATTTAGAGGGCATTTAGGTAGCTCGGAATTTTTCTAAATTAATTTAGGAAACACTGCTTTATCGACACAATTCAGTTTAGGTGGCAATTTAGTTCAATTCGCACACACCCATAATATGATACTATGACCAAAGTATATTTTAATTGAATGAATTAACTTATATAAGGCCTTCTCCATCTTAATCTTTTTAAGGCATCAACACCGTTTGGACGCCAAGATTTTAGATATTTCTCACGACCTTTTATAAATATTGACATATTTTGACATTATCAAACTATAGCTTTGAAGTGAAGAAACAAAATGGCGTCTTAACTCCGACCCAATATGGTCGGTTGATGCCAATAAGCCTTACATGACAGCATGGGCGTCCGCAGGATTTTTCCTAGGAAGGGGCGAAAGTATTCGTGGAAAGTTTACGCATTTGGGAATTATTCGGGAATGTTCATTAAAAAATATGGTCTATGGAATTCTATTTTCTGAAATGTCTGCTGAAAATTTTGTGAAGATTGTCGCAACTTACACCGTTCCCCTGTGTCTATTCTAAATTTTTGTAAGATGTTTCCTTTGTTCATTCTATAAAAAAAAAAATTGGTCAGAAGTAAGGCTGTATCTGAAACACTCCTAAATATTTAATCATAATTCTTTTAAATTTTCAATCTTGTAACACAAAATTGTATTTTAAAATCATAAGGTATTGTCATTTTGTAGGACATCGTACAATTTTTGAAATATCAAGGACTATTCATATAATGCAAATTTTTTAAAAGTTGCAAAAAACGGGACTCAAACTTAAGGGAGTATTCCTAGTTGGCAAAAATTTATTTAAAATTTTATTTTTTTGCATATTTTTATAGCATGAATATTTGAGAATATCGCCAAAATTAGATTTGCTTAATTTGGCTACTTTTTGAATGCAACGGACTTGAAGCAACCACCGAATTTCGTTCAACGCGTTCTTTAGTAGGTAATCACTTGTTTGGATACGGATTTTAAAAATAAATGAATACACATTTTAGAGCTTAGGTATTCGAATATTGGCAGCGTTTAGTTCACTTTGAATTGAGTTATAAACCGGACCCGCGCGCATACAGTTTTGAAAAGTACAGTTTTGATAAAAATTTTTGTTTGTGCTAAAGACAATGGATAGAAAAAGTAATAAAAATAAAAGAAACACTGGTAGCAATCGAAAAACTCGTCCCTTGAAACACCAGTTTCGTGGTAACCAACACGAAAGAGATGAGGACACAGAATTCACAAGTACATCGGCAAAAAAATTTAAAAATAATGAATAATGAGCCTAATGGGCATCCCGATTTGCAACGCCATATATGATTTCGCCATGTCTCGGGACAAAGAACGTTTGAAAAGGTCTGAAGCCAGAGCTCTGGCCGCATCAAAAGAAGGTAGAACTGCCCGAAGAGCACAAAGAGCCGCTGAGTCCTCATTTTTTGAAGAAATGGAAGGAGTTCTTTATGGGGCTGGCACTGTAGAATTATATATGCAAGTATTTCACAAAAAAGAAATTGTTTTATTGCCTAAAATTTTCTTTGAATTTTTTTCAAAATCACATTTTGGAACTTCGAAGTCACTTTTCTTCGGTTCTACTGAACCGATTTTGATGAAACCAAGTACAATCGACGCAGAATTGTCACCATTCTGGTCTGTCCCTCAATCAAAACTTTAACCAAGTTTTTACTAATTTTTTTTACACTAAACTACAAAAAAAAAGACCCAAAATCGGTTTCTTATTTTTAAATAACCGCCATTTTGTGAAAAATAATCGCAAAATTATGATTGAGGTAGGGACCAGTATGACATCTGGTCTACTTTTTCCATTTCATATGATCTGAAATCGAGTTATCCGGGCCGCAAGCAACATACCTTTTTTTGACACCCAACTTTCAAGGCCGACAACTTTTTGAACAGCCCTCGTACAAAGGAAAAAAAAAATTTTATTTAATTTAATATGTTCTTAATACAATAAAAAAACAGAATTTAAATAACTCTTTGCGTTTTCAAATGTGAAGTTTTTCAAAAAGGGTTCAAATGCAGCCTTCCAACCAGGAATAAAAAATGTAATACCTGCATATGCGGTTTAACTTGATATCCGTCTAACAAAATGACCGAATTTTTTTAATTTTTTGCTTTAATTCCTATTGAAAGTTTCAATAAAATTTTGGTTTATTTAGCAACTTATTTTATTGCATATTGATCTAGAACATGCCTTCGCAATATTAACACATCTCGTACAAAAACTGCTTACTTGAGGCTGAGAAATAATTGACAAAGATGCAAAAAACAGTTCATCGAAATATCACTATTTTTTTTAGTTAAGTAAATGCTTAAAAGTAAAATTATATTAACAACTATAGAGCTTTCCAATTCTTAAAAAATTGCAAATAAAAATGCAGCAATTTTCCGATTTTAAGAAATACACTTTAAGATTTCAAACATATAAAAAGGAATTCAGACCTTTGTAACCTCATCTTAAGTTATCTGGTGGATAACACATTTTAATGAACTCAGTTTTCGCCTTTGCTCAATTTTTGTAAAAATGCATTCCTTTGATTGGAATATTTTGTTCAGATAAGGCAAGAACCAAAAGATATAAGGCAAAGAGGATTGAAAGTGCAACCGCCAAAAATTAAATATTCACGACTTTTATATTATAATAAATATTTGATATAATCTATTTCTTCTTTATCTATATCTATATCTATATCTATATCTATATCTATATCTATATCTATATCTATATCTATATCTATATCTATATCTATATCTATATCTATATCTATATCTATATCTATATCTATATCTATATCTATATCTATATCTATATCTATATCTATATCTATATCTATATCTATATCTATATCTATATCTATATCTATATCTATATCTATATCTATATCTATATCTATATCTATATCTATATCTATATCTATATCTATATCTATATCTATATCTATATCTATATCTATATCTATATCTATATCTATATCTATATCTATATCTATATCTATATCTATATCTATATCTATATCTATATCTATATCTATATCTATATCTATATCTATATCTATATCTATATCTATATCTATATCTATATCTATATCTATATCTATATCTATATCTATATCTATATCTATATCTATATCTTTATCTATATCTATCTTATATATTTTATAAAATTGAAGCGGACATTTTTGTTTCCAGGTTAACTCAAAAGTACTAGGTTGATTTTTATGAAATAAATTTTAAAATGTCATATTTATACTACAGCACAGCATTTTATTTCGAAATTTGAATAAAAAGTATGTTTAATTAAATTATTAAGTTTTGAAGAAATCCTCCCCGATGCCAAGAATTGCTTGATCGTTTACTTTCCACGTGTTTGTGATGCGAGAATTTCAATAAACTCCATGTTGTTCTCTACTCTTCTCTTTTCCCGCTCAGCCATCACAGCACAACATAAAAAACAGATGAGCCACGCGCATGGCGAAAGGGAGAGCACATAAATGCAGTGTTGAGATGCATAATAAAACAAAAGCAAAAAATATTTTTTATTTCGTTTGACATGCATTGTCTTAAAGGCTGATGCCACACGGTGATCGTTTGAACGTCGCTTAAGAGTTTTGGTTAGAGGAAAAAAAAACGTGTTGACGTTCTTTAATGATATAAAAAAATGTCCGTGTCGAAGCCGCGGACCACTGTGGCCTGCTAGTGACTTACAAAATATTAAAAATGTAGTGTAACATATGTTATATTTTTAAGAATTTAAAGTCTTGTAGGTATTTTAATATCTATGTTATTATGTTAATATTGTTAATAAATCTATGTTATTATTTAAGTATTCTTAAATAAACATGTTTTTAAGTATTTATTTTATTTATAAACTTATAAATTATTCTGTTTTAAACCTATTTTCTGGATTTATTCAAATGCTTAAGTTCATTTAAAATTACAATGCAGTTTCAAAATCTATCTAACCTGTCGTAAAAAATTTAGAATGCACGGATACAATATTTTCATTAATTACACCTAAGTGGAGTTTCTCTTGTGTGCAATGTATTATATATGTAAATGATTTTAAAATTTTCGAATTTTTATTTGTATATAGTACAGGATTCTCAACAAGTTGAGTATAAGCAGTTGCTTGGTGATGCAGATTATTAAATTTGAAAAGGGTCGAAAATTTTTATAAAACTTTTAAAATATCTTTGTATAGAGAAAATGTGTGCGCTAAAGATAATTCTTTAAAAAATTTTGAAATTAATTCATCTATGTTAATGATTTTATTCAGACCACTATTTTTCTTAAAATCTTTAAGTAAATTCTTATATCTAAAAAGTGTTCTCTTATAAATGACACTTAAAGTTTAAATCTGTTATTTGCTTATTATATTAATTTCGTGAAAATAATAGAAGAGATTAATGATTTCCACAGAATTTAGTTTTTAACAATAATTTTGCTCATAGTTTAATTTTGAAATTCGGCTTATAAGTTATATTAAAATATATTTATTTTAAATAAAATATATATTATTTACAATATTACCTCATATATTTTATATAATTTTTTCTTTTTTAATTTAAAAAAAGCCTTGAGAAATTGTTTTCTATATTTAAGACAACTTTCGGCATTGAAATTCAGCTTTTCACTTAAAGCATAAACTCTGTTTCATCATCACCAGCTGATAAGCCCATCACCCTCACCCAACACACACTTAAACTTTAATATGACTCAATTAAAATAAAAGAACCTGCTTAAATGCTGACAACGCCCACCCACAAATTCAATTAATATAGGTTATAGTAAGAATGGTTGATAGGACACTATGGTATCAACTTCCACCAACGCACGCACTCGCAGACACAATCACTAAAACAACAACAACACATAACAATAACAAGTACATCTCAAAGATACAACAACGATAATTCATTTCAGACACCGATTCAGATGAGACGACATAAGTTGGCAAGAAAGATGAGTGCTGAGTTGAGTTGAGCTGCTACTGTCTTGCTACTGACAAGACATGATGATGGCAACCCTTTACTTTATCACCCATCATAGCGTGCTGCGATGCCATCTTGATAAGATTAATCAAATTTTCATAAAATTTTACAACAAATTTACAACTCTGTAATGTCAAAAATTGATGGAGTAGGGGAAAAAAATGCTGCAAAGACGATCAGAAGATGCTATAATAAAGAAGCGTTAAAGTATAAAGTCGAATATCAAGACAAAGACCGAATGGGTTGTATGGTTCGTTAGTTAGTTGGTTTTTTGATTTTGTTGGTTGGGTTGGCGTGTAAAAAGGATTTATGCATAATTATATAAGAATTGCGTAAGAATTGAAAGTATTACAAAGTAGAAATACTCAAGAGCAGGAAGTGGGGAAAATTACTATTCAATATCATAGCAAAAATCAAAGAGAAATCCTTGTTACCAGCAAAAATTTAATAAACGCTAGTCGGCTTTAGAACACAGCTTGCTATTTCTGTGGGTGGGTTGGTGGGTAAGGAGTTAATAATATGGCAGCACTTTTGCTAATGGAAGTGGTATTAATATCCTTTGTCTTTTGTTATTTTCTAATGGATTTTCTTATGCCATCCTTATGATGCAAAGTAAAATCCTTGGGCTTAATTATTATGAGTTTTGCAAAAGGCATAATAAAAGGATGCCACTTAATTAGTGAAACTATAAAAATAACGAAAGACATATAAAGCCTTTCAATAAAAAAAAAACCCTTTCCTTGCAGTAACTATTTTGTAAACAACGTTTTGTCTGACGCTTTATTTTGTTTCTATATATTTTCGTCATGCTTACTCCAACAAATTATTGGTAACAGTTCGAGTGATGGTAGCAAAAGATATAAAAATTTCAAAGCATACTTTTTGAATCTTGCATATTTTGCATCACAATAATGGTCAACAACAGGTGAAAAATGATAAAATCTTATAATTTTTAGATATTATCTCGGAAAAACATTTAAATTTTATTTATTTGATGGTCAAATCGCCCGCAATGTTTCACAAATGTAGTTTTTCTTTTAGTAAATGCTTAGTAAGTGTTTCGTAAATATTTTTGTTTTATCAAAAATGGAAGGTAAAGTTAATAATAAAATGATTGATGCAAGGAAAGAACAACATATTGAGTTTGTGTCTTTATTATTTAATTACTTAATTATTTAGTTACTTAATTACCCGATATAATCACAATGGAAAAATCTAAAACGTGCGACACGAAACTTCCCAACAAAAAAAAATAATTTACTGTGACCTCCCTATGCCCTTAGTAAAGACGACGTATGCCTTTTCTGAAAGCTTGTTAAATTTATAAAATATATTGTCGTTTTATACGGCCGATAAATTCGCGGATCTAGGCATAGCATAAACTTAGTCCCAAAATGTCTTCCGTTTCGTGAAATATCAATTTGGATTGAATAAAAATTGTTTTTTTTACTATACTAAAAGAAAGCTTTTCGATAATATCCACTTATTCCAAATATACCAATGGATCGCATGAAAAATTTTTAAATGAAGCGACCGAATGAAACGTCCGACACACTGGGAATTCCTCACACTCAAAAAAATGATTGTTTGGTTTGAATTTTTAAGAAACAAAATATATATAAAATAAATGCTTGATGATTACAAGTTATAATAATTGTGTTTTCGATATAGTTCCACTTTGATTCAAACACTATGCACATTATTATTTTTAATGAAAACATTAATCATTCAATTGAAATATCAAATTTTGAATAGCAAATACAATAAATGTTTCAATAAAACACGCCAAGAAAATTAATTCAATGTACTGCTCTTGAACACTTTAATGTACTATGGCAAATAATTGTATTACTTAACAAAAGAGGTCATGACGTCACGCAAATTCATCAACGCTTTTAAACAACAACAAAATCATGCGCAATTATATTTTTTTTACGCGGTCAATATGTCAGTGGAAAATCGTTTAATTGGAATTTTTGATGCCACTGTTCGAAACTCAACTTGGGCGAAGTATAAAACTCATAACAAAGTTTTTAGTCCATTAAAACACTTACAATAGAGATTCCTGAATTAAATAAAATGAATTAATAAAATACTTCATCATAAAAAAAAACTTTGTTACACATTTTTTTTTTTTTCAAAAGTAGAGTTAAAATGGAGTTGTACCATGGACCTCTTCATTAGCAATCAATTTGCTTAGACCGCAGCGATATTATTATTGAAAGGTATATTATTCCAAATACTTTAAATGTTTCCGTCATTTATTGCTTATGACAATCACTCTCTTTTTTGAGTGCCTAGTGCTATTTTTATCAATTTATGTCTGGCAGTATACTTGGGAAAATTGTGAAAATAATACTAAACAAATCTTTAATTTTTCAGAAACATATATAATTTTTGGTTATCTAAACCGTTTAAGTCAAAGTCAAATAAAAATTTATTTCTCTGAAATTTTAATTTTCTTACATATTTAATTGCTTCAGAAAATGATAAGGTGATGTATTCTTGTTTGAGAAATTAAAAAAAAAAAGTAGTAATATATTGCTTAGCATTAAAAAATTCGTTATTCTTCACATAATATCTTTTTCGTACTTCTAGACCCATGTATAGTGAACGCACGGTTATATTTTTTCCGTTCCGAAGCCGGAATCTTCTATAGTGTCCATCTGTGCATTGATGGCATTTCTTCCTTAATGGTTATCGCAATTTTCTTCTGAAATGCAAAATTCATTTAAACAGCTGTAGAAGGACTAAAGAAATCATAAACATGTCCGAAAAGGCCTTCTTTGTACTCCTTTTATGATCATAAACAATGGCAGCCCAATTTAGAGATCAGCTGTAAGTCTCCACTGATGAATTTAATAATCTCTTCAGGCATAGTTTGCAGTGATCGTTCAGCAGTATGATCGAACAGAGCTTGCAATTTAAAATCTGCTAATGTTTCTGTTTTATTGTCTTCTTCCATTTGAAGCATGCACAATGGTATTTCGCAGCTATGATGGCATCCTATGGGGGAACAGGGGGCGAACCTTCACATGGCAACGTGTCTGACCGCCTCAACCTGGCGAGGCCAGCATTATCCATGTCGAAATCGTCTCAAGTCGACTCAAACCTCCACGTGGTGTTCCCTGGGCAACGGAAAACTGGCATCCGTCAGTTTGACGGCTAATTTGAGCGGCGGGTCACTCCATAGACCTTAAACATGGAATGTGCGCAGGGTTTGGGTCCCGCCACATTACTACTGCCCAATGAAAACTAAACCAGCCTCGGATAAGAACCCCAATTACGTTGACGACCACCGCAAACGAAAAACGGACAATGATTTACGGATATGCACCTGGAATGTCCGAACCCTTTATAGGGAAGGTGCCATTATCCAACTGGCGGAAGCCCTCAAAACGATAAAGGCTGACATCACCGCCATCCAGGAAATGCGACGGAAAGGGCAAGGCTGCTCTAAACAAGCACGCGGAGAGGCGCGAATTTGGATGTGGATTCGTTGTTAGCCGGAAACTACGCCACCTTGTTTCCCGGTTAACACCTGTCAACGACATATTGGCCACGAGGCATCAAGGCAAAATTTTTCTCCATCAGCCTTATTTGCGCGCACGCCCCGACGGAGGAAAAGGACGAAGCCGTCAAAGACGC
This sequence comes from Coremacera marginata, assembly GCA_914767935.1. Classification (NCBI taxonomy): domain Eukaryota; kingdom Metazoa; phylum Arthropoda; class Insecta; order Diptera; family Sciomyzidae; genus Coremacera; species Coremacera marginata. The sequence goes on from OU612044.1 coordinate 141,222,628, forward strand.
TTTCTACGCTAGCCTTGAGGACGTATACGACCACCTTCCGGTCCATGACGTGAAAATAGTCCTCGGCGATTTTAATGCGAAAGTCGGAAGGGAAGGCATCTTTGGCCCCACTGTTGGTCAGTTCAGTCTTCATGAGACCTCCACGAACAACGGTCTAAGACTGATTGACTTCGCCGCGGCTCGAAACATGGTAGTTAGTAGCACCAGATTTAAGCATCTCCACAAGGCCACCTGGCTGTCCCCGGATCAAAAAACGCGAAACCAAATTGATCATGTTGTAATCGACGGAAGGCATGCCTCTAGTGTTCTAGATGTGCGTACATTTCGGGGGGTCAACATTGACTCCGACCATTATCTTGTTGCAGCCAAGATACGCATGCGATTATGCAATGCTAGAATGCTAGATTTCGCTAAGCTGCAATTACAACGGACTGCCGAAGCCTACTCCGCTCAACTCTCGGTTAAGCTCAACCAACCAACCTCTGGACCCGACGACGCCGGCGGACTTTGGGCGCATATATCCCACTCCATGCGCGCTGCCGCTGAAGAAGTCATTGGTTTCCGGCGCCCGCAACCTCGGAACCAATGGTATGATCAGGAGTGTCGCATTGCGACTGCAGTAAAAAACGCCGCTTATAGAAAAACGCTGCAGTCAGCTGCAACGCGAGCCGTGCGAGAAAACTACCGCGAAAAGAGGAAGGAAGAGAGGCGCCTTTTCAGACGCAAGAAAAGAGAGCAGGAAAAGCGTGAGCGTGAGGAACTAGAGGTATACCAGGGCAAGAAGGATGCACGAAAATTCTATCAACAGGTTAAGCGTCTAACCCAAAGTTTCAAGCCCGGAGCATCCACTTGTAGAGACGAAAATGGAGATCTGAATACGGATACGCAGTGTGTGCTGAGATTGTGGAGACGGCACTTCTCCAACTTACTTACTGGTGACGATTCCACCAATGCCGCCCATGGAGAGCGCAGTTCAGAGCTACCAATCAACAATGACGGAGTGAAAGTACCACCACCTAGCCATGATGAGGTTCGAGTTGCTATCCAACGACTCAAAAACAACAAAGCAGCGGGTGCTGACGGCCTGTCAGCTGAATTGTTTAAAACCGGCGGCGATGAATTGATAAGGCGCATGCATCAGCTCATCAGCAAAATATGGCTAGAAGAAAGCATGCCCGACGATTAGAACCTCAGCGTACTGTGCCCTATACTTAAGAAAGGAGACCCAACAATCTGCGCAAGTTATAGAGGTATCAGTCTTATTTCCATCGCATATCAGGTTCTCTCAAGCGTACTGTGTGAAAGATTAAAGCCGATTTCAAAAACACTGATTGGACCTTATCAGTGTGGCTTTCGACCTGGTAAGTCCACCATAGACCAGATTTTCACGCTACGACAAATCCTGGAGAAAACCCACGAAAATCAAATTGACACACACTATCTCTTTGTCGATTTTAAAGCTGCTGTTCGATAGCCCGAGAAGGGATTGCCTATACGCAACAATGTCTGAGTTCGGTATACCTGCAAAGTTGATCAGACTTTGCAGAATGACGTTGAGCAACACACGCAGCTCCGTCAAGGTAGGAAATGACCTCTCCGAAACCTTCAATGCCGAAAGAGGTTGCAGGCAAGGCGATCCACTGTCTTGCGATCTCTTTAACATCATCATGGAGGGGATCGTACGAAAGGCCGGTGTGCATCGTAATGGCACCATTTTCTACAAAGGCGTCCAGCTCCTAGCGTACGCTGATGATATTGATATTGTCGGCAGAACCAAGAGAGATGTTACCGCTGCTTTCGCCGCTATCGAAAAGGAATCAGCCAAAGTGGGTTTGACGATAAATGAGGGCAAAACAAAATATATGCTGTCTACAAACAAGGGAGCTCGGCGTTTAGACTCCCACGTTTCATCCGGCAGCTATAACTTTGAAGTAGTCAAGGAGTTCGTTTACCTTGGCACCGCCATTAATACCAACAACGAAATCAGCCTGGAGATAAAGCGAAGAACAATAATTGCTAATAGGTGCAACTACGGGCTCAGAAAGCAACTAAGTTCCAGAGCCCTCTCTCGATCGACAAAACTAACACTCTACAAGACGCTCGTTCTACCTGTGCTGCTTTATGGCGCGAGGCATGGGTAGTTTCGCAAACTGACGCAGCCGCTCTGGGGGTGTTCGAGAGAAAAGTTCTTCGCAAAATCTTCGGTCCTGTTCGAGTCGGCGATGACTATCGCATCCGAATGAACCACGAGCTGTATGAGCTCTACGATAACATTGACGTAGTCCGGCGTATAACTGTGCAGCGACTACGCTGGCTGGGTCATGTCCATCGTATGAACGACGAAGCTCCAGCGAAAAAGGTGCTCGAGGCGAGGGTCGCTGGTCAACGACGACGAGGGAGACCATGCCTCCGATGGATGGACCAGGCTGAGGAAGCCCTAACCGCACTTGGTGTATCCGATTGGAGAAGGCGCGCGCAAAGCAGAGGCGCCTGGCGAGAGCTGATGAGGTCGGTTGAAACCCGGACACGGGTTGTTACGACCAACTAAGTAAGTAAGTAAGATGGCATCCTATGTTGGTAAGCAGCTTATACTGATGCCCATTGCAGAACTTTTCACCTCTTGATATTGATGCTTTGTCATCTCAACAGTAATGAATAATGCTGAATCAGGAGATAAGCACTTGGTGGCGTTGTCCTTCTCCTGTATTTGCTGAGGTGTTGGTAAGGCATTCATTATCCTTCCTTGGCGACTTGGGCTAGCCTTCGATGCGCGTTCAACAATCTCAGTTTCCAAACGCCTTCGTGCAGAGTATAGTTACTGTAGGTGGTTTGAGTTTCGTCACCATATTCATGATCGATATCAAACTCACTTTTCTCATCTAATTGATAATCGTTTGCTAGCATTTGCTTCAGCCAAGCTTCGTTTGTCTGCTTGAACTTCAGGTTGGCGTTATTGCAGTCTTTAAGACGCTTGTTTACTCTGTTAACTACATTTTTTAACTTCTTCGATATGGCTTCCATAGTATTGGGGTTGGTAATATTATCGCCAATTATAGCCACAATGATATCATAATGTTTTCATTTTTTTCCATTGCTGTTTTGATCACGATGAAAATTATTGTGTGAAACACTCTGCCTATGAGGAAGTTCTAACTAATATAAATAAATTTGGCACAATTTTCATTATTTTTTCAAATATTTTTTATAAAATAAAAAAAATTTGGTACAATTTTCGTTAACTCGAAGTTATAATCAGGGCTTGGATTTTTATAAACTTAAAAAAATACAAATATGACATAAAAAAATTAACAAGCATCTATTGTCGGTTAAAACTATCATGATTCTAAATAAATATCTTTATATAATTAATTATTTTATTTTAAATAATACACTTAAAATAGAATTGGATTTCGATATCTTCATTATAGCTAGGTGGTCTATTCGGTAGTTCTAATTTTCGATCACTTTTTCCAGCATTGCTACTGGTATCTCGCTAGCTAATATTGTAACAATATTGATAGAGTAATATTGACTTCCAAGTTTTGAATCGTAGCTGGCTTATCCATGAATATTTGTGACTTTACGTAAGCCTAAAGAAAAAAATCCAATGATCAAATTAACATGATCTTTGCGGCGAGTTGACAGGTCCGAAATGTGAAACTAGGTGCTCACTAAAACGATTTCTCAATAAAGCCATTGTTTTGCGCAATGTGTGTGCCGTAGTACCATCTTTCTGGAACCAAATGTCTCCGACATCACGTGCTTCAATTTCAGACAACCATAAGTGACACAAAACCGTGCATTTTTGGGGATTTAATAGTAGTTCGAAAATCTCTTCGGGTGCGGAGAAATATGCCTCGCCACTGAACAAATTTCGGCGCGAAAACTGAAGATCTTCATTGATCTGTTGCAAGGAACATTGACTGAAATTAAAGCGAAAATTCCAGTCTGGCGGCTTTAATTCATGAAAGAGCTCAATTTTGTAAGCCTTTAAGCCAAGATCCTGATGTAAAATACACCAAGTTGTTGCACACGAGAGACCAAGATTTTTTGCGGCCAGCCGAAATATTTTCCTCACATATATACCTCACATATACTGCAAAGCTATACATCTCATAGTATGGATTGAAAATTATAGTTTTTAAATTTTAATGTTATATCCTTTATTTCAATGTTGTTTGAGCTTCTTTAACTGTCTTGGCTTATAGGTTTTGGAAAGTACCATATCAACGACATTTTTTATTGCCCCTAAAAATCACTACAATTCCTACAAATAATAAAAAAATGCTTTTTAAAACTATGAGAAATGGCTTGAATAAATTTAAATAGCTAAAAGTAACAAAAAAAAATGATTAATATATTTTGGGCTTGGTACCTGGAAGGTTAATTTTTTAGATCAGAAAAAATTAACATGTACATAAAACATAAAAATGCTGATAACAAGAAGTATTCGTTCTACAAAAACGTTATACCTACTACATTAATCAGATATCTACCTATGGCGATGACTGCGATGGGATTCATGAAAGGAATGGTTATGCGTAGTTAAGACAATAACAAAAGGTGATTATTATGTTTACGTACAAATGTAAACACTACAGCAAACGAAATATACTTAATTACATTAGCAATTACATCTAAATCTTGAAAAAAGTGTTCTACTGGCGCCGCAAGTCGGCTATAGCATATTTGGGAAAAAATTGTCTTGGTACTTTTAGCTATCTAAAAAACCAAATCAAAAACCTGCCGTTGTACGCCGGCCATGAGTTTCTCTTAATAAGTGAGAAAATAGACTTATGAAAAATCTTCAAAGATATTAGTTAGCATATAACAACATTTTAAAAAAAATTGTGTAAGATGTTGCACTGTTCAGAAGTTACACTACTCGAATTTTTTAAAAAAAAAAGTAAAAAATGAAAATTTACAAAAAAAAAGGGGAATGGACCTTTAAATTTTCCAGCCGTTCAATATGTCCGTTCATGTATGAACCTTAAAGTTTGCATTTTTCTTAATCAAAGAACGCTTTCATTCATTACTTATAAAAGTTATTAGATTTTCGATGCAGTAAAATGTGAAAAATATCTTTTGACCACCAATTTTCAAGATCAAATTAATTCTCTGTGCGACAGTATAATTAGGGGACGACAATATTGCAAGAGGTATAATTTCATATTTTTTTAATTTCAAATATCAAAGACTTACTGAGCGTTGAGGGCCATGTTGGTAAATGGTGCATTAATATAAAAATTCTTTTAGTTAATTAAAAACTAAAGCTTGTGACTTTTATAAGCCAACGTTGAACTTTCGTTTGGACAAAAAATAAAATGTTCATTACTCAAGCCAATTGTTTTAAGTTTGTGCTTAAATTATAACTTTTGCTTTGAAAAGTAAATTAATATCACAATGTCAATTTTTCTTAGAGGAAATATCACGCTTGGATTTAAATAGTCTCATTTGTATTGATTTTTTCATACATTCACCTTATGCGGGTTTCTTAACATTAAAACGCTCCCTTTTACTAAGGGACTGAGAAGGTAAATCAATGCCTTTTATGTTTCTGCAAATAATCTTTCGAAATCATATGAATTAATAAAACAATAGTCATAATATAGTCCTTTCCCCGAAACTCCGATCGATTTGAAATTCTCGAAAATCGGGGAATTCTCCGCAACTTGGCCTTGCTGCTACCCAAATTTCATTATCAGTAGAAATTGGCTATTTTTATATTTATTCTTTTTTTTTAAGAACAGAATTTTTGAGTTTCATATAAAATATCAACCCTATTTATAATAAAATACAGCCAAAGAAAATGTTATTGCTTGCAATAATTCCTAAAAATATACTGGTTTGGTCCCAGCACTGTATCAACTTTAAAAAAATTAAAAAAAATACTGAATAAAGAAAGCTTAACTTGCAACTAGCACAAAGACAAACTGACAAGACAAAACACATAGTAAAACCAACATGCAACTCTGAAGCGACAAACACACACATGCGACATGCAATATTTAGACAAAGTAATATAAAGTACGCTATAAAAGCACCTTGAAGATTTTGTTGCCCCTTCCACATCCACTTCAAGCGTTCACAAACTTTTCCAAAATATAACCGCAAGCAAAACACTAACACACTCACACACTATTAGATTGTCAAAAAAAGGATGAAAAAAAAAATTCAGGACTTAGCAATCTTGACAACTAGTTTCCGCTTGACATGCAAGTTTCTCAAAAAGCAGCAAATCTTTAAGGAAAAGTAGAGAAGAAGACGCTTGAGTAGGTGTTCCACGAAGTTGATGCTATTGCAGCAGCTTTAGTGAGGTGAAAACTAAAAGTAACAAAAACCGCAGCATCTCTTAAAAAAAATAGATTGAAATATTCTACAAATGTTGCTTTCGATTGCTTTTCAAAAACATTTTAAGTGCTTCTACCTCATAACGGCAAAGCTACGATGTGCAGCATTAGCAAACACTACCCCCATCCACATTTCCCGCCTCTGCTTAATTTCTCCGACCAAGTGTCTCAACTTCAACAGCCTCATCCTCAAACATACGCCGGAAATTCACCGCAAATGATAAAATCCCAAATTGAAAGGATTCGCTTGCTCGTTTTTGAACTGGTATTTAAAAATACAAAAAGAAAAAAAGGAATATAGAAAAAAAAAACAAAGACCAACGAAGACGAGTGTCATTCGTTTTTATGCTCAAAGTTGATTCGTGTGATTCAATCATACACACAAACTGTAAAATTTTGCACAGATAAGAATCATCCTCCTCAGGAGAATTTACGAGACACAGGGTGGCACAGCTAATTTTATTCTTCATTAACACTTATTTAAAAATTGTGCCTCTATTTCTAGAACTGATTTTTCATTAAATTTGTTTTATATAATTTAGGGCATAGATTCCAAAAATACTAACCAGTTTTTTAAGGAACCGATAGCATTTAAAAAAAAAACATGGCTTTTGTTTGTCTTTTAAGCTATTCGCCCATGTTTCTATTTATTTTCATCCGACCTGGAGAATTTGTATATAGTTTGAAAGGTAATTTTGCCCTTTTTAACAATTGCAATAATAAGCATCACAATAATTTATAAGCCTTATGATGGTTTTTGGGAGGAAGTCATGATAACTGAATATGGATGGATGCAAATTCGCCAACTGTACACAAACGGAGAAGGTTATGCAAAAAGACTTTTTTTCAACCAGAACCATAAGTGCATGAATATATAGATATTACACCTTTTCAATCATTTTTGAATCGCAATGTATCAATGTATTTCAAAATATTCTCGAGGTAATACTATTACTACTAATACTATTCTTTCAACTTCCATTATGAACTCGATTTTAACTGGTGCTATACCAAAACAAATATTGAATAAAATCATTAATCTGCCGTCTTGTAAAGAACTTCTTGTTGTCCAGCCTTCTAGATCTTTATTTGTATCTCGTTTTGTTCTTGATATATCCGAAGAAGACGTTTACGTTATATAAACTCTAAATTGAATTGAATAAAATAATATTTCCTTTTACAAATTCAAGTTTTCCTATGAGCGTACTGTATCTTCTTTTAAAATAAATATGCCTGGGGATCTCTTTAATACGGTATTAGATCAAGGTTTTTGGCCTAAAAATACGTTGATTCACGAATATATTCCTAGATCACAACCTAAAACTACACTGGCTACTTTACCTGTTAGTACTACTAAGCAAAAAACTAGATTGTTGCCTTGCATTCCTTATCTTATACCAAAATGTTTGAGGATTGAATACAAAGTTAAAATATTTACAAATTTTAAGCCACAACCTACTTTTTGACATAATTGTTTTCAGTGAAACTTGGCTTAAGCCTAACACCCTAAATGCTGAAAAACGCTTATATATTTAATATAGTGACGCTTGGAACTGCTGCATCGAAAACCCTGCAATATTATTGCCTTCGTCTGAATACTCATCTGCTATCATTTTTAAATGAGCTTTCAAGTCAAGGACTTTTTCAATTTAACAGCCACTTTAACAAGAATAGCCGTTTGTTAGATCTTTTATATTTTGACGACAGCAATATTATTTCAGTTTCAAGGACAGATCCACTCTTGCTCCCTGAAAATCCGTGCCATCCAACTTTAGAATTGCTCTTAATTTTCCTAATCAATCTGTAAGGAATCGGATTGCTCAACCTCCTGCTGAGTTAAATTTTAAAAGAACCAATTATGTTTTGTTAAAAAACTATATATCTAATATTAACTGGACATCCGTCCTAAATATCGTTAATACAAAAACATCGCCAGAAAACCTTGATTCGGCTGTCTCTGCTTTAAATAGAACTCTCAATGATTGTTTTATATCATCAGTACCCCAGAGAAAAGCCCGTTTAGCATCTGGTCTTGTATGGTTTACTGAAGAACTGAGAAAATTCAGAAACTTAAAATCCATGCATTATAATAAATTTCAAAAAACTCAGCATTACAAATTTTGGTTCTTATACCTCTATTAAGTACAAGTATCGTCAATTATGCAAGCAATTTTACGATATTTATTTAATAAAAATAAAATTAAACAACAAATCTGATGCTAAGTCATTCTGGAACTTTTTCAACACAAAACGTAAGATTGATTCCTATCCATTTTTTATGAAATATAAGACTGTTGAATCGGATAGCGAAAATAGCATTTGTAATTTTTTCGCTGACTTTTTCAAAGCGATCTATTCATCTTCATCCTATGATAATCTAAGGTATCAATTTAGTGTTCAATCTGGGGATATTTGTCTTCCAATAATTGATACTAACACGGATTTATCATATTTAAAAGCTCTTAAAAAGTGATATAAAAGTGGTCCCGACAATATACCGTCATGTATATATTGAAATATTGCTGTGATGAATTAGTAACTCCAATCACTTTGCTTTTTTCTTCTTCATTAAAATCTTGCTATTTTCCAGTTGTCTGGAAGTCGTCTTTTATTATTCCATTGCACAAGTCTGGTAATGGGTCTTTAATCGATAACTATCGTGGACTTGCAAAATTAAGCGCTTTGCCGAAGCTTTTCGAGGCAATCATTACTTCACAATTATCACATAGCGTTAAATCTTTATTGTCTTCACTCCAACATGGATTCGTTTCAGGAAAATCTACGGTTACAAACCTACTTGAATTTACTTCCAAAACCATTGAGAATTTTGGAAAAGGCTTACAGACTGATGTTATGTACACAGATTTTAGTAAAGCTTTTGATGTTGTTAATCATAAACTCTTGTAGTTAAACTCATGTAGTTAAAAAGCTTTGTCTTTAAAACCGTTTGTTCTTCAAAAAATATTAAGGATTTATTTAAAGGCCTTGAATTGATCTTCCTTGTGGTGTTTAACCAACACTTTTGTGAAAAATTTTAATATTTTTGGGCAGTAAAAATTTCATTCACATTCACATGTTTCTACAAGTTCCATGTTCGATTGTTCCGTTAACTGCCTCCGTACTTACAAGTTCTATGTTCTATTGTTCTGTTAACTTCTGGGGAAACAGACGATGTAAGGAAAATAAAACATCGCGTATTTTCCCGAGTTAGGCTGTTATGACTTGTGACCACAGAAATATCTATCTATTCAGTAACACTGATAACCAATTCCTAAAATTAAAAAATAATTAAGGGATAAACTTTAATTACATTTAAATTATATTCTCATTTCTCTAAATACATTTTAAATAGAAATTATTTAAGTACATCTGCTTTAAAATCCGTCAACTCTTAAAATCATGCATATCGTTAAAAATTATACTTTGGAATTATACCTGCAAATCGTCAAAAAGCAGTCTAAAATGCTCCAAAATCTGTGAACTGTATCGATCATCTTCGTTACGCACAATACGTCAAGTCTACATAACGATATATTGACGTAACATATATATTGAAAAAAGCAATCTGTGCAGTTATCAAATATTCCAGAAACAAGTGCAGCAGCTCACCAACATTTCAATTATCAAGTTCAAACTTAGTTAGGACATAACTTGGAACCCCAGCAATGGGGTTGGACAACGCGTAACGTATTCCTGGAACATATCATGACAATTTTAGCACCTGTTCCAGAGGAATTGCTGAACACAATATTCTACAACTGCAAGAGTGGTTGTGGTTCACGGTGTCGATGCAGGAATTTGGGGTTGCATTGGCTCTTTAGCTTGTGGCCAGTGTAATGGGCAAGCTTTCTCAATGCTTTACCATATCAGAGCGATGAAAATGAAGAGAGAACCCTTGACCCCGAAATCATAGAAGACCTGGACACAAATGTCGTTGAAGACGACAAGGAAGAGAACTTTGAAGAAGAAGAAGAAGAAAATTTAAATTATAAGTTGTAGTTCTTTTAATTTTTATTAAATTTTTTAATTGCCACAATTATTAATGTATGGAATATTGTTTTATAAAAACATTGATTAATAATTTCTTTTTTTTTATTTATTTTAAAATATATTAAAATGATTAACATTAGAATTGAAATATAATTCAAGTATTTTCCTTAGCAATTCTATTGCTACACGGGCACGTAAGTGTTATTAAATAAATTGATATATAAATAAAAATAGATACGTAAGCAAAATTTTATAAAATATAATATAATAGTTGATAAAAAATTAAAATTATTAATTATTAATAATTTATGAATAATTAATAAACTTTATATGGCGTGTTTTTGACCGGGACTACCGGTTGATCTTAAATGATGCTCTAACCGCGCGCTCTCCTCTCTCTATCTCGTAAACGATTTAACGTTTAAAAGAATTTAAAAAAAAAAACAAAAGTTGTTGGGAATTTAATATTCTACAATATTGATAATAAACACAGTCAGCGAAAAACCCTTAGGAAATAAGATATTTGCAAAAAATGTGCACAAAATCGATTTTTGTGACCTTTCACGTCAGATTTTAATAGTCGCGTGCACTCTACCATATGTAGGTTTTCAGAGACTTTTAGGATGTCAAAATAAAAGTTTATACGAGTTTATCCGCCTCATTTTTTATATCGAAAACGCCAACTAACGACAAGCAAGACACGAGAAGCAATAGAATTTTTTATATAAAAAAAGTATTGCTTCTCGTGTCTTACTTGTCGTTGGTGTACGTTTCCGATATACAAAATAAAGCAGTACAGCTGGGTATCTCAAATTCCGAGATTCTTACCTAATTTTGACTAAGATGTCAGAAATAATAGTTGTTTTACTACATGTCCAAATGGCAACTTAATTTTTTTAATTTTACACTGTCCATTGCATGCAAAAAAATTAATTAAAATAAATATGCAAATATTTTCATTTTTTAAAGTACTATCGACATGCAAAATTTGAAAAAAAAAAATCGAAATCGTCAAAAACAGTTTTGGGGCAAAAGCGTTCGATTTCACATGGGATCATTGATATGGCTATTGCAAAAGTGCCGAAATCGTGTTACACCTGGTAGTAGCAAAAATAAAAAAATAACAAAAACCACAGTAACCAAAAATTATAAAAAACCCTTGCTATCTTTAAATTAAGACGAAAAATTTAATTTATATAAAATTTAATATTCACTTAAAAGGAAATGTTTTCCTAATTTTAGTACAATTTGTTTAATAATTTTTGCAATTACTTTAGTAATTTTCTTTCATTGCTTTTATCTGTAGTATTTTAGCAGATCATCACTGTAAGCCGTCAACTAAATGACTAAAATTCAAAGCATATTTTTAGGTTGCTTAAAACTTAATCGAGCTCGTCTGCTTGTCTTACTTTTGGCGTTTCCCTTGTATACATTTAGAAGTTTTAGACTGTTCTCCTTTCGGCAAATGCACTGCTACGAATGATTGAACGAATAAACAAACGTACAAACGAATGAGCGAAGAAAAGAACGACGAACAAATTGAGTGCTTTTGTGGTAAAACTGATGAATGCATGAATGAGCAACGACAGCAAACGAGTGAGCGCAGAATTCGTTCAGTTTGAATGGAAGGACATAGATAGATAAATACCCGTACAAAAAAAAAAAAAAAGCGGAAACGAAATGTTTGTGGGTATCACAAATAAAACTACAGATATAAGTTGTATGTGTGTGCTTGTTAGTCTAAAATAACAGTTTGTGTTGTTGTCGTCCGAAGGCAGGAACTTCCTTGACATATTCATTAGCGGCAAAATAACAAGTACCCGTCCGAACTGAAGTCCTTGCAGTAACAGCAGCAGCAGAACATAAATAAACGCAGGATTTGAGAAGAGCCAAAACCGCCCTCGGCAAGGACGCCTGGATTGTCGACATCAAGTTGGTGAACAACTTGGTCCACCAAAATGAATGCGGGTGGTTGTGTGCAGGGTTGGCAAGATTGGGCTGTGTTTAGTGCGGAGTGGGCACATCTTGATTTTCAGGCTGCTTATGGTCGAATGTGTCTAATGTTGTGGGAAATTGCATTAATTATTCTATTAGCAGCTTAATTCGTTCTTAATTGCATGATAAACTTTATTGCCAGCATGCGTCGCAGTGGCAGAGTTTGATGATAGTACGGATGGAGTTCGGGGATCGTTTAAGAGCTTCAATAAAGAGAGACTATAAAACTAAGAAACTATGGCAATAAAGTGGACTTATTAAAGAACTAAAGAAGTAGCCAGGATAGCCAATTCATTATTTCCGTGCATTGTAGTTGTAAGAAAAAGGAATTATTAAGAAGAAAGCATATATATGAAAATAGTGCTATTAAGTGCTTCTCTAATGAAATATTGACGAGAGCAGAGATTCTAAAACTAAACTGATTATACCTTTTATTTATCAAAACGGCTCCATAGAGCTAGCTGGATACTGCGTGCAGCAATATCACCGCTCAAGCCATACCTTCTTTTTAATAAAGAAAAATCAAGTAAAATTTTGATTGAAAAAATTTTTTATAAATCAATGCTTTTTGTTTGTGAATTTACTCATTTCGGAAATTTTTTTATGATAACTTTTTTTTCTTGTAATTAGAAAACGTAATCAATAGCGTAATCAATAGCTTAAATCAATTTAAATACTTTTTTTAAAGTCTTTTAGTTGCAATATATTATAAGAAAAAATACCAAATTTTCAACTTATCTGACACATAAGTACATGAAAACGTAAGAGTTACGAAGTTTTGTTTTTTTTTTTTATTACATGCAATAACAATAGAGTTCAGCTACTACAGCTATATCGCACTTCCTCAGCATTAACCCATCTAAAGCCACTACCCAGTAATCATTGAAAATATCAATGTTATGGATACCCGTGACCACAAACAAGTTAATGTGGGAAAAATTTACCCACCAATAAATGGGTTGGGCTCAGGGACAACACAAGACGTAACAACTAACCATGCGTATACATAGATCTATTTACACAACTAATTTTAATCTACTTTTGAGTTGACCTTTTGACAAATTATAATCAAAAACGCTACAATTGTTAACAAAGGAACTCATGCGACTTAAAGGAGCAGTAGCCATATAATTTGTTCTACTAAATGGCAAATAAATTAAGTTGTTAGCGTTTCTACTGCTTCTACGGTTAGTGTTCAAATTTATGTGAGAAAGAAGTTCTGGAGAATCGAATACACCTGTTATGAGCTGGTGTAAATATACGATATGTGCCGATTTCCTTCGATCACCTAAAGACTGCATTTTTAATAGTTTTAAGCGATCCTCATAAGGAGGAAGGTCTAATATGTCAGTTCCACTTAAGCCCCTTAGAGCAAACTGAACAAAACGTTTTTGGATTCTTTCTATTCGATCAACATGCACATTGTAACTTGGGGACCAAACTTTACTTGCATACTCTAAGTGAGGACGCACGATTGCATAATACAACGTTGTAGTTGTAATCATGCTATTAAATTCTTTGGCCCAGCGTTTTACAAAACCAAGCATTGAAGATGCTTTTTTACAAATATTATCAATATGAATGTTCAACGACAGCTTAGAATCCATGCATATACCTAGGTCTTTGACGGTGTCTACACGACTCAAGGCAGTATCTTTAATCTTATAATCAATAAAACTTTAATCTTATAAAAAAAAGTTTGGCTAGTAAGCAAATAGGGGGAAAAAATTAACCATGTAAATGTCGATTGGACCTCACACTGTAAATTTATTTATTTATTTATTCAGTCTACGGATAATATCTTACAGACCATATAAGAGTGTGTTAAATATCTTAACTAATACACAATTAATTTAACAACGCAAAAAGTTTTAATTTAAAGCGGTGTTCAATTGAATTAAAATCAAGGACGTTCGCATAATTGTTGCAAAGTAAAATGGATCTATTAATAGGCTCTTTTACAACGAACTCTATGAGTTCTAGCTTCAAATAGTCTTTTAGTCTTCAAAGATCTTGGAGGCTTATAAAAAAAGAAACGATTTCGTAAGCCACTACAATTAATTTGACCAGAAAGATTGTGGGGCTTAAGTCTACTTTAATGAGCATGCTGAATTTCAACCGTTTGCTAGGGCCACAGGGTGCATAGTGGCCTTTTTTCAATACCATTATCATCTACGAAAACAATGCTACCTTGTACAAATGAAATAATTATAATTATATCATGCCTTGTACAAAGCAACTTTTTTTAAATTTAAGCAGATTCATTAAATTAGGCTTGTTCCGAATGTGGTATACGAATAACAGAGAGTACGAAGTTCTTCTGTCATTTAAAGATTACACACCAAGGAGCTTGCAACGAGAATTATAGGAAATAGACCATTAGGCCAATACATATATCTGGTAATGCTCGACTGAACTCATTCAATACGATTTCAATGCTCAACATAAAAAGGATTCCAAATGATGGAGCGGTATTCAATCACGCTACGAACCAGTGCTACATAAAGTGATTTGATAGTCATTGGCTCTCTAAAAGTTTTGCATATTTCTCTGCATAAAGCCGACCATAGCGTACGATTTTGAGGTGGTAACATCTAATCAATGTGGCATTTGAAACTAAAATTAGAATGGAATAAATTGATAAAAATATTTTTTTTTATTTATTAACCAGATTTTCGTCAAGAGTAGAAAACTATTTTACTATGGTGAAACATACAAACGCTATTAAGTCATATATAAATAACAGGTATCAAGGGGCCAATTTAAAAAATTGTTGCGGGATGCTCCTTTTGATATGGATTATTACCTCTACAGTTGTTAAAATATAAAACCCAATCGAATTTTTTGGCTCGAAAATTCGAGTACTCGCACAGGCTTAGTAAGTTCATATAAAAGTTATATGAGAAGCCTATTAAAAAAATCTGAGTTGTCTATCTGGCTTAAATGCGTTGGGGTGGCGTCTGCGTTCTCTTTAGGTGCTGCCTATGTGGATGGGTAATGCTCCATTTTGATGGATTCTGGTCATTGCATTGAGTCTCGATAACGCATGATCTACACCAGATAATTTCTCATAACAATTACAATACACTCACACATTTTTCTCTAACACATCCTCATATTTTCAGTCGGTAGCTTAATTGTCTTGTCAGGCAAACAATTGAGCTGACAACGATTTGGCCTATGTTGACAATTTTCGACGTTTCCTTTGAAAAAATGTTTGAGAAATGTGAAATGAACTTAAAAAAAGAAACGCGGTGTTTGGTTGTGAAAGTTGTGAAATTAAAAAGCATAGGTTCGCGCACAAAATTTCATTTTTTTTCGCAGGCTAACTATCTCTCGGTGCATCAGCAAGTGCAGCACAGTTCAATTGAGTTTTTTTGATGGCCAACGTCCTCCAAATGCCATCACCACCAGCACAAGTCAGTGCAGAACAAATTTCCTGCTTCCTGGTAAGTGGTAGAATTTGTGAAAAGAATCATTAATCATTTTATTGACTTAATTCGTTATTAATATTACAGCTCCGCAATTAAAAGCAGCAAGCAGTAAGGAAGCTTACGGCTAGGTTAGGTGTGATTTTTCTTGCGCGTAGCACCACATAATTTCTGTGCGGAGTCCCACGTAATTTTAGTGCGGATGCTCAGATCTAGCATGTAATGTAATTTTATGTAATGTAAAAACACAATTGTAGGCATTGAACTATATTATAAAAATAAATAAATTTAATTACTTACTGACTTACTTACTTATGTGGCCGTAACAACCCGTGTCCGGGTTTCGGCCGACATCATCAGCTCTCGCCAGGCGCCTTTGCTTTGCACGCACCTCTCCAATCGGATACACCAAGTACCATATCCTGGTCTCCTTCGTCGTCGTTGACCAGCGACCCTCACCTCGATCACCTTTTTCGCTGGAGCTTCGTAGTTCATACGATGGACATGACCCAGCCAGGACCAAACAGGACCGAATATTTTGCGAAGATTTTCTCTCGAACACCCCCAGAGCAACTGCGTCAGTTTGCGAAACTACCCATGCCTCAGCGCCATAAAGCAGCACAGGTAGAACGAGCGTCTTGTAGAGTGTTAGTTTTGTCGATCGAGAGAGGGCTCTGGAACTTAGTTGCTTACTGAGCCCGTAGTAGCACCTATTAGCAATTATTGTTCTTCGCTTTATCTCCAGGCTTACTTCGTTGTTGGTATTAATGGCGGTGCCAAGGTATACGAACTCCTTGACTACTTCAAAGTTATAGCTGCCGGATAAAACGTGGGAGTCTAAACGCCGCGCTCCCTTGTTTGTATACAGCATGTACTTTGTTTTACCCTCAGTTATCGTCAAACCCACTTTGGCTGATTTCTTTTCGATAGCGGCGAAAGCAGCGGTAACATCTCTCTTGGTTCTGCCGACAATATTAATATCATCAGCGTACGCAAGGAGCTGGACACCTTTGTAGAAAATGGTGCCATTACGATGCACATCGGTCTTTTGTACGATCCCCTTCATGATGATGTTGAAGAGATCACAAGACAGTGGATCGCCTTGCCTGAAACCTCTTTCGGTATTAAAAAGTTTTGGAGAGGTAATTTCCTACCTTGACGGAGCTGCGTGTGTTGCTCAACGTCCGTACCGTACTCAGACATTGTTGCGTATAGGCAATACCTTCTCGAGCTATCAAATGCAGCTTTAACATCGACAAAGAGATGGTGTGTGTCAATTTGATTTTCGTGGGTTTTCTCCAGGATTTGTCGTAGCGTGAAAATCTGGTCTATGGTGGACTTTCCAGGTCGAAAGCCACACTAATAAGGTCCAATCAGTGTTTTTTTATAAATAAATAAATACGTAGGGTGCCTTTTATATTTCGGGATTTGGCAACCCTGGTGTTGCAATCTGTCAACTGAAAGCTCTATCGCAAAGTTTGACATTTGTTGGCTTATACGTACTCAGAACGTTTTGACATACGAGCGCTATTTGTGTTGTTTATAGTAACTCAAAAGATTCATCTCGGTCTAAAGATGGAATTAAATCGTGAACATTTTCGTGCGATTATTTTTTACAACTTTCGACGTGAATTAACACAGCAACAGTGCATGGATGAACTTAATTCAATTTTTGGCGATGAAGCTCCATCAAGGACCAGTGTTTATCGATGGTATGGTGAATTCAATCGTGGTCGTAGTTCACTCCAAGACGAATTTCGTGAAGGTCGTCCGAAATCAGCTGTTGTTCCGAAAACCATTGATGCTGTGCGCGAGCTGATATTGCAAGATCGTCATGTTACCTATCGTGAGATTGAGGCAACCTTAGGCATAAGTGGGACCAGCATACATTCAATATTGCATAAGCATTTGACTGTCAAAAAAATTTGTTCGCGTTGGATCCCACACAATTTGTCAATCGCTCAAAAAAAGGCTCGTGTCGATTGGTCGAAGGAAATGCTCAAAAAATACGATCGCGGTGCTTCGA
Organism: Coremacera marginata; assembly: GCA_914767935.1. NCBI lineage: Eukaryota > Metazoa > Arthropoda > Insecta > Diptera > Sciomyzidae > Coremacera > Coremacera marginata. The sequence continues at coordinate 141,240,420 of OU612044.1, forward strand.
AACACGTCTATGACATCGTGACAGGTGATGAATCGTGGATTTACGCGTATGAGCCCGAAAGTAAACAGCAGTCGACTGTATGGGTGTTTCAAGATGAGCCAAATCCAACAAAAGTTGTTCGCGCACGAAGCACTTCCAAGCAAATGGTCGCCTGTTTTTCGGAAAATATGGACATGTCGCAACCGTACCACTAGAACAACGCAGAACAGTCAACTCTGAGTGGTACACAACCATTTGTTTGCCAGTTGTCTTCCAAGAAATCAGGAAAACCAACCGCCGAAGACGGATCACTCTTCACCACGACAATGCGAGCTCTCACACATCGGCTCAAACAACTGCATTTTTGAGCACCCAAAACATCGATTTGATGGGTCATCCGCCGTATAGTCCTGACTTGGTACCGAATGACTTCTTTTTATTCCCAACCGTGAAGAATAAACTGCGTGGACAACGATTTTCGACGCCCGAAGAAGCGGTTGCGGCATTCAGAATGCATGTTTTGGGGATACCTCAATCAGAGTGGCAAAAGTGCTTCGACAATTGGTTCAAACGCATGCAAAAGTGTATAGATCTTAATGGAGAATATTTTGAAAAACAATAAAGTGATTTTCGATGATTAATATTTGTTTTTGTTCTCTTATCCCGAAATATAAAAGGCACCCATCGTATAATTAAAAATGTGAATTTTTTTAATTTTTTAATGGCTTTTTTAAATTAGCAGGTGAATACATTTTGCTATAAGCAATATTGTTTTGATAGGAATTCAATACAGAAACATTATTTTCCTATTTATTTTATATGAGGTTAAATACTTTCATCCGGTAAAAACAATATTATTATAGTATTGTTTTTTGCAAAAATATTATAGGATTATTCATATTAAAGTTATGGTGAAATCTAATGTTTTAATAGTAGTTTAAAGCATAATAAAAATAAAAGGATACCACGTTGATTTTAATGGTAAAAACTATAGAAAAACATTTTTTAAATCCACCATAAAATTAATAGTTTTCTAACTGCATGTAAGTAATGGGAAGAATCGCATTGACGAATTTTAATAGTAAAAAACTATTGGTTATATTCGAAAACATATTGTTATTACAGGATTTTGTTTTTCTGATTGCAGAATATATGATCATAAGAGCACCCATATGTGCAAAAGTATTTTTTCTTCGCTCCACCAGCATTTTCTAATAGAACGAGGCTGAAAAGTAAAATCTGCATCAAAATATGTATCGCTAGTGAAAAATAGAAAGCCATTTGTATTCAATTTTAATGTTATATTTTTTAAAAAAATTTCCAAAAATGATAGAAAAATCTGCGAGCTGACAGTATTATTAACATGAAAGAAACTTAATGAGGTCTAAGAAATTCAACACTTTTCATTATTTTTCTTTTTGTTTTCACTGATTAACTACGTCTTAAAAACAAATGATTTTTATATTTGTGTGATTCAATAAACATTTTTCAAATTAAAACCGTGCTTGTTTTACTTACGTAATCATTGGTTATATCCATCCACGTAATCATGGTTAATCATACATTTATATGTTGAGAGTTAGGCTTTGCCTCAATTCAATTAAACTCATACGCACCTCGTTTATAAAAAATATTAAATGTTTTTGTAAATCAATACAAATATTATCATTCTGTACCGTTCGACAGGAAAACATACGGTACTGTTAGTAGTGCTTGCGTGGTAAGTACTATATGTACAAACACAAACAGCATATAGCAACTTTTAATGTGGCAAATACGGGGTAGGTGTGTAGATATAAACAATTTTCGACAGTTTTTGCAGTTTTTTGTATTGGGGCCAAAAAAAAAACGGTGTCAGATAGGGTGTAGGTATGTTAAGAAGAAATGTTGAAAGGCAAAAAATAATAAGACCAGGTAGGCGGTAGGTGGAAAACATTTAATGAATTATTGGCAACCACAATTAAACTGTTTTCGCTCTCTGCTTTCTTTGTCTCTCTAAAACCGTAACACTTACCGTACTTTTAGTGTAATAATGCAATGGAATGATAGTAATTATGCTCACTTTTAAGCAATCGTAGTGAATTGTTTGTGTTTCCGTTCGAACACACAAACTATAAAGCTACAGAATAATGCGTGAAGTTATTAACGCTGCACAACGTTAACGTATTGATACGTTACCCTACGTAACCCTAGCTACAGTACCCTAACATACGCTACATTTAGAGCCATTTTAAGAATCATACACTGCATGAAGTAATGATGACACCAACATAGGAATTTCAATTTCATAAGACGTTGTTTTTTTTTTTAAACTGAGTTTTTCTATGTTTTTGCAACAAGCTCTTTAATAAAAAATTTGCATAAAAGTGATTTATATAAGTGATTTTTTGAAGTAGGCAAAATTTTACTTCCTTGCCCATTAACCAAGATATAGTCAATAAAAAAACTCAGCAGATAAAATTGAATGCAACACGGAAGGAACGCAATTTCTTTCAATTGCATTGAAGAATCCCCTTTTAATATCAACCAACTTCTTATACTTCAGATTCTTACTATCGACCTAATCTTATTATTAATTAAATTATGAAATATTACTTCACTTTGACTAATAAAAGTAGCTTTCGTTGAAATACTTAAGCTTTATCTCTATTTTTATCTGTTTGTAAATATTTGCAGCTTGTATATCCACGACAATTCTCAGCCCTTGTAACCAACGATTGCACTACGATCGATGATAGGAACAGGAACATTTTGTGACAAAAGGTAGACAAACAAACTCAAATCAAATAAAATCAAATCACATCAGTTTTAAGTCAATATTAATCAAAGTAATACTCAATCGCAAACTCGATCGATAAACCAAAGTTGTAGTCGATTGTTATTTGTGCTAGATGTTGTTGTTATTGTTGAACGATCATTAAAAGGTTTGCCGCCGTTTGCCACTTGAGAGTGCTTTGGATGCGATAAGGAATCCACTGCAGTTGAAATCTTATACTTCAAAATATTTCTTAGATGGATAAGTTTAGGTTGGTCGGTATGGTTAACTTTTAATTGTTTTATTGTTGTTTGTTGTGATCAGACTTGTTTAAAAAAATTACTTGGCTCTTGAAGAATTTTTATCTATGATTTGTTGCGATGACGCCTTAATTAGGTACACTAACATTTAATCTTGGTATTATTTTTATGAGTTTGTATTCCTAACTCCAGAACGTAACTCGAAATTATGATTTTCCAAACTTTTTCAATTTGGTAAGTTTTATTGGTTAACACTTACCATTATAAACTATACATACCATTATAAAGCTGTAAAATATTGTGGCCTTTTAAAAACTACGTTACATAATATAATTATGATGATTAAAAACGCACTTGACCGGATATGATGAAGTTTACTTTTGAGCACCATAACTGATTACCGCAGAAGGGAACGTCAAACAAATGACGCTGAACCTCATACAATCCGACAACATTTGACCGATGACCACGAGATGATACTTCATGAAATGTCAACATTACAAACGCAACAAAAATAACAGCAACAACAACTCCGAAACATCCCTTGAAAGCAAGTCTGGTTGCCCTAGTTGAAGTGACTTGGCGAGTTATGGTCATAGACCGTATAACTGCCAGCCAAAATACTTGAATCTGTGTCACTTGCAACATTTGTTGACTGTCAGCATTTTTATTTATGTATATCTCTTGTTTGTGCTTTTGCTTGATTTTAAAATATGCAAATATAAATATTTGAACCTTTAAAAAAAAAGAATTTAAAATGGATTGAAACATCAAAGATTTCAGAGCTGATGGCAGAAAAAGCTAAATCAACATTTGAAGTAGATAAGTTGGGCTACGAAAAGAGAATGTATGTAGAAAAACTTTTAGTTTAATTAGTTCAGACATGGATCATCAAGTCCATCTGACTCTAAATGAATTATGATGAAGTTGAAGGATTTATTTTGTAAATTCTGACTTATTTTATATTAAGCTAATTTCATACCTAATGTATGAAATTAAAAAAAAAAAAAAATTAAAAATAACAATTATTTTAATTTCAGAACATGAAGTGGGGATAATAACTTAAACCTTTGAAACATTTCTTCTTAAGGGGGCGGTATGGTTTGAAAATTTTTAATATAAAGTACAACATCTCAGTAATATCATGTGAAAACTCCAAGTCGATCGAACTAAAACTCACTGTGAGATAACGGTTTTTATAAAGTCGTGTTCGCAGGCCGTTCAAAGGGCTCGAGCCAAGTGTACGGCGCACAGTGGCTCCGAATAGGTTTTCAATGGCCAAAATTCTATAACTTTTGAACCGATTGAGATATTGGAGTAATTTCTTTACCTGACAGATAATTTCTTGAATTTGTTGCGTTTAAAATTTTGTTAAAATCGATTGAGTGCTTATGGAGAAATTCAAGGTCAAAGTTGAACTGTTGAAATTTTGAACTCTTAGTATGAAATAATGATTTTCTTATTTTTTTAATATTCTCTATTTATTAAAAAAACTCATATGTTGATAAATTAAACATGTTATTAATAATTATTAATATTATATTTTACCTCGGGACATTTTTTGTTTTTTTAATTTTTTTTTTCTAATATTACAGGTATATATCTTACTAAAACATGAAAATCCATATTTTAATTATTATTTATTTGGTTGGAATATTGCTTGCAGATATGCCGTAATCAGTTCTGAATTTTTTTCGTCCTGTAGTAACTCTTTCGCTTCTTTATCTAAGTTCCGGTGTTCCCCTTCCCATTGAAGTCACATGCGCGAGAAGAGCGGATCTGACGTTGTCAATAATACATTAAAAAGATCTTCATTTGTGCAATTGCGTGACATTTTTCTGGTGTTGTGTTCTCTATAAAATCTGTACTCCTTATTCCTTTTTTCCTAAGCTTCGTCCGATAGATCTCCAAGTGTTACTAAATGATATTTAATGACATCTTCTCCATGATAAAGGATTTTGTGAACTATTGCAGATATATGTCTCCATGCATATTTTGTTGTATATATTTTTGCATTTTCCTTACTGTAATCACCAAATTTTGTCACGTCAATTTGTTCATTGCATGCAAGTATTTCGATGATTATTTTAAACCTGGAAATAAGGTTTAAATCAACTCCTGTTATTTCAGATGCTCTTTCCGGATGTGGGAAGAATCTTCTTGTTGTTTTTCCATCAGTTATACTGCCTTAACCTTGTTTTGGCTGATCTATAACTAATCCATATTTTCGTTATTTATCTTGGACACGTTCTTTTTTAAACTTCGTAACTCCTTATTGGTGTCGTTGTTTCGTACTGATACTGTAGGTCCGAATTCCAAATTGTAACTGATTTTAAGTATGTGTTCCATAAATCGTATTCTTGCATGTAGTGGTGATAATCCGAATTTATAAGCATCAGTATTATCTATTGATTTGTCTGGTACTTGGTTTAGTTGGCTTGATGTTGCTTGGCATATGATGCAGCTGGATGAACCCTTTGTTTCAGTCAAAGCCCGGCCTACTTTTCCATCAATCGTTGTAAGCACCAATCGGTAGCTTACTTCGATTTCCTGCTTTAATTTCTATTTCTAATGGATGAAGCTGTGCAATTTGGGCTCTGATTTCGCTTACTTCTTTCTTAATCGTATCCGGGGTTTCCTCTTTGAATCCAAATTTGATGGGCCTGAAGTATTTCGTGGAAGATGGTGTGCAATTTTTCCACATAACCCTGGTGTGCGTTGTGCTGGTCGATGGCTCTGAGTCTTCCAAAATCTTTTTTATTCGTAATGGTATAAATCACAGCATGAAAGTATCCGTGTCCAAGGTATTTTCGCATAGCAATTCCTTGTATTGTTTTTGTCCGAAAGAACCATCACATCCCCATTTGCAAAAAAGAATTAACTTGCAGTTTCCATATTGCTTCAACTAATTTTCTTTAAATGATTGAAGCGTTGTGCCTATGCCGAAATTGCTGTAATTGCAATAGTGTCGTTAGATCCTAGTCCTATTTAGCAGTAGTTATGTGAAGATATGATGGATACAGATTTTAACCTTTTTCAATCGCACGCAATCTGAGCTCAGTTAAATTCAAATCTGAGCTCAGAAATAATGCCTCCTCATTTATGTACTGTTTTTCCTTGCTCGGTGTTGGTACACTTTTAAAAATCAGTTTTGTTGTCACTGGACTAGCATCAATAACTTTTTCAATGATTTCCAGTTGTGCATATTTTTTAACTGCTCGCAATTGATGAAGGGAAGTTTTTTTGAAAATTTTCAATTCCGATTTCATCAGTGATTTCCTTAAGCTTCCAACTCTTAGATCTATCGCTGCAGTTGTCAAGTTCTTCTTTGGTCTTCCTGAGGTGATTTTGTCGGTAGTTTTTGAAGCTCTCTGCACAATAATCTCGCATTCCAGCCATTTTTCGTTATGTTTATAAAATCTTTCTTTCGTGTAGTTATAATGGCTGTAGAGCTTTTTTAAATTTTTGACTAAAACAGACAATTTCTCTTCTAAGTTCAATGGTATTGTAAGTTTATTTTTCTTTGAAAGTAGCTTAGAACATTTTCCTGCCTTTTTGTTTCTGAAATGCTCTTCAGTCAATTCCTTATAACTGAATCTCTCCATGATTTTTGAATCAATTTATTTATTTCCAATTGCAATGGCTGAGATATTATAGCAACTGAGATTATATCTGCATATCACTTCCTTATAAGCCATTCCATGACGTAGTGCCTCCTAAGCTCTATAGCAAGTATCAGTGCCTGTATCTATTTACTTTTTACCTGCACCAGTTCTATAAAGGAAAAATTTAAAACTCCAAAATTCCACATGTTTCATGCATTTAGAATGAAATGGGTTAAATAAAAAAAAAAATCTAACACTATTTTAATTACCAGAACCTTTGTATATGCACCTGTTTTATAGAGTTGGAATAAAAAGGGTAAATAAAACTGAAAAACCTTTAAATTTCATACAATAAAATTCAATCCATTGGCCAAAATACCCATTTTTTGTTGTAACCGATTTATACAATTTTTGCGCCATTTTGTAGTAAATTTAGGTCAAAATATCTAAAATTGCCGAAAGACGATTTTTTTTTATGAGTAAGAATATCGGTTTTTTTTAAAGTTTTGAAAAATGGTGAAGTGATGGGGTTAAATGGACTTCGGATTCTTATTCAGCGAACCAAAACACATATAAGAAACATAAAAATATTTTTTGTGTGGCTGTGCAATTAATCAATTTTTTAAACATTAAAGAGTTATTTTTGGAATAGTTTGATATTCACATATGAAAAAAAAAAAATTTCAAAAAAATTTCAAAAATTTTTATTTATTTTTTTATTTATTTATTTATTTATTTATTTAGAAGCATTTGTACAATAAGAACTACGTTCTTTTATAGTACGACATAAAATAGAATAAAATAAAATAAAATTATTACAACAAAAACTTATATTAAATAATAACAACGTATTAATTAATTAATTACGCATACAGGTTATACATTCATGATTTCAAGTGACAACATACATTAATCAAAATTTAAGCTTAATCATAGACATTATGAAGTGTTATAAATTATTCAGAGAAAATGAAGGAAAACAGAAAAGGTACAGTTACTAGAAGTTAAGAAGAAGAAAAGAAAGATAGGATAGATTGTCTAAAAATATTTCTCCTGCTGATCTCTCTTATCCTACGTGGTAGAGCATTCCACAGTCTAATAGCGCTGATGAAAAATAGACAAGACGAATTCAATGAATTGTGCCTAGGGACAATAAGACCATGATTTCTATTCGATACACAGAACTGAAGTTTATTTTAAAGGTAAAAAGGTGTTTTTTCATGAATGAGTTTATGCAAAAATATGCAGTTTCGTGCATTGAGGTAAGCTGTTATATCACACCCAAGTATAGCATTGCGAAATCTTGAGAGGTGATCAAATTTACGCAGCCCATTTTTTCAAATATTCTATATTTCATTATACATTTTTTTTTATCCTATTTCTGTTAAAGAACAAGTTTTCTCATAATCCTTCTTAACATTTTTAAATCTATTGATCTTTTCCTTTGTTGTCTCTTCCAACGTTAGCATCCTTGAACAAACTAAAATAAATTTCTTTTTCAAACACTCAAAGCAGTCAACAATGATGTGAGAATGTCTAAAATTGACTTTGCGTCTTTGGGATATTAACAGATATTAAAGGAGCCGTCTGCTATATGAAACTACCTGCATAACACTGCAAATGAACAGTCGTTTATTGTCATTGCAACATATTCATTTAAGAATGATTATAGTTAAAAAACTCAGTGATTAGCCTTTGTTAAATAAATTAAATGTGACGAAGGAAAAAGGAAATGTTAAGGATATTTTTAACAAAAAATGATAAGAGAAGAGGAGAACTGCTATTTATTACTTTATTTTTGCAATATTGTGGTTACAATTTATTTGTAAGCAATGAATTTCTTCTCTATTAGCCAATTTCTGCATATCGATAGCAATTTAACCGGATAACTTCTGTAGTTAAAGAAGTAGTTATATTATTTATTTATTTCAAATTTTATTTCACAAAAATTTATTTTTTTACTTATTATTTATTTTAGATTGGTTAAAAAAATTAACATTTACGCCCATAAATGTGATCCATACGCTAGAGAACCCAGATTTGAATGCCAAATGACGCAGAAAGTTTTTTCAATTGAATTAATTTTTCTGTTCGGTCGTCACCTCTCCTCTCAACATCAGAGAGTAAAATTGCCATAAAAAGCTTCTTGAGAACATAAGCCGTTCGGAGACGGCGTAAAACATGTAGGTCCAGCTCTTGATCATTTGTATGCAAACATTTCACAACACACAAAACACAATTGACCATAAGAAGCTCGGTCAAAGTCCTTTGAAGTTCTGAAATGGCCATTTCGTTTTATTTTTTTATATACTATAAAGTTGTTTTTTTGAATTCCTTATGTCGATCCCTTTTTAAGTAAAGAATATTTCCACAAATAAGAATGTAGTACTTTGGAATAAGCACAAGTTATAATAAATAATCTAGAATAAACACAAGTTATTTACTGCGGAGTACGGAGTTTTTGTTGATACCATTCCTTACATCGGCTGTATCCCCCATTAAATTTGCCCCTTGTTTTTCTTTTTAATTTTGAACTTATGTTTTTGTCTTACAAGGAAAGGTCCCCAGGTGTCACTCACCGATTTGAATAGTTTTTGGATATGTGATAGAGGACAAAAATTTAAGGTCGGCGTATTTTTTTATACGTGCTCAATCGATAGTTTACGGTTCCAAAATGACGTTTTAAAATCAGAGAAAATTTCGTTTTTTTGCCACAATTTCACTATTTTCCATAAAAATATAAACAAATTTAGTATCAAACGAAAGGTATTTTGAAGCCACACATGATGGCATCCATTTTGGAGAAATAAATTTCATTGTAATTTTGTTGTTGTAATTTTTAACAGTATTTAGTCGATATCATAAGGAGCGCATTTTCGAAATTGTTCCATTTTCATTTATATTTGATTTAAGAGAATTCTAAAAGTTACCTTTTTTTTGTTTTTTTAAATTTTTAACTTTTTATATTAAAATTTTCTTTACTAAAATATACATTTAATTTCTTAAAAAAAAATTTTTTTTAGAGATGAAGACCACAATATGGGTATCAAAAATTTTGTTTTTTCTCCAAATTTCCGTACGTGTAAATATTTGATCAGAAAAGTTTATATTAAACACAGCTTCTATACAACTTTGTGCTTTTAACTTGTTTGCCCGAAGGAATGAAAAAACCTTGGGAAATTTAAAAATATGATTTTCTATGTTAATATCTCCGCTAGTATCCAACATATTTCACAAAATTTTTTTTTGTTATAAAGTTTAATAAAAGTACTTGCCAAAAAATATTTTAACAATACCAATTACTGTACATTTGTATTTTTAATATTTTTTTTAAAAAAGGCCCAAAATATTCAATGTTTCCACAAAAAATTACTTAAAATTTGTTTTTGTTGTAAAAATAATTTAAATTAAAAATTGCATATTAAACTCCCTTTCACATGGCATGGCATTTATTCGCAAAAATTGATTCAGTTTTAAACCAAAATTTATTAACTATTTCTGTCATAAAAAACAAGGCTATATCCCTTTCAATTTTTTTACAATGTCTGAATGTTACAATAGATTGTATTAATTTTTTTTTTTTTGTTTTTGTTTGAAATTTTGATTAATTAATTAATTTGATTTATTTAGATTTAGATTTATTGTTCAAATTATGTTGGCATATAAGAATTATTTCTTTTGAATGCCGCAAAAAAAGATAAATAACAACTAAATTTAATAATGATCAACTATCTTATTTTATAAATTATATAAATCAATAAAAATAAGTAAATAAAGTGAGTTTAAATTATAAAAAATCAGATAAAAATAATAAGAGGAAATAACAACAAATGATGTAGAATGAATTTGAAAGAGGACTTAACATATTTAAAATAAGTTATATAGAAGAGAAAATAGGAGAGAGTAGGGAGCGAAAAGATACAGAAAAGAGTTAGGAGAAATGTTAAAAAATTAAACGCTTGAAGGCACTATGGTTGGAAACAGCTTTAATGCTGTTCGGCAAAAAATTCCACAGTCTTATTGCACTGACGAAGAAAAGCCTGCTTGAGTTTGTGTAACAGTAATTTGGGATCAAGGGGTTCATACTGCGGCTTGACCTGCAGAACTGAATTTTTTCAAAAAGATAGTGTAGGCAGCGCGAGTATAAAATCTTATGCAAAAATAAACAATTTCTCGCTTCAAGGTAGCGAAATGGGCAACAACCAATTAATTTTGTCCTGAAAAGAGACACATGGCTAAACTTCTTTAATCCATAGACATAACGGGCGGCATTATTGAGAGCAACTAGGAGCTTGTGAGATGATCGTGAATCAAGATTGCTATAAACAACTTCCGAGTAAGTTATAATGGGCAACAGTAACTGCAAGAATAGTTTGCGTCTTGTTTCGGTGGGAATAAATGCCGCAGTCTTTCTCAGGTTTCTTAAGACGAAATAGATCTTACTCACACAAGAATTAATGTGATCTTCACAAGAGAGAGAAGAATTTATCCGGAAACCAAGATTGGTTGAATTTGTTACAACTTTTAAGTCAATGTCGCTGAGAAAAATTGGGGGAAGATCGAGATTTGATAAGGCAGTTTTAGTGATCGGTAAGACGTACGACTTAAGGGGGTTTAGTTTGAGTTGATTAGTACAAGCCAATTCCGTTACAATGTTCAAGTCTTCATTTAATCTAACACATAAGTCTTCTATTAACCCAACAGGTCTGGACAAATACAGCTGAAGATCGTCAGCATATGCATGCATTGTGACGTTGTTGCACTTGTCGAAAATGTCATGCAAGAACATAGTAAAAAGAAGAGGGCCAAGAACCGAGCCCTGAGGAACTCCATGAGATATATTCATATATTCATATACATGAGATGAAAAATTATTGCCTACTTTCACTCTCTGTCTTCTGCCGCTTAGATAACTATATAAAAGTCGAACTGAATTATTAGAAAATCCAAAGTTATACTTGAGTTTAGTACAAAGTATATTATGGTTCACGGTATCGAAGGCTTTGGAGAAGTCTAGAAGGCAGAGCAGAGTGACATGTCCCTTATCGTATGATATTCTAACATCATCCAATATTTTTACGATAGCAGTAGAACAGCTGTGGCCAGGTCGAAAACCCGACTGATGATCTGACATAAGATCGAATGAATATATGTGGTTCGAAATCTGCTCCGCCATTATAGATTCACAAACTTTTGAGATTGATGACAGCATACTTATGGGTCTAAAGTCAGCCGGCTCGCTAGCATTGGGTTTCTTAGCAATTGGAATAATAGTTGCTACCTTCCAGATTGCAGGGTAACATGAGGTTGTAAAGCTGTGGTTTATTATGTGTGCTAACATTTATCATGTTTGAATCTTTATCATTTTTGTTTCCCTTCTAATTTAAATAATATTCCAAAAAAAATCTTAACCAATTTTCTTTATTGCGCAAAAAAGTTTGGTAAAAATATTTGTTGTTGGAAAAATATTGAAAACCAAAAATGGCTTTTTTAATTTTCATTTAAATGATATGCATAAATGTAGGGTTTATTTAAATTTTCTGTCGTAAAAATTTAAAAACCTTTTTTTTTATTTTTATTCATTTTGTATTTTTGTAATTTTGTTTGCATAAAAAGTAAAAGTGCGGTGAAAGAATCATGACAATATCTCAATTTGTTTGTGATTTGTACTCTTAAATACCCCTTTGAAGACTGCCACAGCCACAACTGCGCCATCTACCGGGTCAAACTTTAGACTTATTTCATCTACAGACCCAGTCGCACAAACACACCAAATTTCATCAAAATCGGTCCAGCCGCTTAGGAGGAGATCAGTGACAAAGCCATGTACCGAAGAATTTTTGTATAAAGATAAATATACTTCTTCATATGATTGTTAAACCCCCCTCCCCCTAATCTATGGACAAACCTGCCTACGGGTCTATTTCAACAACAATACGAAATGTAAAATAATCATTATTTTAATCAAAAATTTTATTGGATTTTACTTCGTAGAAGTTTTTACAATATGGTTTGAACTTAGTATGAAGACAAATTGGCTACACTTTATAGAATTACTAATTTCATCTAGCTCAAACTTAGCTTAGTTTGACTTTTCTACATAATGAACCATTCCTGCATTGGAATTAATACGACACCATCAAAGAATTCCTATTATTACACAGCAGCGAAACTACGATTACATGCTAACGCCATCAACTACAGAATCGACCCCAAAATAATTCAATCGCACTAGAATATGCATGAACTACTTCTCAAATGTAACCAATTCCAATGTGCCAAGTACTACATCAATTTTTACTCGAACTACTTTCATCGATTGATGGCCAATTGATGGCGAACCCTTATTTTATATGTATTACATTTCGGTAAAAACATTTTACTAAAATTTCTTAGTGTAAATACATATGTAATTAATTACTGCATTACTTTTTACAACTTTCTGCATTACTTTAAGCGAAATGTTATGCTTGAGGTAATGCGGAAAATGTTTTGTTTTTTCATATATGGTTACCAATCGTGTTTTAGCAATGCACGGTTTTATTTGGAGTACAGCAGTGCAAATAAACTTAAGGTATTTCATGATGTTATGTATCAAGGTAATGCAGCGTAGGTGATATTGGTAATCCGGAAAAAATTTGATATTTTTTAAATGACTGCATTCAGGAAAGGTAAGGCAGTAGTAGCCTTTACCGATTACCGCCAATGTCACGCAATGTAAAATGTAATGCATATTTCAAAAGAAGAAGAATCGAGAGCATAATCAAATACCATTACTTGCCATCAATGAAGCATCGATGCAGAATGCATTCCATTCGCTGCTGGGTAGCTATTATAGTGAAACCAAAACAGAAACAAAGTATTTATGTGAAGTTGAAAATATTTTTTTAATTAATGTTTTTTATTTATTATTATATTATTTATTTAAGTTATTATATACAGAGGAGTAGTAGATATGGGGGCTCCGCGAGTCCGAACCCCCCAGAACCATGAAAACTATTAAAAAATATCTCAACGCGCGAATCCACATGTATTTGTATTGCAAAGAATTCTTCTTTTTCTCAAGAAAGTTCTCAAAATATGATTTAGTTTAGTGTTTAATTCTTCTAAATTGATCAACAACAGCAGGATATATAGTGACATATATAGTAGAATAGCAGGACCCAGTTGTCCACGGCTTCGCCACGGACGTTCCAGTAAGCATACTTTTTTTATTTGTGGGCGGTGAAAGGGGGTGTGGCAAACATATTTTTCCCGTAAAGCATCTCATGCTCGAAAACAATCTACTGCCAAAATTTCCGCGCAATCGGCCCAGAAGTTTTGGAATCTTAATGATTACTTAAAAGTGGGCGTTATTATTGTTCCATCACGCCCATTTTTAGTGCAGTTGCCGACGGTGAGCATACAAACTTAATTACCAAATTTCAGTCGTATACAAACAAAATCGTCTGAGAACCAAAGAGGGCGTGGAAGCCCAGATTTGGTGTAAATCTCGAAAGTAACCATACAAACTAAATTACCAAATTTTAATCTCAAACAATCAAAACAGTCTGACAAATATAGTTTTCTGCATAGGCCCAACTAACACGATCAATCAAATAATTTGAGATATACCGTATTTGTTTTCTTTAACGCTCTTTGAAAATTTTAATTAAGGCAAAGTCACAAGCTAACGAAATGGCCATCTTAACTCTTGAAAGGACTTTGACCGAGCTTCTTATGATCAATTGTGTTGTGTGTGATGTGAAATGTTTGCATACAAATTATCGAGAACTGAACCTGCATGTTTTACGCCGACTCCGAATAGTTTATGTTCTCAAGAAGCTTTTCATGGCAGTTTTTACTCTCTGAGGTTTGCGATTGTCTGCAAAGAGGTGACGGCCGAACAGAAAAATTAATTCAATTGAAAAAATTTTCTGTGTCAGATGGAGAATTCGAACCTGGGTTCTCTGGCGTAAGAATCACACACTTACCCACTACGCCACGGCCGCCACTCGAAGTCACAAGCAAAACACAAGTTTGCAAAAAAGGTCCTTGAAATATTTTGGTTGCGGTTTCGTCTATATTAAGGTCGAACAGCTCGAACTGACATAAAGAGCAAAAAATGGCCGAAATCGAAACAAAAACCGAATATTCGATCAAACACTACTTTAAATGGGAAAACTTTATGGTAGGCAAACTTAACATTTGCATCCATATTTTTCTAGAAATAACATCCCCAACACAAAACTACAACATCTAGTTTTTTTTTCCTCTCAATTAAACTAATTGCGAATTTCATGCATTCAAACGAAAAGAGCGACTACAACGCAATCAACAGAATACATGAGCTGTAATTAATTAGTTTAACATAACTAATTAATGTTTCATTAGAACCAACATTCATTTAGCGGTAGACAAACAGGAATCAAAAGCATAACATCAATGATACGACTGACTTTTATATCGAACGATAGATGATAGCTGTACATATGCACAAAAGCTATGGCAAGGCACAGGCAGACAATAGCGACAATAAGAGCAGAATAAGAGCGTATTTGGTAAAATAAAAAGAAAAAAAAAAAATACAAAAACAAAAGCAGGGAATAAAAAAATTTAATCAACATTCGATTTGATGCACATTCGATGTCAAACACATGACTCGATATCGAAGAGGTGCGCATTTGTGACAAAGTCAGCTTGTATTGAATGTTTAACGTAGAAAAATGCTTAAACAATGATTAGAAATACGAATATGTGGCATAAACAAGCAATTCTTATTATTTTCCCTACCATTATCTCGAACACTCATATTCTATATTTTTATATATGCCGCCTTCGGTTTTACATTAGCTAGAAGAAACGATAATTTTTTTGATGTTTCGGAAGTGTTAGCGCTGTTGGTGTGAGCTGAAATTACAAATATTTGATCTACTTATAATCGAAATAACTTTGGTGATTATAGCAGAATGAATTTGTGCCGGAAACTAACAGGGATTTCAGTTGAGATACGATATTTTTAAGCAATTTGGTATACGAGTTTGGTTTAGAAAAAAAAAAAAATTATATTTAAGTGAAGTTTAATTTAAGAAAAAACAAAACGCTATTAAATACAAAAATATTACTCTCGTATTTTTTAAGCTTTTCCTTACTGTTTATTCTCTATTCTATCTCCAACTTCTAAAGTAAAGGTCTTTATTACAAACATTTCCTAATTTTTATGGATTTCGTCATCCCCATCCTCCGTTTTATATTGCTTTTCATAGAAATATTGATGTGACTGAGTGGGGTGATAAGCCGTTACAGTTGCCATCTCTTTTCTTTCAAAATTTTCCTTATTCTTGTCAAAAATCTATTGTCGGCATCTCATCAAAGCTGACTTCGTTTTTCTGTTCATTGTTTTTTTTTTTTGCTCTTTCAATTTTCGCTTATCTCTCATGTCTCAACCTTGTGCTATCTTTTAATATATTTTCAGATTTTTACTTCATCATCTGTATGTTTTGTGTTTTTTTTTCCAATTTTTTATCGCTTATCATTTATAATTTACAAATCGATATCTTGTTCTTAATGTTGTTTTTTTTTTGTTGTTATTATTCTTGGTTTTATTTTTATTCTTAAAAAAGTTTGTCGCGTCGAATTGCTTTTGTTGTCTTCTTGGCTCGTGTTTCGATTTAACATTCATTCACTCGCACAGAATAAATAGAAATCTAGCTAGAATTTATCGAAATAGATACTACATCTTGTGTAAAGAAAATATACATTACCGGTAACACATGATTTTGAAGCATAAAGTAAAGATTTTTGAGTGCTTTTCTTACTTATATCAGATAAATCAATTAGGAATTTTAAGCGAATTGTTAATTTTTTTATTCAAAGTAAATGTTTGCTTTTAGAAACAAGTTTTAATTGAACAAATAAACAAACAATTTATTGCGAAATTTTGTATAGATTCATCAGGAAGTTTTTATGCATTACGTTCTTTCAGCATATTTCATTAAATCCCTAATAATTTTTACGTATTACTATTAAAGAAAGTCTGTGCAAGTCTGAAAGAAATGATGTGCACATTTTTCTTTTCATGAACACTCCTTCAACAGAATAGCTTCATAATTGGGAGCATGGTAGAATAAGAGATGATAGGTATATACATTTCAGAGGGGCAGACTGCCATAACTGTCAAAACGAATTTGACAACTCATTGAAAATCTCAAAGCGATGAGCGATGGTACACAATATCGATCATGAGCAGGTATCGGCACCACTACATTTATAGATTCGTGTTGTTTTGTGCTCTTTGCACTGAGAAAAATTTTTATGCATATTAAAAATAAAGAAATTAAAACTGAATCCTTTTTGGTTTAATTGATAAAAATTTACCACAATTAGCACAAAATTGCGATCAATTATAAAGATATGTTTAGTGAGCCGGCAAGATAGGAAAATAAACTGTAGAATATGACAGAAGAAAAGACCGTTCAACTGATGTTACTATATGGAGTTGAGAGAAAGAAATGAATGAGAAAATTGAACTGGAGCTAAGGCTCTTCATTTTTGTAATAATAAATCAAAATAAAATCAGGCTATTTTAATTAAGCTTCTAAAATTTTGCATAATATCAATAAAATAAGTTTAAATATTTATTTTTAATTTAATGCAAATTGTGCGCACTGTTCCACTTACAGAAAACATTATAAATCTTTTAAATTTTTTTCATAATAACATGCAATGCATGCAGGCATTAACATTTGTTCGCTTGTTTGTTTTTTAAGTGTAGCTTTTTAATTAGTTTTGCTGTTCTCTTTTGTCTTCGTCCGACATAGATCTTACTCGCTTGCAGTATTTTTCGACACTGAACTGATTTCCGTTTCTGTTCTTTGTTTTTGCGTCTTGTGTTGCTACGTAAGCGTTTCTTCTCAATGCTCCGTAGCTTGCTCCGTGCCCATAGCTGCTCATGATCGCTAATGTGTACCCACTTTTAATTGAAAAAATGTTAAGAAACAACTGATTTCTATTGATTTTGATAATTTTCGCTATGAGAAAGAGAGCGCAGTCCAAAATGCATCTACCTTCTTTTATTCTACCATGATTGGGAGATTGTTTTTGCTTGTCTCTCTTAGTACCGGTATACATTCGTCAAAACTTGACGGTCAAGCCCATGACATAATAATTACAAGGTTAGAGTGACGGTTCTCTTACCGTCCATCATTTGTCAAAAACGCATCGAAAAAGAGAAAACGAATAAGTAGCAAAACAGATGACAAGTTAAATTTGTATTGATTTTGACAATTGATGGTCAGCGCTTTGAGCAAATAGCCAGCTGGCAAGACTACCTGGTATAATTATATCATGGTCAAGGGGAAAGGCTAGGAGAACAGACTTGAACGTATTCAAAGTCAAGATTTTGACTTGACTTGATCGTCAGGTCTTGATCTGTGTAAGCTAAATCGTCAAATTTAAAAGGGAATATACAAAAATTGATCGCTAAGTCTTGAAGAATGTTAATCGTTACTTACTGCTTATTTTGTATACGTATTACAGAAAAACTCACCAACGATAGGCAAGACCGAAAATGCATGTATACATTTTCCTATATAATTGTATATGATCTGCTCACTAGTTAACACTCTCTTCTCTCTCACTTGTTTTTAGAAAATATTTTTTTTTTCATTTTATAGGAGGATTTTTACTAAACTGGACTAATGCCCGTATGATACTTAATTTTTTTTTACAACTTTTGTCATTGAATATTAAAACTAGAGCAGCTCAAATAGTACGAATGCATGGATTCAATTGATGTGAGTGAGTACGCATATAGTACGAATTGGAGAAAAATTTGTAGGACGGACTGTATTTTCTCTGCATTTTTTTGCCGTTGCTTTCAATTCGTTCTTCGTTAAGTTTTGATCAAATATTTACTGTGCTGTTAATAATAAATTTGACATTTTTAGAGTAAACAAAACTATTTAATATAAATGTATGCTGCATGGGAAGTGATGTGTGTAGCTAATATTAATTTATTTAATTCAGTTGCTCTTCAAAACACCAGAAGTAAAAAAGTAACAACGTTTATCCTTTTCTTACAAAATATGTCTGTCCTGCCTACGCGCCACTTGTTTTCAGATTTTAAAATTGGACAAAAAAAATTAAGTATCATACGGGCATTATGATGACCATGTTTGTCAGATAAACAATGAGAGACAAAAATGCGATCAAGGAACATTTTGGAAAGACTTTCTTTTATGCATATATAATATACTTACAACATTTTAATTAAAGTATTTGCTTTAAACATTATTCAAAATTAGATCCAGAAATAACCTAGAGAATATTTTCATTATAGTTATAAACATTTTTAATTTATATTATTCTTTTGCACTGATCTGATGCAATAACAAAACTTTCCATGGTTAATAATATTTAGCGTGCTTTTCAAATTTAATAACTACACTAAGAGAAAAATTTTAAATTTATCCAAAAACGTTTTTAATTTATCCAAGAACAAGGTCGGTTTTGAACCATTAAGGCATTAAACAAATAAAACAAATATTTAAAATTTTAAAAACAATTAAATTTTATACCCATTGGAATAAATTTGATTATATTCAATATCAATATATAGTACAATATATGGTATGGTGAAATGTTTGAAATAAATGCTTTGAACATGGCAGCATTTTAAGATCAGAAATAAAGCCAGCAAAAGAGCTGGTTCTAATTTTTGTTTTTGCATTGAGAATAAAATACAGCCACGGTCTAGATCAACAACCACGGGAATGCAGCTAATGATAACTAAAAATAAGTTTTTATAAAAAGTGTCTTATTTGTATTAAAAAATAATAAAAAATTGAAAACATTGTGATCAATTGTTTACAATTTACAAAAAAAACAAAGGTAAGTTACAGGATTATTGTGATTAAGATTCGCTACCAAATAGAATGAGAAAATATGCTACCACGTTGTTTCTCACACCATGCTCAAATCGAAGAATTAACAACAATGCCCCACGTGGTCAGAATTACAACTGAAAAAATTTAAACACATGTATTCTGAAAGAATAAAACATGGATAGTGTAAAAGATAACGGTTCAACAACATTAGATTTGAAATTTTGGGTTTTCATTGTTTTGATAAAAACTTGTGATTACTTTTCGTGTGAGCCACTTGAATTGTGTCATATTCCTCTTTTTGCTACTACAATTTTGGGGGGCCGGGCTTAAAACCCAAAAGCCCTCCTTTGGTTGCGCTACTGGGCGCACGAGCAATGTTTACTACTTTCATTTGAATGTGTTTGAAAGCTACAATAGATGATTTAAAAATTATAAGAAGAATGGAAAAATAAATAAATTGTGTTACTCTAATGTGCAATAAAATTTAATGCTAACTTTTTAACATTTTAATATTAAAATTTAAGCCAAAACAGTATTAAACTGAGCATTACATTCTTTTAAAAATTTTTATTAAAAACTAATTGTGATACTCGGTATGTATTTAAATTTAATACAATTTTGGTCATATATGTAAGCACATATGTATTAAAATTTATTCCAAAATTCCTTTCCGTGTAGAGTCAAATCAAAATTTGCTTACGCAAATTTAAATACGCAATAAAAACGTGTTGTAAGGAAAATATTTGATTTATCCATGTAAACCTTTTAATACAATTTATGCACGACGCGAATAATTTCAATATATGAAATTTGCCTTAGTGTACTAGGGATATAAGAACAAAATACAATTTTTAAGCCTGTTGGTCTGTTCTTAGTGGAGACAAGAAAAATAAAATTCAAAATTTAATGTAAGCAGTATATAAATGTCTGTTGTGATAATCAATTATCTATCATGCTAAGCGATTGGTCGGTTGTGTGTATCAATATTCAGTTAGGAGAAGTAAATTATTTGGTTACGATTACCAACCACATCAAATTCATTCACGGCAATGGAAAAGTATGTTCAAAAAATAACAAATTTCTGCAACTTCTAAAATGTGGTTTCATTTTTTTTTTCCGTAAACAATTTGTTTCCTCAGTGTATGCTTCACACACATTTCTAAATATTTTTTTGAAGAAGATTTCTAAAAAGACTCATAACATTATAACATAGAAGTCTCTAAATAAACTCATAATTGACTTTTTGAAATAAATGTCAAAATACTTTCCAAAATAACTTAAAAAAAGTCTTCAAAGACTCTTAAATTCGACTTTCATTTGTTGAAAAATAAAATTAAAAGAAATAAATTTTAAAAACGAAAATTGCAAATAAATTGCAATAATTAAAAAATAAAAATTATTAAAAAAGCTCTTATTTTTAAAATTTACTTTCAATTTTTATATATAAAAGTTGTTTAAAGGCGTCTTAATTTTATTTTAAAGATTTATTGCAAGGAGTTAT
This sequence comes from Coremacera marginata, assembly GCA_914767935.1. Lineage (NCBI taxonomy): Eukaryota > Metazoa > Arthropoda > Insecta > Diptera > Sciomyzidae > Coremacera > Coremacera marginata. Next base: position 141,261,386 of record OU612044.1, read on the forward strand.
AAAAACTTCAAGCTCTGGCTTAAGCCGCTGAATTCAGTAAGCTAAAAACCAAAAAATAATGCGAAAGTTATATTATTATTATATATATATGATAAAAAAAGACTAAAAACTTAAACGATATAAGTCATTTGCAAAAAAAAAAAAAAACTTAGTTTTAGATTTAGTAGTAATTTACATATTTCAAACATCATTATCTGTAAACTCATTTTGTTCTTATAAACAAAAACTTCTACTTGATTAGAATCTGAATTTGATGCTCTTAACTTTTTCAAAATGTCGAATTCTAGTAAAAAGAGCTTTTGCAAATATATATATTCATAATGTATCTCTATGTAATATTATAAAATTTTAGATTATTTTTTAACTTGTACTTAACAGCAAGCATTATATTCCTAAAATCAATTGCAGAGGGTCCTTTATGTATTTAAAAGTGAACTATGTATGTTGTATATCCATTCATAATACATAGCTTAAATTCAGAAAAAAAAGTTGACAAAAGCCAGCGCATGCGCCTTTTGTTGTGCAGTAAAAATTTCCCAAAATTGCTCCCTACAAATACACAAATATGAAACACTTGTGCTCAATGTCCAAATATCAAGTATAATGTCGTCTGCTCAAGAGAGTATATAAACAGCTATCTAATTATGTTTAATACATATTTATTTAAAAGGTTGTAGGTATATAAGATTTTCTTATAACTTCAACCACTCAACAACTCAGCTGAACCAAATAGCATTGTAGGAATTAAAATGGCCAGTTTGAAGCAGGATATGCGGCATTAGTATATGTTCAAGTGGGGACACACATAAGTATTTATTTCAAATAAGACTAATTCTGCTCAAAAAAATTAATGCTTATTTATTTTTTTACCATGTTTTTAAAAAGATCTTTGAAGATCTTATTAAACAATTGCAGATATGAGAGCTTAGAAAAAGTTTATCGGATTCTGTTTACATAATTGTTTCAATCTATTTTATAAATCTATTTAATTCAAAGATTATGGTTGTGGCATTATTATTGCATAACCAAACTTATTTAATTCCTACAATAGCATAGTTTCTGAAAAATATAATTTTGTCGTAATAAAACCATATATTAAAAAATGATTGAAGTAAGTGTTATTTAAGCATGAAAGTAAGTATTGTGACTACAATTAAGCTATTGTTGGCGTTAACAACAGACTACGATCTCAACCACTATAATTTGCTTTGGTTATAAAAATTGTATAATTATGGTTGCGACGACCAAGGCCGTATCTAGCGAAATATTGCTCGTAGAACAAATTTTTTTTTTAATTTCTTTAAGAGGTGAAATTATGCAATTTTAAATATATCAAAATAATGCTTTTTTTTAAATAATTTTAATGATACGTTTTGCTTTTCATAGACAAATTATTGACAAAATGTTTTTTTATGATCATACGATGAATTCAATAGATATAATTTTTGTTTAAGATCACAAAAATAATTAAAAAAAAAAAAATTAGTTCAAAACCCAATTTAAATTTTTATTTCATTATTATTTTAGTGTTTTCTAATTTTGAAAAAATTTGTAAGTTCTACGAGCAATATTTCGCCCTGGCGACGACCACACCCAGAAAACATATCAGTTGTGAAAAATAAAAATTGATATCAATAGCAGATAATCGTGTAAGCAAATAAAAATATGGTTTCTGTTACAGTATTAGTATTTCTATACAGTTGACCTTGAATTATCTTAGATTACCTGACCGAATCATTGTTTCTCCCAATCAAATGATAGTTTATATAACAAAGTGGCATCTACCACGACCAAAATTTTGTTATTCTTTCCAATATTTGTTCCAAGTTACAACAAAATTATAAACAGCAATCAAAAAATATGTTAATATAACTCAAGCCTTAGGTACCTGCAAACCTCAAAAATTCAGTTGGGCATTTTTTTTGTAGCAGGAACCAATTCGTTTCCTCAGTGCACACTTTATTGTTAACCCTGCATAACCAATGTTGATCGTTTCAACACGTGTTAGAGTACTAGTGATGGTACTATCCATACTATCGATCTATACTATCGATGTCACTATCGTGGTGAGTCACTTTACTCAGAAAAAAAACACTTATGTTTTTGTGTTCTCCATTTTCGATAGTAGCAATTTTCTCTATTTCAAATACAATTGTCTTCAATAAGAGTAAATTTTCACATCACGAAGAAAGTTGAGAGAAAGTTTCCCTTGTGAGAAATTTAAATATTTCATGTTTCTATTAATGATAATTATTTTTCACGCACTAAAAAATTCTCATTTTTAGAGAAAAATTTATAGAAAATGAAAAATTTGCGTTAGTTTTGGTAAACAATTTTTATTAAAAAATAGTTTGTTCAATAAAAACAAATCCTTTCTGAAAAACAAAATAGTCTTCTTTTCTAAAAACGATATATTTTTCTTTTATAAGGAATTAGGTACTGAAAAAGAAGTAGAAAACGTGAGAGGGAGTGAATGATGTTGTGAAAAGCATATTCTACAAATTATGAAGATTTTTCCTTTAAAAGGGATTTTTGTTGATGTTGCTTATAACCACTGATTCTTTGGATGCATTTTAAAAATCGTTTCTCACAAAAAATTTCTGGAATATTTATAAGGTGTCCTAAAGAGTAATGGAACAACAATTATTCTACCTATACCTCTTAACATATTTTTAAATTATATTCTTACAACCGAATCACAATACAATATTAATACTTTTACTTTGCCTAGAACTGAGTTAAAGCAAATGTTTCAAAAAAAGAAAAAAATTTTCCAACCAAAATAACAGTGGGAAAGTTGTTGTACTGCTCTTGCAAAAATATCATTAGAACCTATCGTACTGTAGAATATCAAACAAATTTTACCTCGAATTTTTGCCTATAATAAATAAAAACGAAAAAAAAAAATATAACAAAAAATTTTAAAATTTTAAGGTTAAAAGATTCGTACTATTATTTTTTTGCTTTTTATTACAAAATGCATACTCGATACGATCTCAATACAGATTTTCAATCTTAGTGCCAAATATACTTCTCTGTTTCATAGAAAAAATTAACGCAATAAAGCAGGGGCGGATCCAGAGGAGAATTTTGGGAGGGAAATTTTTTAATAATTTTCACATAAATATATTTTTTTAAAACTTTTATTTGAAGTAAAATAATGCATATTTTCTATTATTTTTAACATCAATTTAGATATGATTTAATTCATATTTAAAAATAATTATAACTTATTAATTATTTGTAAAAATTTATAGTAAAATTCTATGTTTACCAATTTTGGAAAATCTTTCGACTACATCCTCTGGATTCAAAACTATGTCGTAGTGAATATGAAGCAACGCTAAACCAACTAATCTTTTTTCAAGCATTGTAGTTCGGAGCCAGGTTTTGATGCATCGTAATGATGAAAAAGAACGTTCAGCGCTTGAATTGCTCACTGGTAATGTGCAGAAAATTTGGAGGAGCTTCTGTATTGTTGGATAAATGTCCTTATCACAGCATTGGAGAGCTTCAAAAGCAGAACCAGGTAGTTTACCAGCACCAGATAATATTAGATCCTTCCATTTTTGTTGCCAATGACAAAGCTCACCTTTTAATCTCAAAACCAGCATTTCTCTTTTTTCTCCGAGCAAGTTAGCAAATCTTCCAATAATATCTTCTATTAATTGTTTCAATTGACCAGCATCTACACTAATTATTTAGCAATTCTAAAGGCTACTGCGCACGGGTAGATTAAGCCTTAAACGTACCATTTGATTTTGCTTTATCTTGGTTACACATGCATATTTCAGTTTTTTGATGAAATTTATGAGATTTTGGGGGGGTGGGGAAATTTCCCCCTTTTTTCCCCCCCGTGGATCCGCGCCTGAATAAAGAAATATGTTGTACCAATATATAGAAAATATATCTCTCTTTTAAAGAAAGCTTTCTCTTGTTGTGAGAAACTATAAACGCAATTTAAAGAAAAAATTTATTAAAATTAAATAAATTTATCTCTGTTTTCGGAAAAATTGTCACAATAAAGAAAACGGTTGAACCTGTTATAAAGAAGTATTATTCTGTTAGAGAGAGACACCGTCTCTTGATTGATGAGAAAATATTTCTCTTTTTCATGGAAGCTTTTTACCATTTTTAGGGAATTTTTGGGATCACATTAAGAGAAAAGCATTCTCTGAAACAAATTAAAGGCATTATAGTTTTCTCTAAATATGATGATTTTTTTCTCATAAGGTAAGTTGGCCATATAAGGCCCGTCACCTTTTAAAGCCTATATTTATTTTAGCGCATGTTAAAACTTGTCCTCAAGTTATTTCGTGTAAAAGAAATTTTAAGACAATCGCGCAAAATTGACAGCGAGCGCAGTCGATTCAAAATAACAAAAACATGTATTTAGAAGTTCATTTTATAGTACGCGGCGCATAAACAAAAAGTTTTGTTGTGAAATTGTGTGTTGCAATTACAAAAATATTTTTAAAACGAGACAGTTTATTATTTTGCTAAGAGTTTATTGTGCTTTTTACCCAGAATACGAATAAGCAACAAGGAAGAAAGCGATCAATTATAAGGCCCATGATGTCTCTAAAACGCTGTTTGAGTAAAAAAGAATTGATTTTTTTAATCTTTAAGGAAGCTGAATGGCTTAAAATTTTTTTTTTTAACATATTTTTGTCTGTTAACGTATTTATGTTACTAATTTTTTCAATAAAATGAACATGAACTTAGCTACAAAGCTTTTAAACAGAAATAATGCAGTTTTTAGTTTACTATTTAAAGCACGAAAAAAAAAAAAAAAATGAAATGAAATAAATAAGAAAAAAACATGCATCAAGCAACTCTATTTTTAATAAAAATAGAAACAAAAAAACAAAAAATGTTTTCGACAGAACTCGATCAGGCGACCTTTGTAGTCATAAACCAACCATTTAGCAGAGTTAATTGTTGAACTACACTCTGCTTCAGCGTTTGGTTGTAGAAAAATGATAGCTGCCATCAAATTTCCAAACATTCTATGATCTTATTATAAAGTGGTTGTGACAAACATGTTCTTTTCCCTACGTGTAGAAACTAATTGGGAAATTAAAAATTGGGCTTCTAAGTAAACAGGTCAAAATTACTTGTCAATGATATTTGTTTTGAAGAGAAGTTTTTTACGCCTTGTTCTGTGATTTGCTTCAGTGAAGCCTTAAAAACTTTTGACAGATTTTTTCTTAGAAATTTTATGGTTTCTTCATTGCTTGCGTTTATTACATCAATAAAATTAAATAATTTAATATTAAATATTAAAAATATTCTCTTGGCTCCCGTAGGGATTTGAGCTCGTACCACATGATTACGAGTTCTATACGCTATACACCAGGGCACCATGGAAATAGAAATAGTTGTTGATTCAATGTTAAGTATAACAGAAGCTATGCTGCAGCAGATCGTCACAATCTATCAATAGATAGAGGATTATGTATTGGCTTACTACAACTACTAACAAAACTGTGCTTCTACTTGCCACAAGATGTCACCAGCATTGGTGTGTTTTTTTTTTTATGTGAATGCGCGAAGGAGAGCACCGATGCTGGTGATATCTTGTAGCAAGTAGAAGCACATTGGTGTTAATTTTGTAGGATAGCCAATACAAAATTCTCAATATATTAATAGATTATGCTGCTATGCAGCAACAAAGCTTCTGTTTTACTTAAAATGAATCAACAGCTCAGTGTAACAAAGCCTTTTTGGATTGGTGGATAGTTTAATTAACTCTTAATCAGTGGGTACGGGTTCGATCCCCACGGCAGGTGAAGGAATGTTTTTTAATAATTTGATATCAAATTTTTTTGTTGTGATGGATGCAAGCAAAAAAAAAGATCAATTGTTATATAAGAAAACAGACTCGGAATAACGAAATGTAATAAAATTTACTGGTGTGAATATTGAAGTCTGTGTCGTAATTTAATTTACGTTATTTTAAAACTTTGAATTTAAAAGTTAATTTATTAAAAAGAAAAAACCATCATATATATTAAACTACGAAAAAGCTTCGCTTCTCTCGTGTGTTCAACGATGCACCTGTACTTGATTTTTTCAAAAGTACTAATAAAACTTCTTAAACGGTTAATATGGAATAATTTCTTCTCCATGTTATCCATAAATGAATAAAATTTACATGTTAGTAAAGTTCTGTTTAAGTGCTTTTTCAATTCTTTTATACTACTTCTTAACGAAACCAAAATTGGATATCTAGAATAAAAACTAAATTATCCGTGTACAACGCTATTTTTTTTTTTTTTAAAGTCAACTCTTAACTTAGCAAGACAGTTCCGCAATCCTTGTTCACTTTATTTTCTAGTTTGTCGTTAAGCATGTTACCAGTCAACCACAATATAAACGCCATACAACGACAAAAATCACCTTAAACCGGATACAACAACTTGACAGCCGGAAGTTGTGCTTGCATTTTTCAACACGCACGCAATCTAGCTGAAAAATCAAAAACTTAATGAGTGTCCTTTAATCATTCATTATTTCAATGATGATGATGATGATGAAGTTGATGATACATTTTTGTTCATTGTTGTTGTTTTTGTCGTCTGCAATGTTGCCACATTGATACTAAGGTACATTGAAACCACCCAAGTAGCTTCAACGCTTTATAGGTGGCGGCTTCAACATCGCGCACAATTTCAAATATATGTAAAAATAAGATATCATAACAAAAAAAAAAAAAATTTGTTGCTGAAACTTTAATAATTTTATTGATTTTTACGCTCCGGGAGATGATGACGCTTCGTCGCTGAAACTTGATGGGGCGTCGCTACATTAATGCATGTCGAAGATGGGAGAGAAAATAAAATATTTAGGAAAGTTGTATCTTAACTGATATCTTTAAATGCTTTTATGTCGCTACGAAAATATTTAAAATATTTCGAAAATTTTTTTTTTTAAGTTTAAGACGAGGTATTTTTATTTTTCATAATTCAGAGCATCAAAGAGCTTGTAATATAAAGATACGCCACCGCTAAACATACGGATTAGCGCTGAATCAATAAATATAATATTATTTTATATTATTTTATATTATATTATATTAAATATAATATATTAAAAAGAATAAAGCTAAATCAAAATGAGTCAGATATGAGACACAAATATCACTGTCTTTTACTCAGGCATTACAAGTTACTTGATCAATAAGTGACGGCTGTGGCATACTGGTAGAGGTGCGTGGCTTGTATGCAATATAATCCAGGTTTAAATCCTCTGACAGAAAATGTTTTTTCAATTGAATTAGTTTTCTGTTTGGCCGTCACCTCTCTGTAACATGTTACAATGGCAAACATCAAAGAGTAAAGCTGCCATGAAAAGCTTCTCGAGACCATAAGCTCGTTCGGAGTCAGCATAAAACTTTTTAGTCTCAGTTCTCGATCATTTGTGTTCAAACACTTGTAACATTATTTTGCACAAAGTTTAAATGATTTAATACGGAACCTAAACAAAACGGTTAAATCAAAAGTACAACATGTGTTTTCAATTTTAAAAAGCAAAATTAAAAAAACAGTTTTTAGAAATTTTGAAATTATCCGTGTAAAAATATTATTTAAAGCGAAATATACGAGTAATATTTAATTTTTAAAATAAATATTTAATTTAGTTACCAGTTGGCGTAACTACCACCGGTCTTACCGGTCTCAGAAACCGGGGCCCCGAGCACCAGGGGGCCCCCAAAAGTGGCAAGAGAGAAAAATTTTTTTCATCTTTATATCAGAAAAATGTTCAATATGAAAAAATAAAAATGTTGGTGTTCTTTCGTTATAAATATTCGTTGCCAGCTTAATATTATATTTCTATCGTGTTTTTCATTTTTCAAATTTTCGCGCTATTTCATATGAGCATGTTTCATTCTTGCCAATCTTTTTTTTCATATTTTCATATTTTCAAATCGAAATCATAAGGCTTTGCGACTTGTATGCGGTTTGAACTGCTGGAATTCGAGTTTAAATGTGAATTATTTTTTGAAGCGCTAATTTTATGGTAAATTTTGGAGTGAATCGTTCCTCTGGTAAGTGACTGTTATCCTACAAATATTATAGATCATAAGAATAATACTCCATTATTGTGGTTATGTTCTGACATTTCCTTCAATCAGTTTTATTTGTATAAATAAAAAATTCTGCCGAACGACAAATAAAAGTTACACTACCGGGATCGATACAGATCGATAAGTGAAAATATTTGTTCTCCGTATTTTCAAATTTGCTCATTCTGCAATTTAGTGTCAAACGTTAAAATTGAAGAAGAAAAATTCAAAAATTAGAAGTAGGTATTTCAAATTTCAATTATTTTCACCAAAACTAAAATTTGGAATCCAAAATTAAACGAAAACGAAATTCAAAATTTGAAATGTTAACAACACAACAGGATTTAAAATGTGAAGTTTAGAATTCAAAATTCAAACAGAAAATTCAAAGAATTCAAACAAAGCAGGCCTTGTAAATTTGAATTTGAGTTTGCATTAGTGACCGGTTTTGCTTTAGTCCGTTTGTTTACCTCGCCCGGTGAAGTGTTCTTTTTTAATAAAATTGAATAAAATTAAGACCTGGTATTTGCACCATGAGCTCCGACAAACGCCTTTATCTGAGTGGTGCTCAAAAAAGGAAAATAAAACTGGAGACCGAAGCGGCTGTGAAAAAATTGAAACCAAGAACCTCATTTTTTTCGCCGCAACATCAGGAAAAGAAAGATCAACAATCTGATGACGGCTGTGAGGGAAGTGATTTTTCTAGTAGCGATTTGCAGCAGAAAGCAACAGAAGCAGATGTAATCGTTGCACCACCAAACACTGACCCTGACACTCTCATGAATACGGACAATTTTGAAAAGGAAAACATGGCAACACCTACTATGCTAAACACTACTTTGGAGCAGAACGATTTGCTAGAAAAGAAACATCCTACTGATAAAGGACATTACAAAAGCGTTTTGACTGCAGAACTGAAAAGATTTATAATCTCACATGGACCATGCCAACCGAAAGGGCCTTTCCCACAAAATGAAGAAACAGGGAATCAATTTACTTCGTTTTTTTATGAATCAAAAAATAAAGCAGGATTGAAAATTCCACGAACATGGTTATTAGCGAATTACTTACTTATTATTTCAAATAACACGATATTTAGATTTACTAATAATTTTCCTGTTTGTAGGTTATGCTATTCGGAACTTCTTGACTGCGTATATTGTGAGGTTTGCTGGTTATTTGCTGATAGAGGCTGTCCAAGTTATAAGCCAGCTTGGGTGGATGGAATAAGGAACTGGCCTAAATTGAGTAACAAAATTCTCGATCATGAAAAATCGAAGATTCACTGCAACGCCTGCATGATATACGAATCGTGGCGATTGAATAAATATGTGATTAATAAAGATCTTGAGGATCGAGCTCTCCAAGAAAAATCTTTCTGGTGCAAAATTCTTGACCGAATTATGAATACAATCCTCACCTTGGCTACATGCAACCTTTCATTTCGCGGGCATCGCGAGGTCATTGGTGATTCTGGAAATAATGGAAATTTCTTATCAATTATTGAATTGCTGGCGGTATATGACCCTGTTTTGAAAGAACTTATCGCGAAACCTGATAATTCCATTCGATACCTGAGCCCTAAAATTCAGAATGAAATAATTGGACTTCTATCTAAGACTGTAGAAGATGAAATCGTCAAAAATATTCAAGAAGCGCCATTTTTTTCCATTATAACGGATACAACCCAAGACATTGCCAAAATTGACCAGATGAGTCAGATTTTTAGATATGTGAGAATTTTTAAGGATGAAAACGGAAAACCAGTCGATGTTAAAATCACTGAATCTTTTTTGGGATTTGAAAAAGTCGATGACCAAACGGCTTCTGGATTAGAATCAAAAATTGTTGATGGACTGAAAAAAAAAAAAATGAAATTTCAAAATGTCGAGGGCAAGGGTACGATGGAGCTGCGACAATGAGTGGAATTTACAATGGTGTTCAAAGAAAAATTCTTGATAGGGAAGAAAAAGCCATTTTTGTCCATTGTGCAGAACATAGACTTAACCTTGTTCTCAATGATGCCTCGATGGGTGCAATACCTGAAGTCCAAAAATTCTGGGAAACAATTGAGCAAATTTACGTTTTTTTCGCGAACAGTATGAAAAGATGGGAGTTATTATCAACTTTTCTCTCCGAAAATTCTTCGTTGAAACTGAAACGACTCTGTCCAACTCGATGGTCATCCCGGAACGATTCTTTACAAGCTGTTCGATTCAGGTATAGTGATATTTTGAAGGCGCTGTCCAAAATCATCCTTATCAGCAATTCGAAAACCGAGCGAAATGAAGCAACCTATCTACGCCAAGTGATGGAAAATTTCGAATTTGTTTTTCAAGTCATTTTGCACACAAAAGTTCTGACAACAACAAACCTGGTCACAAAAGCTCTCCAAAAGCCAGATGTCGATCTTTCCCAAGCAAATGTTTTACTCGAGCAAGCGTATCAAGAACTACGAGAATTCCGAAATGACTACGAGGGAGCAAAATCACAGGCCATCAAACTAAGTGCGGATTGGAAAGTCAAGGTTGAGTTTCAGAACAAGCGGATCAAGAAAACCAAGAAATATTTCGAAGAATTGTGCCAGGACGAAAGACTGTCTGATGGAGAGGCACGATTCCGTGTAAATATTTTCCATGGATGTCTCGATATCATTTGCAATCAATTACTAAATCGGTTTGAAAGTTTGAAGAACGTGATCAAAACTTTTCGAGTACTCCAACCTAAGGAATTGACAAAAATGACGGACCAAGAACTGCACAGGGAAGCTGTGATACTTACAGATACTTATGCTGAAGACAAATCGTCGACAAATTTCCTGAACAGTTGTTATCTCTTCGATCATGTCTCAAAAAACAAATTGAAAAACTCAGTTCTGTCAAGCAACTTGCAAATTTGTTAATTATTGAAAATGCTGCTTTATCTTCGAGTTTTCAAGAAGTTTGCACAGCTTTGATTTTATTTTTAACTATACCAGTTACAATTGCTACAGCTGAAAGATCCTTTTCAAAATTAAAAATCATAAAAACTTATCTTCGAAGTACCATGGGCCAAGAGCGTTTGAGTAATTTGAGTATTCTGTCCATTGAACACGAAATGGCCAATCGTTTGAGAAATAACTTGGATCAAACTATTCACAAGTTTGCTGATTTGAAAGTAAGGCGCATTAAATTCTGAATATGCATATCACAACTTTGAGAACTCAAAAATTGTTTATTTTATTCACTGTTTTTTATTTCAGTATTATACCATAAAAATAAAATGTTTTACGTGAATAACACTTGATCCTTTTTTTCAACATCATTCGTATCCGTACCTTGAATAATACACCCTTTCGAAATCCTGAGCGATGAATATAAATGTGTAAAGCAGGAGGGGGGGGGGGGGGGGGGGTGGAGTGAGAAAAGTTTGAATGATTCAAAGAATTCTTCTGATAAGGGCCCCTTAATGAAAATCTGACTGGGGCCCCCATTTCTATAGTTACGCCACTGTTAGTTACGATCATGTATTTCCAGTTATGTGTATTTATTTTGTGCAAGGAATAAATTGAAGCTATACTGGACAAAATTATAGGAATTCAAACTTAATAAATGTTATTTCAAATGTGTTCGATTCTAAATCAGAACGCTTGTAAATTTTTTTTTCAATTGGCTCATTTCGACTTTGCTTCGTCTGCCTTCTCCAATAATTATTTAATATAAACTCAAATTGGAAAAGGTTTTCATGATATATCTTACTGTTAAGTGTTTTTTTTTTTTTGTTGCTTTCTTTTATTTTTTTTTTATTTTGAAATTGTGAAAAATTATTCAAAGCTTTTAATTTTCATTTTTATACACCAACGCTTACTTCATTCGGGTGGCTTCGTTTGCCTTGTGTGTTGTTTTTGTTTAAGCAAGTGTATATACATAATTTATGTGTATGTATTTGTGTTAAAGCAAGTGGTACGTCCACTAGGAAAATCAACTAATTTAAAAGTAGTTGATAAAGTAGTTTTTTGTCAACCACAACTAGTTGAAATTCTGACTTTTTTCCATAGAACGAACTAACTTATTTTGTATGGTGATGTCCGCTAAATAAGTCAATTGACTGTCGTCTGCATATATTTTCAACTACTTGTTAAATTAGTTACATTTAAATTATTTTTTTAATTGCTTTAAAATAACCAATTGAAAACTATTACTGATGGCCTAAAGTTAATAATATTTGATGAAATAACGTGGTTAAATATATATAAACTTGTAATCTAATAAAAATTTGCAATTAAACCATGTCATCATCAGAGTAGTTGCCGCCTCAATATAATTAAAAGTAGTTCATATACTGGTTTATTTTAAATTAGTTTTTTAATTAGTTGTTTTTAAAAACCGGTTAGTTTGTTCCTATAGGGAACAAACCCCTTTCCTATAGCATTCTTAAGTTCATAAAATTGGGCGGTACTAGCGAGGGGGTGTGGCACTTTATTTTTAACTATCTCCATCTGCACCGTTTGCCCAATTTCCTTTAATGAGAAGTTTGAAGCTTGCAAAAATGAGTGCGATTGGACAAAGGGCGTGCCAATTTCGGTCAAATCGAACTCCCTCTATACCATTTGTTCGATCTTAATCAAATTTTGCAAATATATTATTCTTTATCATAAGAAGCAATCCGCACTTCACAAAATTTGACGGAATTAGACAGGGGGCGTGATACTCTTATTTTAATGAAACTACTTCTACACTGTTTTTCAGAATTCAACAAAATTTTGCAAATATATTCTTTGGAATAATGAACAGCGATTAGTCTTTATTTTTAAGGCGGATTAGGCGGAATTAGGCGGAATTAGACAGTGGCGGGCCGCTTTAATTTTAATCGAACTCCTTCTATAGCCTTTGTCCGACTTATTCCAAATTTTCCAGACATATTCTTTGGAAGAATGAGCAGTTAATAGTCTAGAAAATTGGGCGGATTTGAACGGGGGGTGTAGGACTTTAATCTTAAATGAAATAATTTTTTATCATTGGTATGAATTTGCACATACTAACCAAACTTTGCACATATATTCCTTAGCATAATGAGCAGGCTACAAACTACTGTATGTGGCAGCTGCTCAGCTTAATTAAATTAAGCGTATGACACAAATATTTTTGTAGATTATACAAAACTATTTTTTGTATGTATACGGCTACAGACTTCAAATATACTTGAATACGGCCGCGGGGTATTTTAGCTTCGGTACCCTGAATATTTTTTTTATTCTTATTTGATAAAGAGAAATCAGTCGGTTTACAAGGTGAAAAATTATGAAATACCGTAAGAAGTACAAATAATACTAAACACCCATTTTAAATTGAAAATAAAAGTATTTTTTGTATGTAAAAATTGTGTAGACAGCTTTTGAAAAATTCATTTAAAATAGCAAGCATTGATTCTCCAACACGAAGACTTAGGAATTCATTAAAAATGAATGCCTTAGTACGAAAATTTTTCCAAAACGCCAAAAAGTAGTAGTGCTGATCATGGTAAATGTGAATAAAATCTTGAGTGGCCATTAAAATTCAATTTGTTCATGAAAGTGTTGGTAAAAAACTACATCACAAAGAAGAACAATTCAAGGTCTTGGAAATATGTCTGCAGGGCCGGCCCTAGGGTTAAGACAGTAAGGCCATTGCTTGCCAAAAACCCCTTCATGCCAAAAACACCAATGTAAAAATAAATCGGTTTTGAGTTTTTAATTGCATCTGATGCATTTTAATGCATAGAGTATTCCCTCAAAAACAAGAAAATCCAATTAAAATTTGATGCTAAAACCACCTTTATCTTCTTGCCAAAAACGCCAATGTACATATATTTTTGCACTTAAAATTGACAAAATAAATAAACCAGCTTTTTAATATTTTTCTTTTGAGGATCAAAGTTGAAGAAAATCAGCAGCTAATACTTTTCTATAAAAAATGATACATTTTCAGAGTTTTAAAAATTTCCAATATCGAGATGGACACTCGAGCAATGTATTATGATAAAAAAATAACAAGAAGTTTCCATATTGATTTTTGTGTGTGTTTTTTTTTTTAATCTCAAAAATTTCTTTTTTCATTTAGTGTATTCAGTTATTTCCGTATATTCATTACTGAAGATTTTACAGAGTTGGATGCACAAAATTTACAGCATCGCTAATTTTCTTCATGCCAAAAGAAGTGAGCTCAAAAATATATCTGCTGATGATATATGTAAATATTATAAGGATTTAGAACTTCTGACTGTAAAAAAATGATATTTTATATGTCTAGAAATTTTCTACAAAAAAGGAATTTTTTTTTTATTAAATTTAATATAAAAATAAAATTATTCAAAATTTAGGTTAAATAAAATTCAAATTTATTAGTTATACTTTTTTGGCCAAGGGTGCCATAAATGCTCGGGCCGACCCTGTATGTCTGTAACATTTTTTGTTGATCTTACAGTTTTGAAGATATAGTTGTTTGTCAATGACAATTCCTGATTTTTTTAATGTTGCACAGTATATAACTTGCAAAAAAAAAGTAGCGTCCGGCTTGACATAGAATCACCGATATATGTTTTTTTTTTATTTATTGAAGTGAAATTTTTATAGCGGCGTATATAACAATACGGCGAGTTAGATGTGGGGTGAAACCAATGTAACGAAATGGTTCTTATGAAAACAACAACACAGCTATTCGCCGCGCTAGTTGTTTAAAAACGAAAAAATTGCTTTATAAACGTTTTAATTTTTCTGCTTCCACTGAGGATTGAACTCGCAACCATCAGTTCCGTAGTTCTACCGTAGTTCTACCCACTCGGCCATGAGAGCATATTTAGCTGAGTAGCTCATAATCGTGTTAAATAAACAATCAGCTCCAAAATTTCAGCACCAGCACCAACATTTCGCGTGTAGAATTATATGCCCAAAAATGTTCGTTCCTACAGCATACTAAGCTTAAAAGATAAGATAAGCAACGTCTTCTAGTCATCAGCAAACGGTCAAGTGTTGCCTATTTTTACAGTTCGGCCACAACATTTAAAAACATAGAATTGGATCAATTGAATTTATCTAGCTCACTTGCTTGATCATGTCGTTCCCCTCCATGCCAAAAACTTAAATGCGAAAATAAATAAATAGTTAATGGTTGCTCAAAAAGTCATTTTTTTAATGTTTTTGTGGAGCAACGGGAACCACGTTTTAACTGTGTGATATGAAGGCATGCACCATCCAATTTCGAAAATAAATTATGGTAAAGGTTAATTTTTCTTAGCTATTCGAATCGTTAAACTTGATTTTCCAAAAACCATAAAAATGCAAATTGGCATTTTTGGTATGAAGTGGGCAATGTGTTGTTTTTGCTTTGCTTGCAAATTCGATGTTATGATCCTGATCTCTTGTGGAGAAAACGCAGATAGTGTTGGAGTTTCTTCTATATATATATATGTACATGTCTGCATCACTTAGCATCAAGTATCGTTGCAAATGCAACATAAAATACGATGCAAGTCTTGTAACGAAAAACGCATTAATATTTTAAACTGTGAAGGCACGGTAAAATAAACCAAAACAAGTACGCGCTGTAGCATAAGGACAGGGCTTCTAACCACAAAGTGAAGGTGAAGTGGTCCTTATTGCGGTTGAAAGTTTGTCCTTTTTTTAAAATTTAAAATATTTACAATCATACCGGCTAGTTGGCTTAATGAAAAAAGACAGTTCTTGAACTACTACTGGTATGAAGGCAGACCGGTTTGCAACCATTTGGTTGCACTGAAGGAGAGAAAATTTAATAAAATAAATGATCAATATTCCCAGAAATTCTATTTTGGGTAAAAGTTTCACTTCTACCGTGCTTGGCAGCCACACACATATCTTTTTAAATTTGTTTTTTTATATTTGCTTACTAAGAGCCCCTCCCCTACTCCCCTCTGACAAATCCTTGATCCGCTACTGTCCATATTTTTCAATACGTAACTTTTTTTTATCTATTAATGAAAGCTTTTGCAAATTAAGTTGAATCCGATACGATTTTCTGAAATTGTAAAATTTTGAAGAGTTTTGGCAGATAGCTTCTATGAATTGAGTAAAATCCGATCTTATATTCATATTTTCTGAAATCATAACATATTGAAGAATTTTAACAAACTATTGGATCATCGGATTTAAGTCAGACAATCGTAACAAATCCAATGTATCATTTGGCATATTGATAGTGGCATTTATATTGGGGAAAATAACGTAACTTTAAAGTTTATGCATATAAAAAATATATAAGCAAAAAATTTAAATGACCAAAATTAATAATCATTATCATATAGACAGACAAATATGTCCCTTTTGGATCTCTTAAATCACTGCAACTGTCAAGGTCATTGGAGAAAAGGCAATATTTAACAAAACAAAAATATTTACGAAACACCTACTAAACATTTACTAAACAGAAAAACTACATTTGTGAAACATTGCGGGTAATTTGACCATCATGGTAAGTGAATTAATGTATAAATTGCATAAATAATTAAAATTAAATGTTAAGTCAAGTAATAAGTAATAAGATTTTAATAACTTTTCATATTTCACCTATGATTTACAATTTTTAGGATTTGCCCTTATGCAATTTAAGCTGTGTTATAATACTTAAAAATCTATTAAGTATATTAAGTAAACTTTAACTTCTCTAGGTCTCATCTTCATTTCAATGACTTAATTTATCAATCTTCAATTTAAACGAGCTTTTCACAAGCCAAAAAAGCTTATGACGAAAAACTCCTTTAATGCAGAATTAATGGAAAACTTCATTGCAATACGTATTAAATATAAATGAAGAGTATTAAAAACTCAAAATTAATGCTGCTTCACTTTTATAAATGGATGGAAAAAACAGTGTGGAAAAGGAAAACCAAGAAAGCACAAAAGCTTTATAATCACACCAAAGAAGCTTCCATTTCATTGGCAGTAAACCAAAGGAAGCAGAAAAATTACAGAAACCCGCTGAATGATGATGATGAGTGCGGTTAGTTGTATGAGTTTGAGGGGGCGATGGCTGGTTGCATGGACCACTGCTTAGTCCATGAGAAGGTTAGAAGCAACCATCACAAAGTTCGCAAAACCACTTAAGATAAACGAAATATAAGAAGCAGAGTATAAAAAGAATCCTACAAAAACAACAAGAATAACGAAAAATATCTATTTATTTTTGGCACCGAAAAATGGTAGATCCTCATGCGGAGCCGCGCAATACAAGAGATAAACGCCAACTCCTACCCCTCTACAAGGCACACAAATCTACAGCGCAGCGACGAACCAACGCACGAAACCCGCAGCTAAGCTGCCAATCAGCGTTAAGCGAGGGCGGAGCCGAAACTCAAACAGGTTCTTTGAATACTTTGTTGTTGGAGCTCTATTTTTTTCTGTACGATTTTTTTTCTACGTCTTGTTTATTTTTATTTTTAACCGTGTGAGCCAAGCGGAGTGGGTTATCCTCAAGCGCTCGCTGCTCACTCTCTCGCACTCAGACAGCAGTTTTAGACAGTGCGAGTGAGGCAGCGTAGTTGCGTTATTGTGAGTTTGTGTGTGTGCTTACAAACAACTGTGTGGGAGGGGGATAAGCGCATCCAAAGCAACGACGGCGAAGCCGAGCCACCGAAGATAAAACGAACAAAACGTGCTAAAAATATAAATGAAGGAAAAAAACACATAGCTGACTGTTAATCTGCGCCAATACAAAGCAACACTAACAACAACAACAAGCACAAAAAATGAGTTCGTTGCATTCATTTAACAATGGAGCGGGAATCGGAATGGAGCAGAATGTGAGAGCGAGGAAACATGCGAGAGAGTAAGAGCGAAAAAAAGGTAGTAGACAATTTTCGGTTGCATAAAAGTTGGCGCTCAAACAGCAAGCTATATGTATCGCATGCAAGAATTTTGGTTATCTCTTTTTGTTTTTGTTTTGCTCACAAAATATCGCATGCTAGAATTTTTTGTAATATGGTATTTCACTGAAATAAAGGGTGTCCCAAAAGTTAATCACATTTCAATTTTGAACAAAATGTGTTGTTTCCTTCAAATGTTTGTAAGTTTTTATTAAATTATAAAGAAGAGACGCGGATGTTATTGATGGTGCGTAATATCGCTCCATAGGCGCCGGAAGCTCATCTCAACTGGAGGGCAGTACAACTGGGGGACAAAACATTTTTTTCACAATAAAAAAATTTTTAAATATTAAAAACATTTTTTATTATATTAACAATGTCATTATGATGAAAAAACATTTCAATAAAATGTTATTAAAATTGATATAAAATAAGTTAATAAAATCACGTAAAAATACACAAATGATTATAATTCAATATGAAACGAAAAAACTATTCGTTTATAATTTTTCTTGTAATACCTATATCACTGATAATATATCAGTTAGGTTATATCAGACCAGATACTTTTGTTACATTTTAATGCACTGCGTTAACTTTCAGTTGCACAACAATCACAAAAACAAAATAAAAGCTATTTATTTTATCAATCATATCAATGGTAAACCCTTGGAATCCATATTTAGTAAGGTGAATTGCATCGTCGACTTTTAATCCCTTACATGTTGTTGCTTGTAACTGTAATTCAAATAAAAACTGAATCATTTTGGGATAAACTTTAACGAGGAATTCAATAAAATAATTGATATGTGAAAAAATTTCATTTTGTTCTGTAATATCCTTTTTTTCACAACCACCTTATTTTTACGGGGGGAAGTAGGGATATATTCCTCTTCCTCTCTCTTTCTCCCACTTCCGACGCCCCTGTATCGCTCAAATGGCAGCCTTGACCTTGATTGCACACGCGATCTTCTTTTCATTAAATTTTCCATGATATACGAGTACTGGCATGATTCTGGATCAATTGCTGCAATGATCAGTTGGTTTCATCAAGAATAATATATAAAGGATTGCGCCTTCAAGTGAGCAAAAATTAAATTTGCTGTGCATCTACGTCATGTTTTTGCGTTTGTGCGCAACTCATTTTTTTGTTTGTGTTCATTTTGAGTTTGAGTATCACAGCTGACGTCACAAAAATGGTTGACATGCGTAGGGCGCAATCTGTATACTTATATATTATTCTTGGGATTTCATCATCAACGTTAACCGCTGACATGGCAATGTTTTCAGCCGCATGGACGGAACGGGGACAACCAATCCTTTTCGCGCCCACAACAGAGCCAGTCGACTCAAATTTATTAATTAAATTGACCACAGTGTTGCGAAATGGTGCGTTCTGATGACTAAGAAATGTGCAAATTTTGCGAACCATCTCCTCAAAACGATTTTCACTATTCACTATTTCACTATTTTTGTAGTGAATATTCATAATTGTACGTTAATTGACCGTAAATCCTTATGACTAAGCCTCCTGTTATAGATAAAGTATCTGTGGTACCAGTTGTTATCAGAACAGTAAAGTTGGTGTTGTTGGTAGTTCTTAAAAAAGAGGTCGGAATCGTTAAATATGCACCGGTCCCGACTATGGAAGGCAAAAAAAAACACATTTTTTATAAAAATATCACGTTAGGTGAAAAACCAGATCATACGAGTATCTTGAAAGCATTTCATAGCGTAGCTAATTTTGTTTTTACCTGTCCAAAAGATTGTCAAATAGTTCCATTTTTTTTAACGTTTCAACCAATATATTAGGTTAAAATCTGGTGTTAAATAAAATAATTTAAGACTTGCTAGTTCTTATTTTGAAATTATTTAAATGCTATAATAAATGCATGCAGAAAAATTACATTTTCGACTTCGATTGCAGCAAACTTATTTCTATTTACCGTAAATATATCAATTCTGACCATATTTTGTTTACTATACACCAGACACGTAGCCAGGACTTACCTTAGGGGGGGTTTTGATAAAAAAATATATATATGGAAATTTTTCTTAACAAATCCGTTTTCTCTTAAGACTACTCGTGAATATGCCAGTTTTTAAATGACCATTAGAGAGTTGACAAAAGTTTATTGAATTTTTTATTATATTAATTTTAAGTACTAAGTTTTTGATTTTTGCGAATGGTTTTTTTGAAAAATAGTCCGAATTGAAAATTTGTAATTGCCTTTTAAAAAGTATAATTCCGAAAATTAGCACAATAAGTTAAAATTTCTATGATAAAATTTTACTAATACAACAATATTAGATTGAGAGATAAAAATAAGTAAGAATTCTTCCAGTTTATTAAAATCAAAATTAAAATTAGCTATGAAAAATTAAAACTTTTTTTAATAAGTTCACCTTGATTCACAACTGAGGCTTGATTCACAACTTTTACGGGACATTTTACATAAACGGGAGTACAAAAATTTTAGTCTTTAGATTTGATTTCTTTTTGGCTATCTTACGTTTTTATTGATCCCCAGCTAGTGCACAAGTATTTGGAACTGTGTGAACCCTAGTTCGAGTTATCATTAAAGGCCAAATTATTACTGTTCTCGGAAACGATTTCGACAATTGAAATTATATTCAAAAGAAAATATTTAAAATCCTTAGAAATTGATCTGTTCCATTTCCTCATAAAAAATTGATATCATGACTGACAAAATCATTCAATTCCAATAACAATTACCATATATTTTTTTTTATTAAAATTTTTTGAGCAGAGACATCGGCTCCGATAAAAGTCATATTTAAATCTGATTATTTTTCAAAAGCCGTAATTCGAAAACTGGTTTTTGCACAGCACCAATATCTTATACTCAATATATTATTTAAGTTATCGAATTAAAATAAGTCTTTCTTTGAAAACTGAATAAATTTTTATTAAACAGTTACTTTTTTTTTGATATTAAAGAATTTAATCAATCGTGGATTTAAATTTAAGCTATTTGCAAATTAAAAAATTTAAAATACATTTTTTGAACTTTTTTAAATTTTTTCACATAATAAAAAATAATTTTACAAATGCCGAAGATCAAAAAACTAGTAATTGTTAGTATTTCTTATGAGAATTTGGCAAAATAATTAAAAAATCATCAAATATCCTTAGAATTGGACGGTATAAAATGTTTTAAAAAAATTTTTTATTGAGACTTTTTTTCGAAAAAAAGAATATATAGGATTTAGGTGATTTTTCGAAACTTGTAATTTGGAAAAAAGTTCGCGCAGGGCTAAATTTTTGTGTCAAGTTTGAGATTTTAGATGTCTTATATACCAAGAAAACAACAAAATAGAATGAGCAAACTTTTTAGTTATCCGCTTTACGTGGAATACCCCGTAATGTGTTAAATTTCGTGGTTAATTTTTTTGCATTTCATAGCTTTTAAAAATCTAAAAA
Organism: Coremacera marginata; assembly: GCA_914767935.1. Taxonomy (NCBI): domain Eukaryota; kingdom Metazoa; phylum Arthropoda; class Insecta; order Diptera; family Sciomyzidae; genus Coremacera; species Coremacera marginata. The sequence continues at coordinate 141,282,751 of OU612044.1, forward strand.
AAAAAATTCAATCAAACAATGCTTTCTCAAAGATGTTGGGTCCAATAAGCTTAGAAATTGCATAAAAAGTGTCAACCTTATTTTTTATACTTTATGAAATTATATTCGTTCTAGGCAAAATTTCAAATATACATTTTTTCGGATATCAGGGTCTTTTTGAACATCAAAATCCATAACTTTAAAATGGATATTATAAAGCAGTTCTTTAATATACAAGCTCCTTGCAACTAAATTTCAATATAATTATTATGCCTTTAAAAGCAAAGTTAATCTTTTATTTGGCAAGACAAATTTTTCATTAATTAAGCGAAATTTTTTAAATTGGCTATGAAAATGTTTAAACTTTTGCATCTTCAAGTAAATTAGCATCATTATCTCAGTGTATCCTAAAAAAACAACATTTTGAATTTAATAGTCTCATTTGTGTATTTCTTCATACTTTCTGGACCCTAAGGGGGGGTTTGAACACCTAAAATTCTCCCTTGGCTACGGGCCTGATATGATATAATATTAAAAACAATTTGTTAGTTAAATATTGTTCGGTTTCAAGTAAGTAAAAAGTTATAAAAAGTGAAACATTTTGGCATGTCTTTTGCTAAAATATGTTTCCAAGTAAATAGTAAATATAGTGTAATCATCGGTAAATATATATAATGTTATTCCCAATAAAGGTTTTGAAAATTTTTGTTTGACTGCAACCAAATTATGTATTCTCCAATTAATATATATTTGTCCGTGAGTATTTTATGTTATTCTTAATGAAATTGTATTTCCAAGCAAATAAATAGTTATAGACTAAAACAGTTCTAAGTCCATTTATAATTTCAATATATTGAAATGCAAACACATTTTGTTTAAAACAAAACATATTCTTTTTAAATCTAAACAACAAGTTGATTGTTTCCAAACAACAAGTGCTAAGGAGTCAACAAGTACAATTAAATAATGTTTAAGATGCAAATATATGTATAAGGAAATATTGCATTAATTAATCATAGCCCTGTAGGAAAATCAACTAATTTAAAAGTAGTTGATGAAGTAGTTTTTTGTCAACCACAACTAGTTGAAATTCTGACCTTTTTCCATAGAACGAACTAACATATTTTGTATGGTGATGTCCGCTAAATAAGTCAACTGACTTTCGTCTGCATATATTTTCAACTACTTGTTAAATTAGTTATATTTAAATTATTTTTTTAATTACTTTAAAATAACCAATTGCTTGATGGCCTAAAGTTAATAATATTTGATGAAATAACATGGTTAAATATATATAAACGTGTAATATAATAAAAATTTGCAATTAATACATGTCAAAATCAGAGTAGTTGCCGCCTTAATATAATTCAAAGTAGTTTATCAATCACTTGTTTTTAAGTAGTATTTCAATTACTTCATATATAATGCAATAAAAACTAGAATTGAAGTGGATCCCGCCTTAATATAATTCAAAGTAGTTCATATACTGCTTTATTTTAAATTAGTTTTATAATTAGTTCTTTTTAAAAACAAGTTAGTTTGTTCCTGTAGGGAATATATGTGGAACCAATTATAAATATTTGTAACTTCCTGCAAATTATGTTAAGGAAGGCCCATTATTTTTCAGCGTGCACTTTAAATTTTCTCCGTAGAAAAAATTCTGTGAACGAACGAACAAATGAAAGTATTATGTAAGTGCAATGCTCTGCATATACGTTTTATTTTACTCGATATAAAGGCAAAACAGACAGCCCACTACAAAAAAAAAATAATACACACTAAATAAAAAAAAATACTAGACTAGTGTAGTGTAGACTAGTATAGACTAGTGTTTTAAGTTTTAATATTATATTTATTTAATTCAAGCAGCAGTTGCTAAAGATAAGTTACGTCTTAAGATTGTACTAAGAAAATTAGAAAAATAATATATAATATATAAAAAATAATATAATAATAATAATATAAAAAAATCGAAGTCGAATTAAAGGTTTCAGAAAGTTTTATATGTAAAAATTTTATGTGATTCGCAAAAAGTTTCTTTAACTGGAAAAAGTTGAATTTCATGTGGACCAACTTGAATTTCAAGTTTAGAAGCTATTAAGTAAAAGTTTTTAATGAACATTTTCCTTCTAGACAAGTTTATTATAAAATCGCAGTACAATAAGAATTATATACAATTTTTATTTTATTGTGCTAGTTTATCTACACACGGAGAAAAAATATGTTTATAAAGGGTGGTTAAATTTCCAGGGCCGATGTTGATTTTGAATAAAATACAAATTATTTAGGAAATTGTTGTCATTTCTTTTTATTATGATTATATTGGTATAGTTCAATTATGTATGGAACAAAATATTGGCCAAATGACCGCCGCGACCTCGGCGGCACACCTTCATCCGATGGTCCAAATTTTCGATGACGCTGAGGCATAAGTGAGGTTCTATGCCGTTAATGTGCCGAATTATCTCATCCTTTAGCTCTTGAATTGTTGCTGGCTTATCGACGTACACCTTTTCTTTCAAATAAATCACTTGATCTTGGCGGCCAATTGACATCGCCACGACGTGAGATAACACTACCATTGAATTTGTCGCGCAAAAGAGCCATTGTTTCGTTAGCTGTGTGGCAAGTGGCACCGTCCTGTTGAAACCACATATCGTCCACATTCATATCTTCCAATTCGGGCCATAAAAAGTTCGTTATCATCTCACGATAGCGAACACCATTCACAGTAACTGCCTGACCGGCCGCATTTTGGAAAAAAAACGGCCCGATGATGCCGCCAGCCCATAAACCGCACCAAACAGTCACTCTTTGTGGGTGCATTGGTTTTTCAGCAATCACTCTTGGATTATCATTCGCCCAAATGCGGCAATTCTGCTTATTGACGAATCCACTGAGGTGAAAATGTGCCTCATCACTGAAGATGATTTTCTTCGAAAATTGATCATCCACTTCCATTCCATTCCATCCATTCTTGCCGCCATTCTGACCATTGACGACGCTTGAAATGGTCAAGAGGCTTTAGTTCTTGAGTCAATTGCACCTTGTAAGCGTGTAAATGCAAGTCCTTATGCAAAATGTTCATCAACGACAAGCGTGAGAGGTGCAATTGTTGGGCACGACGACGAGTTGAGGTGGACGGCTCTTCAGCCACACTATCGTGAACAGCAGCAATATTTTCTGCAGTACGAGCTGTACGAGCATGCACTGGTGTTTTCACATCTCCTACAGACCCGGTTTGCTCAAATTTTTGCACGATTATTCCGATTATACGCACATTTGGATGATTAAAATGACCGAAAATATCACGATATGCATTTTGATTTGAACGCCCATTTTTAAAATAAGCCTGAATAACTTTAACGCGTTGCTCGATTGTGTATCTTTCTATGGTTCAAATTGAGTTAGTCTGAAAAGAACTTGACGTTTACGTGTGGTTCACATTCAACATCGGCCCATAAAATTTAACCACCCTTTATATTTTTGGTTTCAATAACAAAATATTCAGAGGGAACCACCTAATGATTAAGAAATTTCCTTCAATAGCATTATTTTTCAATATAAGAAGTATATTGTATAATATAAGTTGTGTCCAACATTAATATAATTGCCTTAGCTAAAAAACTAACGTCTCCATTAATATGCTTGTGACAAAATAGAATTGTGTGTTTCCACCTAATAAAAATATATTTGCATCACTGTTATGCTCAAAAAGAACAGAACTCTGCAAATTTAAAACAAACAGAAGTCCTTTCTTTTATGTGTTTCGCCTAGACATACATATATCTGTTTCTTTTGCACTTGCACGAAAAATAGCGGAAACCTTCTTGCTTTATGCGCTTGCTTTTAACAGTTGCCAAGTCTTGGCGTCATTTTAAGTTTCAAGCAGCCGCGCCAAACGTGTTGAAAAGTTTAGCTCTTGTGAAAAGTGTTTCTGAAAATGTTTTTTTAAATAAAAAGTGTTTGTGTTTTCAAATTAATAAAATAAAAAACAAAATAAAAAAAAATAAGGCGGTTCAGCAGTAAAAATAGGTGAGTTTTGAAGCAACTTTGCTGATAAAGCGGGTGCTTCGCTGGCGAAGTGGGTTATTATTTGTTCTCCAACTAGAAAATGTGTGCTTATAAAAATTATTGTTATGTCGGATAAACATAATATGGTTACTTCTCAACATAATTAAATCCGAGAAAAACTTATTTACTGTTTTCTAAACATATTTTATTTGCTTCAAACCAACAATTACTTCTAAGCAAATATTTTGTAATCACAGTGAAAAACTTTTGGCATTTCTTTTGCTAAAATATATTTCCAAGTAAATATAGTGTAATCATCGGTAAATATATTATGTTGATCTTAATTACCGAGTTGAAAATAATTGCATGACTGCAGTTAAATTATGTTTTCTCCAATTAATATATATTTGTTCGTGAATGTTTAATGCTATTCTTGACTAAATTATATTTCCAAGCAAACAAATAGTAATAGACTAAAAGTGTTCTCAGTCCATTTATAATTACAATATATTTATATGAAAACGTATTTTCTTTAAAACAAGTTATATTGTTTTTAAAGTCAAACAACAAGTGCTAAGGTAAAATTAAATAATGTTAAATTGCAAATATATATATAAAGAAAATTTGCATAAATTAATCATATTATGTGTGGAGCTAATTATGATTGCTTATTTCCAACAAACGTGCAGCAACATATTATACTTCCTGCAAATTATGTTTGGGATGGCCTATTATATTTCAGCGTGTAGAAGAGTTCGTTGTTTTGGTGAAGTGTAGGGGGTGGGAGGACTGTCCCCATTTTCCCTGCTAACTCAATAAATTTTGGAAAAATACCAAGAACGGCACATGTCTGGGCGAGTTAGTTTGGACATCCAGAACACAAAAATCATAAAATTTTTTCATTTGTATGGTTTTTAAGATAACGGTACTTGTGATTTCTTGCGAGATAATTTCATTCAAATAAACTTTCAGCTTAAATTACATGTTCGATATTAAGTATATGACGTATAGTATATGACTGAAAAGTCAATTAAATAGAATCATATAGTCATATACTTCTCATTAATATTGAACAAGTAATTTGATTAGAAGAATAATTTCACAGCTATTTTAAAAATTTTACTGCAGTCAAAGTCTATCACCGTTTAATAAATCTAACAGTTGAGAGTTTTCTAACCTTAAATTATTGAGAACCAAGATTTTAAGCTGAAAATGTAAATTTTTATCAATCATTTTTTTTTCAGCTTAGAAACAATTTTTATTTTAATTGTTGTTAATAATCAGTTCATGTTTAGTTTTCAATGGAAAAAAAATATAATGTTTTTGTGTTCTCGAGGTTCAAATTAACTCGACCAGATATGTGTCGTTCTTGGTATTTCCCATCTGTAAAGCAGTGTAATTAATATTGTTCTTCTTGTATATTGAAGACGATGAAGCAACTTCAACAATATATATTCAATATTTATTTCATTGAGTTAAATTATTTTAAGTCCGTATTTCAGACAAATTTGTATAACCATTCTAGAATTTTTTGCATGATAATTCGATTATATAATGCATATAATATGTTCTTTTGTAAATTTTGTCCACACAAATTTTTTATGTTTAAGCGATTTGATGGCTTTTTGGTTCTTCAAAGCCATTGGCTCTGTTTCTCTTTCTCTTTCTTGTGAGCTCCCCGTCACTGAATTTATATCAACGTCCAGCCACCCACTGAGGATAATGCTTATTTACATTATAATATACACACACACACAAACGCTTAAAGCACGTGTGAATAGTACTGTTATGTGCTAGTATATAACTTCAAAGGACCGACGGTGATTTTCGTCCTTTGTGTCGGTTGGATGAAATCCTTCGTGCAGCACCTAATCGCATGTAATGCGCGCGCATTATCTGCGCTCTTATCTCGGCGCCAACACTTCATCGTCTTATGTCGTTTGTATGAGGCTAAATACTCTAAGACACACATACAAACAAACTGTATCATGTTTAAGCCAGAGTGGGTGGACCTCTTGTCAAATATACCAAAATAAGTAATAAAAGAACCTGTATTAAAATTCAGTCGAACTCGTTTTACTCTCTTTTCACCACAAATCGCATCGGTTCGTTCGCACTCACTGTCGATGCGGTTCACACCATGTGCCACGTCCCACTTTTGATGAAAGGTACCAACAACACCAAAACATGGTTTATATAAAATCCTCCCGAAATCGTTGTAAATCCCGCATTTCGCGCACCATTCGCAAAACAGGCAACAGCCAAGCAGAGTAGCCACAAACCATGACGAAAGAGGGTCGGTAAGCCAGCCGGTGAAGACAATGTATTGGGGTGGCAGCGAAGCTCACACGATGGTTTGGTAACAAGTATCTTTTTAGCCGAAAAACAAGTTCTTCTTGTTACGCTGTTATATTTACTACTAAAGTAGCGCATTCTCCGTACTACCAAAGCATTTATTCTCCCTCAATCGGGTCAAGAGAGAGAGAGAGAGGCTATTTTTAGCCAGAAAAATACTCTTGCTCTCACACAAGTTTTTATCTTTGTATATGTTTTGTTTTGATTGCATACCAATGCAAGTTGAATAGAATATAAAAAGCCGGCATTTTTACTCTCTCTCTCTCTTATTCTTGTGACCGTAGTTAGTATTCCACCGTCTACTACGCTTTACTCCTACTTGTATACACATATTTTAAGCTTGGTTTCTAGATTTGCATTTTTTAATTATGTGCTCTATAATGACAGTTAACATTGACAGGTGTCGTTGGTAATTATTTTCAATTGTAACGCAAGCCTGTCACGCTAAATCATCGCCTTGGTTTTTCTGGTCTTTAGCTGCATTATAAAATTAAAAAAAAAAAAATGAAATAATAGATTAATACACATAATAAATCTTTTTAATTTCTGTTTATTATTAGGAATTTTTTGCCATCTTTGGAGAAGACTGCTTTAATATTTTTGCCTTCTATCTCAGAGTTGAGTATTTAGAAAAAATATCCAATATTTTAATCATATCTAAATAAGAATCTTGAAATGTATTGAAACCGTTTGACAGCCTACGAGTACAGTTAATTTTATTAAAAAAATCCGTTAAAAAGGTTGGAAATGCTTTATCTTGTCTTCGGTATATTACCTAATTGTATTTGCCAAAATTAAATTTAAAATTTAATTTCAAATATTTGATAAAACACCAAAAGAATGTCAGCTTTTACAGAACGCTGTTAGTTGCGATATGGTTTTGTGACAAGGCCAAATTTTTTCAGCCCCAAGTACCACATCAAATAAATGGATACTAATATAAAAAAAAAACCAAACTAAAAATTTTAAATAGATTAACAAAAATAATATTCGATGGAATAAAATACAAAAATATAAGATTTATAGATTTTACTAATGTATAAGAGAGATCTAAATTAAAATTATGTAAAATTTATTTAAATTTACTGCGAGCGTCAAAACAAAGTGTACACCAGAGAACTGAACAAGCCTACTTGAAATTGATTTCAAGTACTTGCTTAAAATACAAGTTCAAGCTAGCTTGAGCTTGATAATTTTCAAGTATGGCTTGTGATTGAAAACAAATAAGCCAACGACAGCTTGCTACCTACCGAAATGTACATATTGGTCAAACACAATACATATTTAGTCAAACACAATTATAAAAAAAATTACATAATTTTGATATTCTGACAACGGATTCCGACTCAGCGACCCATTTTCACCTAGTGTTTGCTCCAGCACCGAATTCGGGAAAATAAAAAATTTAAGGTGGCAATACTATTAACCATCTTGAATTTTAAAATTCTGACATAAGATTCGAAGTTAGCGACCCCTTAACACTGTTAAATGGTGCTTAAAACTCTTAAAAATACATTTTACTAAGTGGCAATACTATGGTAAAAATTTAGGTGGCAAGCCTATCGTCCATCTTAAATTTTAAAACTGTGACATTAAATTCGAAATCAAATCCGTTGTTAGAGTTTCAAAATAACAAGAATTCGCAAAAATACAAAAATAGTCAAGGTGACAATCCTATTCGCCATCTTGAATTTTAAATTTTTACATCAATTTCAACATCAGCTACCCCCTAAAACTGCCAACCACGGAGTCCACAGAACCAGAACCCTTAAAAGTCTTAATACGCTTAAGATTTTCCTAAACAAGCTAATCGAATTTTTTCGGATACTTGCTTTAAATTCAATTAATTGAATACTTGCGAGCTTACAAGCTTTTGCCGATCGTTTCAAGCTTTTCAACTTTCTTACCCGACATAGTAAGCCAAGCCAACGAGAAAGCTTGGATATGACTTGTAATTGTTTGGTATTTTTGTAAGCAGGCCAAAGCTTTCTTTTTCAAGTTTGGATATTCAAATACTGGAATTCAAGTACTTGAAAAAGCTTGAATTTCAAATAGGCTTGTGCAGTTCTCTGATGTACACCATATTTTTGGATACTTTTTACTTTATTTCAATATTTTAAAAAGTAATTTTATAAAAAATGTTAGTATATTTGGAATTAATACTTTATGCTTTTATTTTAAATTAACAAAAACTTTAAATTATTTTACAACTAAAATTTACATAATTCAAAAACGAAAAATACTCCATTTTCCATATTTTTTAAAAAAATAATTTCAGTCCAATTATTCATATTTTATTGTCTTTCTCGTGCTGAAATGACAACATTCAACCGTCTCGGTATTGATTCTATCAATTTAGTTGTTACGTCTGATGAATTTTTTGCCATTCTTCAGATAAAACGGCTTTCAGCGAGTCCTTTCTGGTTATCGTGCTCTTTCGGATAAAATAGAGATAGATAGAGGTTCGGTGATTATGGGGATGATCCAGCTGTCTTGGAGTATTGTACAGTAACCATTCCTTCACTACCTTGGCTGTATATTTCGGTTCGTTGTCCTGCTGAAACATCCACAAGCGATCCACTCCTAATTTGGTAACACTGGTCTGCAAATGTTCTTATAGATTATCAAGGTAATCGAATTTATTCATTGTACTGTCAATAAACGTTGAATTTCCTACGCCGTTTGCTGCCATACAGCCCAGACCATCACCGAGCCCCCCACCATGCCTAATTGTAGAAGCAATATACGTATATTGCTCCTAGAACTCCATATTTTTGTAGATTTTTTCTTCTGAAACTTTCGAATTTACTTTTGTCTGTTTTTCCAAAATGAATTTTCATGTTTTTCATACTATTTTGCAAAATCCATGCGTAGCATTTAATATTTCCTTAATATAAAGTGCTTTTTTTGAAGGACTCTTCCAAATAGACCATTTGAATTGAACCGGCACATCGTATTGAACCGGCTCTAACGTTGGTTCCTGATAATGCGGACAGATCATCCGCTATTTTCACTGGGCATGCAGTTGAATCTTTTCGCACTCTTCTGACTACTGATCGTATTGCATTTTCACAGAGTTTTTTTGTCTGCCAGAACATGGCCGATTTTCTAGTGCTCCAAATTTTTAATTGACAAATAATTCTTTAATGGTAATATGACCTCTATCAATAACTGAAGCGATTTTGCGAAGCGATTCTTATGGAATCTTTCCTTATGGAATTTTATGACTAATTCCCGTGTTTCAATAGAAGTTTAACTAAGCATTTTAAAAAAGTTTACTTACAACTTACTCCCTCACTTTACCAAACGTGAATGATGAGGCAGAAACCAATTGACAACCAATTTGAGGCAGAAACCGTTACATTTGCTTCAAATATTTGAAATAGCTTAGCTTACTATGCAGGTGTACACTTTGGTTTGATGCGATATATATGGACTATTTTTGTTTTTATTAAGGGTGTGTGCGAATTGAACTAAATTGCTACCTAAACTCAATAAAGGTAAAGCAGTTAATTTAGCAAGCATTTAGGTAACTCGGAATTTTTCAAAATTATTTTAGGAAACACTGCTTTATCGACATAATTTAGTTTAGGTAGCACTTTAGTTCAATTCGCACACACCCTAAATATTTGAATGTTGTCGTAAGTTATTTCCAAGACTTTATACTTATATTAAGAGAGACTTTAACAAGAATTCAAAACATAATTTGTTTTAGGACAAATTACAGTATTAAAGACTTATATGTGGTATAAATCGTGTACATAAAAAATGTACACTTTGTTTTGACGCTCACTGAATGTATATTAGGGTGGTCATTATTTTTCAACGCATGAATTATCATCGCGGCATGTCATTATTCGATTATAAACATCTAAATATGAAAGAGATTTTTTGTTTTAATTTTTTTATATCATTTAGAGCCAGTTTTTCAGTACGAGTTTAAACTTTAGTTAAATTAAGCCGAGCTTAACTCACTAAAATTTAAGACGTTTAAGCTTCGATTAGGCAAAAAAGAAACACTTTACATGATAATTTAAGTCAATTTAAATTCAACGAATGCTAAAATATCTAGTTAAACCGAGTAAAAACGTCTAATTTTGGTGAGTTTAACTCGGTTTAATTTAACTAAAGTTTAAAGTCGTACTGAAAAACTGGCCTTTGGAGGTCGCTACCAGTTCAAAGTTTAGCCCTCTCACAAGAAAACGCTAATTGGTGTCATTCGCCGATTTGAATGAGCTACGGATATGTGATAAAGGATAAAAATCTAAGGTTCACGTATTTTTTTTATAGGTGCGAACATCAGGCTTAAAGGTTCAAAATGACTTCCGAAAATTTCATATCGATGTATTTTTTTGCCAATCCGCCATATTGGAGCCGCCATTTCGAATTTCCAACTTTCGACTCCAAATTCATGTTTATCGACCCCAAAACCTATAGGTACATGATTTCATGTAGATACGAGGTCGTCTTCTAGTTTTGGCCACTTTACCTGCCATTTGCACCAATGTGCCTTGGTACCCCTAAATATCATTTACAAATTTTTAAAAAAATTTTCTAGTTTCTTATGCTATATATTCAAATAATGTGTTGCCCCGTGAAATTAAAAGAATAAAAATAATTTTTCTTAGAAATAAGGACCACCCTAATATATATACATATTTAAACTTTCTTTAATTAGACTTTAATTCTGATTCAACGTCAAATATAGAACGATTATTAAATAAATGAAATAAAATTCCAAATAATACAGGACATACCAGGTAAGTGAGAAACATAATGAAAAAATGGGGCTCAAAATTCCGATTTCAAAAAGCCCAATATCTCGTAATTGCGTTCGTATTTATTTCTGTTCCTGAGATGGCAAAACCCGTCGAAATCTATTTTTTTCTGGATCTGCAATATACAATTACAAATTTGTTTATTTTTGTTATTATACTCACGTCAGTTGGGGATTTTGCCTTGGATAAGGTGAGTCAGCAATCAAATTTTATATATGTTTTTTTTTTTTTTTGAGCTAGACCCTGATTTCTACCTTGAGGGTCGTGTGCTTGATAGTTTCTGTTAAATAAAATACTTTATATAAAACACTTTTATCTTTAATGTTACATTTTTGTTTTTTTGTCTGAAAGAAATATTTTAATATATATGGATTGGAAAAACTCCATCAGAGTTCGCCACTTACGTTAGATTGGTTTTACATCTTTTGTGTAAGATAAAAGGCCGAATAAATCAAAATCGGAACCACGAAGAAATAAACATATATTTTTTGGATATTCGGTGAGTCAAAAGCTGCAGAATTTTTTCTATGGACGATCGAACGAGCAAGACTTTCATTTTCTGCGAACGAACGAACTCACAACTATTCTCTATAAACGAAGGAACAACTATTTTCTACTAACGAACGAACAAACGAACATCTGTTTTTTCTACGAATGAGCAAACGATCAAAATATTTTTATTTTCATCTACGAACGAACGTTCGTGCAAGGTTCTGGGTACACCATAGATATCCACCAAATGAGGTAACGGACAAACATTCCTACGTAATGCGCCCATTAACTATTATAAATCGCACTGATTTAGAAGTTATTTGTGATTCTATTTGTGGAACATCTATTTTCTACGTTTCTACGAACGCATTTCAGGATCCACAAACAGTACAAAGTGCTCATTCATCACCAAATGCTGAAGATGCAATGGATAAGTGCAATGCAGGATGAGTACTACTCGCTTGTTAAAAACAAAACATGGAAACTGATTGATTCACCGGAAGGCAGGACACCTGTAGGTTGAAAATGGGTGTTTAAGTTAAATTATCACCCAGATGGAACTATTGTTTTACAAAGTTATTCAAAACTGTATGGAGTAGACTGCATGGATACATTTGCAACTGTGGTGCGTCAGAGAACACTTAGACAGTCAGACAGTCGGATGCCCCACTGCATTAGTAAATGGGGACTTAGGTGAAGAAATTTTCATGAAACAACCAGTACTGGACTTAGGCCTACGCCCGTGAGGCCCGAGCTTAGGGCGGCAAAATGTTGCGAACTGAAAATTTTGAGGAAAACAAGAAGCTAGGAATGAAATCAATGTGGCTCGTAGCTAGTTTATAAAGATAATTCAAACAAATTAATAAACTACAGCGTCTTTCAATATTGAACTTTTTTTTTCAAATTCAAATGAAACACATATTTTAAATGGACTGGAATCTGTTTACTGATATATACTCGTATAGATGAGGATATTCATTTTAGTAATGATAAATGATATTTTCTAAATGTGCACCCAGTGCACGTCTGCAGATATCGATTCTTTTGGGGAAATTTTCGATCACAAATCAGCATATTTTAGACTGTATCTCGGTAATTTCTTTCCGAATACTGTCTTTTATAGCTATAATTGTTTGTGGTTATTTACACAAACCCAATTTTTAAGATAGCCTCACAGAAAATAGTTCAGAGTCGTTAAGTCAGGCGAACTTGGCGGCTAAATGCTTGAATTTCGTTAAAAAATTCATCCGATTGTTTTTAGATGAAACTAATGAGTTGTCGACATTTCTGATGGTCGTTTGGCTTTATTTCTTGCACCAACTGAACCTTGTAAGGCTTAAGAGCCTAGTCTTTATGAAGAATTTGCCATGTGGTGGTTGAGGGCAAACCCAATTGTGATGAACGTCGAGTAATTGACAAATTTTGATCTTCAAGAGTTTACTTTACAGCAGCGATATTTTCATTTGACGGGCAGGGCGAGCATGCACTGGTATTTTTTAAATGTTGTATTGAGCCGAAATTTTTGCCGAAATTTGTTGATTTACTTTCTTATTCTGGCTGCTGTGGGACGAACATAACGACTGAAAATGTCCACAATTTTGCGAAATGTAGTTTTCACAGATCCACCATTTTCATAGTGGATTTAAATTATTTGTATAGAGTTACAGCGCTGAATAGAGCAAAATTTAATTCTTTCTAGTAAATTTTACTTTAAACCTGCCTAAAGAGATGCATCGCACTGCCCAGGTAAAAATTTCCCCTAAATAAGCCTTGACGTAAGGCATTGTAGAAGGAGTTTATGTAGAAAGGAGAATATAAACATCCTTGAACAATCTTTGAAACAAGTTTTATAAAAAGTCTACGCATGGAAACACGGCGTATGAAATTATTTCCTTAACTCAAGAACTTACATAAAATTTGATATAAAGTTTTTATTCAAGGATTATTCAGGAATTTGGAAACTGAAAAAAAAATTCATTGTTCTTAGCAAGTAATCTTTGTTTCATCATTTCATTTTATTTATAGATGAATCGGATTGCACTCGGATCCTTTGTATCGACAGCCACACACTCTATCCACTCGTCTATTCAAGAGTTTGCTCGCGCGACGTTGAAACTTTATTATTCTTTTCTCTGAACAATTTTGTAAATGTCTTGATTGCAATCATTTCATATATGCACTTAATTTAAAAGCAATAAATTTTCTTGATAGCCCAGCGGTTTAAGGAGACAGTTTGTCAACAGATAGATCCACGGTTCAATCCCGGGCTCAACAAGAGTTGTTTTTTTTTTATTATTGAAATAGTTTGTTTTAGTTTTTTTAAATTTTTTTTTTTTTTTATTTAATTTAGGAATTTCTAATGTTATTGTTTTCACAAGCAGAAACTTTGTTTATCTAAAAAAAGTCTAAGCATGAGTAAAAATCTTCTTGAATACTTCCTAAAATGTATCATCGATTAAAGCTTTCTATACTTGTACAAAAATTATACAAGAAAATTTAATTTTCAAGTCTTGTATACGGCTCTTTCAAGAAAAGCAAGAATAATTACTTTTATACAAGCCCTTTTCAAGTTAAGCATGAAAATCTTCAAATATAAAGGTGAAATTGTTATCTGGGTGTGGCAGCTGTCGGAACAAAAAAAATGCTAAAAGAAACTCAATCTTGAAATATCCACAGTTGGCCGCGTTCTGTTAATTTTTGTAAAATTTTGTTGCCAAATTTTGAGCAACAAATAATTAAGAGAAAATAAGCACTGAAAACTTCGGTTAAATGTTATAAATAAAACTAGTATAAAAGTGCATCCTACGACGGGTTGGAACCATTCACTCTAAACTGTAATTATTTTTTTGCCATCATTACAGTCTTTTTACAAAATTCTTTTATGAAAAATGTTCAGCCTGAAAGTATGCACATACATAAAAGGCAAGCATGTCACTGATAAGTATAAAAAAAAATGTCTGTGCGTACTTTCAGGCTGATCGCAAAAAATATTTACAGTTTGAGCGATATTGGGTGCAGAGCTTTATGCTTGCCTTTTATATATAAGGACAAGATAGAAAACCTCTGCAATCGATTCCTGGTTTAAAGATTACTTTAAAATTATCATGTCAATGGCGGTAGTTTAAAAAAACCATCAATTAATGCATATTTGGTTTTTCTGACTAAATATAAGGTATTAGTGAATAATATGTAATAATAAAAATGTTTTACTAAGTGTAAATTTGGTATTACCTTTGTATGATGTTCAACTATATTTCTTATCTGAATATCAATTTCTCAAATTCAGATATGAAATCTTGCCTGGAATAAAAGAGGACTGATTTTTTGCTTAATTTTAGGTTAGAATACAGGTCTGAAAAATGAAAATGAAGAATATTTAAATTTCCGCCTTAATTTTTTCTGATCTAAAAGATATTCATTACACATGAACTTGACACAATTTTTCATAACCATAGATTTTATAAAATGTTTCAAAGAAAAACTATTTTTAAATTTCAACGTATTATTATGAATTAAAAAAAAGTTTTTATGCTTACTCATTACACACAAATTAATGTAGCCACCCTTAATCGGTCAATATTCAATGCGACAACGATAGTTAGTAATAGTTAATAACTAGCAAGAACTAAGTTAATGTTAAAAAAATATTAATATTAAGTACATCAAAGACATGGTGGAAAAAAACTATTTTTCAAAAAACGTTAAGTCTGAAAAACCAGAAAAATTAAAGAAATGTGAAAAATTAAATCAATTTTGATATTTAATATAAAGCATTTCTATTATATTTGGCAAAATCTGATGAAAACCAAGCCCACTTCCCATACACACAGAGAATTTTATCCACTGTCGCAACCGAATTGGTGCCCTACCGACTTAGTCGATTGTTGATAACTTTTATAAAGTAATCAACACAACTACGTAGTTTTCCACAGCCTTGACTGTGGCAATCCGTTGTAAGCACTGCGCTCACGGTTTTCTGAACGAACCCCTTCATCCTTTCAACTTCCATTCAGTTAAATGAACGATCTTGTTAATTCTTTTAACCTTAACTCAATTGTGTGCACGGAGAAGTAAGTCATTTTAACCTACATTCGATTGTATGAATGGACATGTTATCCGTTTTGACTCCCACTCGGTTGTATGAACCGACCTGCCAATTATTTTGACTAAAATTTGGTTATTTTGACTAACCCATTTTGACTAACGTTTCGACCTACACATGATTATTGACTATACACACAGTATTTCACAGTAATCATTTTTCTAAAAATAAAATCACACTAAAATAAAACACTGATGCAATAATAAATGCGTTTATGAAGTCAACCATATACACAAGAAAATTAATTATTACCCAGGGCGCAGACGTGACTATCCTAATTTTTTAATTTGAATTTGAATTTTGAGATAGTGCCTCAGACATATAAAAAAATTAATAGTCCCAAACAGCGAATGTATTGCCATTAAAACATAAGGAAATATTTTAAGTGTGAAAATAGTTAATGGTTTCCACATTAAGAACTAGAAAGGTTTCAACTTTTTTTATTCGATAAGCAAAAAAATTAGTATCAAAGAATGAAGTCTCCAGTAATTGATAACAAATTAAATACGGAGCGCCAGAAGTTACTATATGTTGTACTAAACCAAACATCGGTTCGTCATTGTCATATAAAGCAACCATAAACCAGAAAATCCATTCATTACTTTTGAAGATATAACTGTTTTTTAACTCACAACGCGCAAATTTTTTATAAAAATTTTTCATGTTTCAGTTATTTCGTAAAAGAGTGAACCATCAAGTGTACATTATTGTATAATGCATAGTATGTAAAATAAAAATCGCGCGGTTTTTTATAAAAATTTTTCGTGTTTTGGTTATTTCGTAAAAGGGTGAACCGTCAAGTGTGCCTAATATGTAATATGTGTTATCTTCAAAAGTAATGCACAGAATTTTATGGTTAATAACACTTTTTATGGTTGATAAAACAAACACTTTCAAATCGCGGTGCCCAGGAAATTGTAATCGTGCCGAGTTCCTGAATGCATTTATGCAAAGCATCAGTGACCTTTTTCTTTGAATTCGTGCTTAGCAGATTCACCGAAACTGCGAAACTAAAACGTGCTTAAAAATAATAA
Source organism: Coremacera marginata (assembly GCA_914767935.1). NCBI lineage: Eukaryota > Metazoa > Arthropoda > Insecta > Diptera > Sciomyzidae > Coremacera > Coremacera marginata. Next base: position 141,299,505 of record OU612044.1, read on the forward strand.
CCTAGTTGCGCAGTTTTGGTGAATCAACTAAGCACCAATTAATAGAAAGTCAATAAATCTTTGCATAAATGCATTAAGGAACTCAGCCTTTTTTTATGCATATGTAGATAGAAAGCAATTTTATTTAATTTACCTAATGATTGTTCCTCTTACAATTTATTCATAAAAACGACACTACAAAAACTCTATCCGGACACGTTAACAACTTTGGGAAATGAAATGCAAGCGTCTTGCGATTAAGGTCGCCTTACACAACTTCGTGTTTTTGAACGTATGTCTGTTTCACTCGCTAAGTCGGATGGTTTGACAAACTTGCAGTTGCAAGGTTGGCTGTTGAGATTGACGCAACTAAAGGGTGCGATTGATTTAATAAAATTCAAAACTCGATTGAAGCGTAAAAATAATGCTATTGACATAACTTACAATGTGGTTGTAACAGTGACTAGTATTGTTCGCTTGTCTGCAATAGCTTCAGTTAGTTATTTCAGACACATTACGTTCCTTGTAGTGGCAAGGAGAGTTGAAATAAATACATTTACGCGGTTCAAACAACTAACATGCCATATTTTCATTTCAACTGAAGAACCATTTGGAAATGAGCGGGTTGCGAAGGAACGATCATTCGCGCCAACTAACAATCAATTGTGCTTATTTCATTCGAGTTACATTAACCAAATATCAGTTGTAGCAATTTTCTTCCGATTACCGCAAATAATATTCATTTCCCGCAACCTTATGCCTATAAATTAATTTTCTGAGTGTATATAGTGGCCTTATTTTAAGCGTAAAATCTCTTAAAAATCGACAAAAATTAAAGAAATGTTTTATTTTGCTCATTAGCATTGATATATATTATGAATCATCTCTATGATATTTGGCAAAATCGGATAAAAACCACACCTACCTCCCAGACAGTACTGCTAGGAGATTTTTTCAGAAATCCCTACGCTTATGAAAAAAAAGTCCTATTTTTTCCCTACACCCACTTTTTTCCCTACATTTTTCCCAACACTACTTGAATAAATTTTTTAAAAAATGTCAAATTATTAGTGTTATATAAACACATAACATAAGTCTTATGAAAAGAGGTCGTAATTAATTTTACAAAAATTTTTCAAAAATAAAATTTTATTATTAATTTCAATATTTTCAATTCATGTAAGAATAAAAATTCAGATACATTTAAAGCAAATACAAAAATAACATAACAACGAAAAAAAAAATTAAATAAGTTTTATAAGAATACCATAAGAATAACATAAGAACAACATAAAAATAACATAAGCATAACATAAAAATAACATAAGAAAATATATTAAAAATAACATAAAAATAGCACAAAAAACTAACAAATATTTAAAAAAAAAAAATTAATAAAAAAAAATTATTTATACAGTTCTATATTAACATTTAAAATTTAGACAATTAACATCATTTTCTTGTAAGTGAAATCTAGTATTGCAAATAGAATTTAATATTTCTTACGGCCTGCAAAGATGGCGTACGTATGCATAAAAAAAATTGCACGAATCAAGTAAACCGCACAAAACATAACATGTGTTTACTTGTTGTTGTTCTTAAAGATGCCACATATTTACTTACTTCATATTAATAAGGTATTACCAGATTAACAAATTTCTTTGATACACTTAAAAAATTTTAAAGTTTACAATTAAATTTTATATTTTTAGCTGTTACAAAAATCTGAAATTGAAAAAATCCCTACAATTCGATAAAAGTAAGAAATCTTTCCCTACATACCAAATTTTTGAAAAAAATCCCTACACTTGGCATAACTGCTCCCATACAAAGTCACGTCATTAAAATAGGAAACTTTCGTAAACATATAAAACTGAATGTCATCGTGTCTGTTTTGTCTAAAGACTTCAAATATAATTCAATAGAGCCGTGCGGGGGTATTTCAGCTTCGGTATCCTAACGAAGCTCCATTCCTTACTAGTTTTTTTTTATTTTAATTTTGTATAATTTTTTAAAATTTATTTATAAAAAAAACATGTTTTTTAAGACAAGCTTTTTGCTTATAATATTTTTTTTCTTCTATTAGTTTTACTTATCTATCCAAAACATAATTCACTTTTGAATTAAAAAATTAAGGGATAGTAAATAACCATGAATTTCTAAGAAAGGTTAAGTTTTAGAAACGATGTTTTTATAATAATTCAATATTCCAAATGAGACATTCTTGTTCATAATTATTTATTAAATGGATAAATTGCAAAAGATATGGATATGGATGAGAAATTTTAAAATTTTCGACTTTAACCTTCGCCTTACCAAAGATTTGCTTACACGTATTAAATTAAATACAAAAAGGTCACCCGGATTGGTATTGGTTTGGCGAAGGTAAATATCGTTCAACTTTTAACATTGCCGCTGTTGTGAAAATTAATGTAGAGTCTGAAATTGCTGTTACGCTAATTAAACAATTTTGTTAAATTAATTTTTTTAAGTTTTTGCAGAATTGGATACGATTTTTGTCTTGAGTGTTATACCTATAAATAATATTTAAGTCTACTTAAAATTTCATAAATAATCTGTATTTAGCTAAAAATTTTTAGAGAAGATAAAAAAAATGTTAAGTAATTCGGCAGCATTGAAAACGTTGGTGTTGCACTCAGCAACAGCACTCAGGACTTTTAACGATTTTTCCATATTTAGGTTCAAAAAAATTCTACTCAATAAACTCAAAATATAGAAAGCAGTTAAAAGCTATATTAATATATACAAACTTTTGTTTTTTTTTTATTTTCAATACTTAAAACCGCATCATCCTAGACAACCCTCTTGACGTATTAATCTATACGTACCATAATCTGGTGATTAAGTTTAAATAATCACTTCAAAATGTAACTTGTTTAGAAAACTGAAATCAATACATCGTGTGTTTTCTTGCACTTGACGGGATGTCAGTAACTAAAATAACGATTAGAGCAAATAAAGTAAAACATAACACTCCTGACACGAAGTGGTGACAACAAAAGTTCTGCAAAAAAAAAAAAATGACTATTATGTTCATTTTACATATTAAAATGACAAGAAACTCCTTGGAATTTATACTGGCATTGCAAATCAATACATACTATATGCTTCTTATTTTTCTTTCTTTTCGTTTTTATTTTCTATATATATATGCAGGTAAGAGTGGGGACAAATACTTTTATATGAAACAGGTAAGAGAGGGGAGAAAATAATCGCTTGTAAATATTAAACTACTTTGAATTTTGAATTTGAATTTGAATTTTTTTTTTAGTTTTTTTTAGTGTTTATTTTTGGCGAAAGAAGACTATTTCGCCAAAATTTAACAAGAAATAATTTGCTGGGTTATTTTAATCCTCTCCTCTTTTTCTAAAGATATTTTTTGAAGCATTTTTGAATTAGGTCAAATTATATCAAGAAAACGGGTTACTAAGGTGTAAAAGTATCCAACATAAAAATTTATATAAAATTTTATCAATGAATACTACAATTAACAAATAGATATGATTGATATTGAACAATTTATTAAGATTTCAAACTTTAATGAAATGTCAGAGATAATGTTTAATCTTTTTCTTTCTTATCACTTTTGTGTGCATTTCAAGGCAGTATTTTCGAATCGTCTATCTGAAGAGAAATTTTTGATAAAAGAATAAGGTTCAATTTCAAAGGTCAGAGAAAAGAACAGAAAAAATGCTGAATTCTCAAAGAGGGGAGCAAAATGCAGAAATTTTTGAAGAAAAGAAAATGCTATAAAAAATTCCACAATTTACGCAAGAGTATCGGTGTTCAATGTGCATAACAACAAATTGGCGCTCAGAGATATTTACTACTTTTCCGCATATACTACTATTACTACTACCACTACTACTACTACTACTACTACTGCTACTAACTTGTGCCACAAATACACATAACCAAAAACCCCATCTTCACCAAATACCTCACCAACACCCATCCAACAACCTGCTTGAGGACTAATTTTAATACAATTTAAGCCGGTATTAAAACGCGAACAACAACAAAAACAACAACACATGCAAAGTTATTTTTGGGGAGGGTTAAAAGCGGCAGAGCAGCTAACGCAACGCAGCTGATTAACCCAACGCCTGCGAGTGCAACTGTATGCTAGCCACAATGGGCCAAAATAAATGGGTGTACGAGTGTATGTGTAAGTGCGTATCTATGTGAGCAAAGAGCACGGTGCCAATGAGTTTGTGAGCGAGAATCAGTTGTGCGCCAACAGCGGCTATGAATAGACGTTAGTGCTGTTAGTGTTATTCGTGTTTCGTTTACGCCCAACGCCAGAAGATAAGAAAAACTATTCAAAATTACACCAACAAAGAAAATTTAAATTTATCGGTTAAGAATCGAAATTAAAGAAAAATAAATTCTAATTGACAATTTTTCGCTTATTTGTACATAGCACAAAAGTGTGGCCATGCTGTCATGGCTAGGGACAAGTGCAGCTGAATGCGGCGCTTTTGATTTGCCGTGTTAATAGTCAGTTATTCCTGAATGGCGTACCGCGACGAGTGTCAGTGTGACAAGTGACGGTAACGTGTAGAATAACGGTGTTAGTGATAGTGACTAAAAAATAACTGATCAAGTGTTTTCTACAACAACAACACCAATATTTAAAGGATAATATAAATGGATCATCTAGTGTTTGGCGCGCTTTAAAATTTTCGAAAATTTTGATGTGAACCAAAAAAAAAAAACAAACAAAGAAAAACTCAAGACACCTGTCAGGCAGTACATCAGCCACTCTTAAGTGTTGACAAGATTAACTTCAAATGAACAACTTTGTTGTTGTTGTTATTGCCAGGATGTAATGCTAGATGGTGATGAACAAAAAAACTACCTGTCGCAATATATTTTTTAAGGTGCTGCAAAAAAGTCAGATAAGCTGAAGAACTAAAAAACTACGCAAACGTTTTTTGTTGCTTTCCAATCTTTCATTCTTAACGTTAGTCACGCTTAACGTCACGTTATTTTGTTGGGCCTTACGTTGAACTTTTTGCGACAATATTGCGTCGCCTAATGATGTCGCGGCGTCGCATGTAACGCTATTCTTAATAAGCATATCCATGAGTACTTTTTTTTTTTAGTCTTATTGCTATTCCTGTTGTTATAGTTGTTAAGTGTATCCAATCAACTAAACTTAAATAAATAAAAACGTTAAAAATTCCACAATCAAAGCGGAGTAATACAAAATTAAGCCCTAACCAGCGTGTGTTAGATTTACTTACCGTTAAATTCAAAATTGTACGTTAATTTTTGATCAAAACAAACTTTTGAATAATAGTAAAAATAAACTTAAATAAATTTATTAAGATCAGGACAGAAAAAAAAAACAAATCTGTTTAATAGAGTACAGACCGGAGACGCCATGGATTTCCAAAGTGCCATGGAAACCTTCGCCGAAGCTTGGGTTGCTGCAAATGCTGGGCAACAGGTGAGTTATTGAAAAATTTTTAGCACGATCTAGATTTTGCATAAACTACAACTACAAACATTAAAGCGATTTTTATAAAGAAAAATTTTTCTTAACCTGGAGGTCATACAGTGATATATTTTCATGATCTCCAAAAAGAACATAAAATTTTAAGGATTATTCTAATCAACATGTTTTCGCTCAAGGCTGAACAATTACTTACATTTCCAAGCTTGGGGAATTTTTTTAACTTTTATTTTAAGCCTCTAAAAAAAAATTAAGTAAAATATAATTATATATATATGACTTGAAACGTTTTGAGCATGTCTCCGATAGAAGCAAGGAAATTCTGGGTTGTAGCATAATATCCTACTTAAATGCCAGAAACTGCATATTTCTGCACAAGCTAATAATTAACAAGACTCCATCATACCTTTTTGAAAAACTACGCTTCAGTGCTTCCAATAGAACTTTTAACTTAATTTGCCGATATATTTCTGCTTACACTCTAAACGACTCTTTTTCATTAGTGCCATTAGGTTATGGAACTCACTACCTCAAAATATTAAATCCATCTTCAATACGAACAATTTTAAGACTTCTGTTATATTTTTATTTATTTATTTTCATTTTGTACTTTTTCTCAACTCTTTTTTCTTTATCTTTTTCTCATTTTATCTTCATGAGTTTTAAATATGTTTTAAATTACTTATAAGTTTTAACTTATGTAATATTCAATCTTTTTTATAATAGCATTTAGTAATAAGCCTTAAGCAATTTTGTTTTCTTTATTATTGTTTTTTTTTTATTTATTTAATGTTTTTTGTTGACGATAAAAAAATCTCTCTGTTGTACTTTGAAAGATATTATGAAATCTTACTGTACTAATTAATATTTTAAATAATAAATGAAATGAAAATGAAAATGAAAAATAATTCTAACGTCTTTCTTAGGCTTTATATTTAACTTTTGTGAATTTCAATGAAGTTTGACTGACATACGTGGCTCCCGCGGGTGGACACAACGCTGGGCTTTAACGAAATACGTTTTGTATATTTTTTGTTGTTTTGTGGAAATTCTTGTGATGGAAATGGAATTGTAGAAAATCGTTCAATTTTAAAACTAAAAACCTCGAGGTGGCAACTCGATTTTTACATTTCTTTTTTTTTTAATTTTTTGATATTTTTTTTTTCCTGAGTTAGACCAAACTAAATGTTTTTGGAAAGTTTCATCATTCTAGCTCAACGATAACATGTGTCAGGCTTTAATGGGTTAATAACACAAGTGGTACAAAACCAAACTTCATTATTTCAATGGTTTGATATCTTAAAATAAATAACTGAAGAATAAAAAAAAAAATTTTACTTAAATGTACTTAGTTGAGAGGAAGAACTTGGGGCTGGAATTTTGTATGGAGATTTTAATAGATATGGCCAATTATGTCGTGGAAATGGTCTATAGTCGTAGTTTCGTTTCAAATTGCATGGCTTATTGAATTCATTTTAAAGAGTTAAAATAGAAATTAGCACCCTGTATTAGCATCCTTACATGTAAAGGAGGTTAGGAAACATTTGTTTTTACCAGTTGTTTTTACCAGCTCAATAGCTCGATAAATTTTTAGCTGATCGAATTTATTTATAGCTTTTTGGAACAGTAATAAATCAATAAGTTTGGTTTTTATAGATTAAAAAAAACTGGAATTACAGCATTTAAAAAAATTGACTTTGAATTAAAAAAAAATTTATGCGAGCTAAGAAAATCTTCTTTGTTTCAAATATATCTTTATTTTTTGTAGTAATATCTTAGGTAGCCATATAAATATTGACCCATTGCAAAGTTGTTTTTCTTTTTTTTTTTGACCTAATATTTGCTGATATATTCATTGTCAAAAATCTTAGGCTAATTTTTATACAATCCACTATGGTGTAGAAATCGAATTTGGTGGCATAAACCTTTTTTTTTAACTTAATAATAATAAAAAAAACAATGTGACTTTTACAAGCATATTTTCCCTTTTCCGAAAAATATCTGTTTTCATGCCACGTGGCAACCCTCCTCATTTGTAGTTACGCACAAGTTGTTGTTCTGAGTTTTCTGCATTATGACGCTTTTTATTGAAAAAAATTTATGAAATTTTAAGTGCAAAGTTATATATTATTTGTATGAAGTTTAACGTAAAACTCTTCCGAAACAATATTGAAGGTATGTATACTGTAATAATCTCTTATTCTACTTTTGTTGTTTTTGAGAAATGAATTTTAGAAATCTTTTCCATGTTTCGTGGACAAAAACTATTTGAATCGGCCACGATCCATCATAAACTATATATGTGGTGGAAGTGTTAAGCCTGTACTCATTTCAGTATTCATTTGAGAGTAAACTTATTTGCTTATACTTGCAACTTTTTTGAAAAAAAAAACCGATTTCAGAATCAATTAACCTGAAAAATTTTCAATGGGTGGAGAGAGAATGGAAGCAAGAACAATGCAATTTCCAATTGGATTGCTGAAAAAGTAACTATTGGGAATAAGTCTAGTTTCATGAATCCGCTGTTAAAATTTCAAGATAAATAGCAACACAAGGGAACTAATAAATGAAAAATATTAAATATTGGAGTGCACACATTAACGAAAATTGGATTAAATGCCATGGGTCATTCCATTTATTAAGAAGAAGCCTGATGAATGCCTTGTGGGCCATAAACAAAACGCTTTCATCTAATCTTTCATAATCTTCTTATAAATATATTGTTCTTAAAAATGTTTAATTGATTTCAGCAATAGGCACCAAGTTTCAGTATTTTATCTACATTTTTTAATGTTAGACTTCTAAAAAAAATAGGCGCGGCAGAAAATTTGTATAGTTTTGATTAAAGAAAAACGCCATTTGCTGAAAAAAAAAACTGATTATAGAAATATTAAAATATATCTTTTATTTTTTTTATGTATTTCACAAATTTTAAGTGGAAGGTACCTCGCCCAGTAGTTCATTATCCAAAATTGTCTGCATGGCTCTTGGTAGTGACTATGTTATTAGCGTATTTGTTCCAAATTTCAAAACGAAAAAAACGAAAAATGAAAATGGCCATTTCAGCCCTTGAAAGGACTTTGACCGAGATTCTTATGATCAATTGTGTTGTGTGTGTTGAGAATTGTTTGAACACAAATGATCGAGAACTGGACCTACCACCAACTTTATGCCGACTCCGAACGGCTTATGTTCTCAAGAAGCTTTTCATGGCAGTTTTTACTCTCTGAGGCTTGCCATTGCCTGCAGAGAGGTGACGGCTGAACAGAAAAATTAATTCAATAGAAAAAACTTTTTGTGTCAGGTGGGACTCGTACCAGGGTTCTCTGGCGTATGGGCCACACACTGTACCAACTACGCCAAGGTCATCACAAAAATGCATTACACAGCAAAAAATCACAATGTATTTAAAAAATATTTCTGAACTGAAACAAGAAAACTGGGATTAATTTTTCTTTTGAGCCCATCTTTCAAAATATATTGGATATATTGGACAAAATAAAAAAAAAATTGCAAAAAATTAATATTATTTTTCTTAAATACAGCATATAAACACACAAAGCCATGTTAAAAATTTCAGAATGATTGCTTCATCCATTATGTTTGAAACGGGAGTCGAAAAACTGTTTTTTGTGAATTTTTAAATTATTTATCAGCCTCAAGTAAGCAGTTTTTGTGTTAAACGTGTTGAGCATGCGAATTCATATAGATTTATATTCAGTATAATAATTGGCTCACTAAACCACATTTATATCAGAGAAAAAATAGAAAAAAATTCGGTTGCATTTTGTTAGAATGCCATAAACTTTAACCACCTATGTACGCAATTAGGTTACATTTTGTACCGAAGATAAAACATAAATTAAGATGCAGTTTTTTCGCAACTTTTATTTTATATTATACCTTTATTTCTTAAAAACTCTACCACGTCCTCAAAAATCACAATACCTCACGATCTTAAAATATAATTTTGTATAATTTTATAAGCACCCTGCATAAAGAAGAGTGTTTCAGATACACCCTAACTTCTGAATATTTTTTTTTTTATAAATAAACATGGGAATCATATTACAAAAATTTTGAATTTTGTCCTAATAAAAGTCAGATCTCAGACAGTGAAACGGTATAAATTGTGGTAATTATCACTAAATTATCACCAAACATCTCAGAAAACAGAATTTGAATGGTCATTTTTTTCAAGGAGCATTCCTCAATAATTACCAAATACGTGAACTTTCTACGTAAGTCTTTGTTCCCCCCTAGGAAAAATTCTGTGAAAAATTCACGCGCATGATGAGAAAAAAAGCAATACTTAAATCACCTAAGTCGGCTTGGGTGGAGAGAATTGTATGGTTATTATAAACTTTTAATTATTCACCCAAGCAATTTATTGTTTAATACATTGCTTTGAAAGCACAAACTTCGATACCCTGCCAAAAAAAAAAAGTATTTCAGTCACCTAAGCTAAAAATCCAAAAATACAAAATTAAGAAACAACAAGCATGGATGGTTTAAGCATATTTTTGAGCTATTTTCAGCAAAAAAAAAAAAAAAAACACAGGTGCGTCGTTAGACACACGAGAGAAGGATAGATTTGATAATTTAATGGATTTTTTTTGTTAATAAAATAACTTTAAATGTAAAAAACAACATAAAAAAATAAAAAAACACGTGTTAATATTCACACCAATAAATTTTATTGCATTTCATCAACAAAAAGCAAAGAAAAAAAAAACATGTCTCTTCTCTCGCCGTGCGGAATTGAACTTGGAATTTTTGGTGTCAGTCCATCACTCTACCCACTGACCCAAAAAGCCTTGCTACTGGCTGCTGACATAGCTGCATCTATGTTAACAGATGCTGTATTAACAGATGCAGTATGTCACAGTATGGCATTCTGTTGATAGCCATACAACAAAAATCTATTAATAGATTATTGTGTTATGCTGCAGCATAGCTTCAGTAGCTTCAGTAGCGAAGGAGTTTGGCTCGATGCGTACTGTAGTGGCTTCTCAATCGGTGGTATCGGAGGGTGTGGGTTCAAATCTCCATGGCAGGCGAAGGTTAAATTTTATATTGATATTTAATTTAATTTAATAGTATTGTTATAATAAACGCAAGTAGCGAAGAGAGGCCGAGAAACCAAGAATTTCTAAGAAAAACGGTGTTGAAAAAAGAAATTGTATAGTTGCCGATTTCAGTCAAGCAAAGCAAATCACAGAACGAGAGGCGGCTTCAAAAAAAGGAAAAGAAGACAAAAAACCAAAACCCGGAAAAAAGTTACATATATGTATTAATTTTTTTTTTAAATAATGTATAAATTACTAAATACTTCTTTAATTTATCACCCATATAAAAATTGGCAAGTTAACATGTAAAACTTAGGCGTTTTGATAAAGTACTTGGGAGACTGAAAACTGCCAAAGCCATCGTTTAAATTACACTAGGTTTTTTCAATTTAACATTAGCTTTTTTTCTGGGTGTGCACTGGGTTGCAGGTAATAAGTACAATGAATGCCACTACTTATCCATATCTCATGTAAAATCAGTCGCTAATTCCGAAAATATCAAATTTTTTTCTGTCCCTCCGTTTTCGAGATATTGCTCACTCTAGTTTTTTCAAATAAAAAAAGTTGGTTGCACTTATCTGCATATATCTCCAGAACCAACAATAATAAGCAAATGATATATTAAATTAAAGCAAATGATATCCTTTTTTTGGATAGTTTTAACAACGCAAATGATTATAAGTGCAATAAAATTAAAAATAAAAAAATTATATTACATCAACCTATAGTTTTTATTTATTTATATGACAATAAAATAAGTCGAAATGCATAAATAGGCAATTTCGGTGCTTTCGGTCAATTAAACACAACTTTTCCATTTCTCAATAGATTCTATTCAGCAATAGCTTATTTTTTTTTTAGGTAAATGTTTAGGATTTCACCAAAATATATCAAAATTAACAAAATATTTTGGTTTCTTAACAAAATATGTATTTTTTTGTTTTTTTTTTTTTTGTAAATTCTGTTAAACAAGAAATATTCTCGAAAATTGAATTTACTCCGCTAAAACTAGCAGTCCAATCAAAAAATAATATATACATTGTTTGTAGGGAATTTTATAAGCTTTAATATAAAATATCATTTGTTTGACTGTCATATCATTTGTTTACTGTTGTGGATAGGGGAGATATAAGCAATTAAATGCAACCATGATACAAAACTAAGGTAGGGTAAGGAGATTCACCACACCGACCTGGAATGTCAAAATTATAAAATACGGTGCTGCTGTATTTAAAAAAAAATATCCATGTTTGTTCTTAGACAACGTGTTCTAACTTCGCAAGCTTCAATGTTCGACAATTTGACGAAAATTTGTATATAGTAACAAATTCGACAGGTCATAATTATGATAAAATATCGCTTTTTTTCTTTTTTTCAGATAATTTTATTTGGTTTTTTAAAACATATACATTAACATTGACATTTCACTTCGATCTTTGCTTCGAAAGTGAGGTTATGATATGTAGTCACTGAAAAACAGTGAAGTACTTCATTTTACAGTACATTATATATTAGGAAAGTTTTTAAGTTTTTTTTGAGATTTATTCAATTCGCCATAATACATTCGCTACAAATTCCTACTCTGATACAGTAGTACACTTGTTTTTTTTTTGTTATTTGTGAATATATTAATCAAATATATATAAATACACTCAGAAAAAAATTGTTGATTTTAACAAACAATATAAACAATCTTGATTAAAATAGCATAAGCAATAGGCAATTGTTAATTTTTTGTTAGAAATAACAATTGAAATTGTTAATTTTTCGAAAATTAATTTTGTTTGTTACAAAAACAAATTGTTACTTATAAATGCCAAAAAAACAAAAGTATAATGTCAGAAACTGTCAAATGTCAAAAATGCAATGTCAGAAATGTTAATGTCAAAATCCAAGCGTCAGAAATTTGTATATTTGAAAATGTCGAAAAATAAAATTAACTGTCAAAAAATGAGAATTTGAATTTTCCAATTTGAAATAGGAATTTTATTATATCTTTCAATGCATAAAAACAGAATATAAAATATTTTGGAATTATACATAACAGAATATAATTATATATAATTATTAAATATTTTTAGAAAAGAAGCGCGTTTACAAACATATATTTTGGATTGGAAGAAACTTGAACGTTCCTTGTCAGACGACAGTAAAAAAATTATTTTTAGATTTAAAATGCCCATTAGAATAAAATTTCTTTATACAAAGTTAAGAACACGAAAAGCAAAACAAGAACTAATGAGCAATAATAATTTACTGGGAAAAAGCTTTCAAATCACAAAACAGTGATTTATTTCATTGTAAAAACAATTGTCGGAAATTTGTCCTATTTATCCTACAAATAATTCCCTTTCTTATTATTTATCCCACATTCATTTTGACATTCGAGGTCGGTGTGGTGAATCTTCTTACCTTACCTTATTATTGTATCATGAATGCAACCAACTTTTTGAGTGGAGTGACAGAAAAAAGAAAAGAAAAATATTTTCGGAATTAGCGACAGATTTTTTTTATTGTACATTCATTGTACAAACAACATTGCGTAGTTTGAAAACCAGTGCTATATTGAAAAATCATTGGATGTGCCAGCATATGTAATTTGTCAGAAACGGCTCCCTACATGCTTCCTATTTGGGAGGGGCTAACTTTGCCATCAGGACAACTTTTGCTACTGCACTTTATTCGCAATAGTATACGTAACAACTTTATTTTTACGTTATTTTAACTTTATTTTTACAAAGCGTATATAAAGGATGAAATGAATGAAAGTCACAAAATTTTGTATATGTTATTAGCCAGCGGTTCCTTAAAGCAACACTTCGTAGCGGCTAAATGAAAGCTCGCAAAATTTTTTTTGCAGAAATGCCATATTGAAGTTCAAAATAGGCTATCATATAAAAATTTTCAAAATCGGTTCACGAGTTCTGGTTGCGGTAAAAGATGGGTCAATTTTCCCAAATATACATCTATAAATCACTATTTGGTTAAACAACTTTTTGTTAAACAATTGATTTCAAAATTCTGCATCACAGATTATAGAACATATTTTCAATAAATTTGATCTCTAAGCTGACTATATCATTGATTACTTATTTTAACTCAAAGCTTAAAAATATAACACAAATATTTATACAAGTTCTTTGCAAAATGTGTATTGTTTAAAAAATTTTATACTTTCAATGTTATTTTACGTCAAAAATGTTACAATTACATTTTCAAAAACTCATACTGTATTTATGGTTCAAAACAAAAAAGTACTAGAAAATGTAGTATTCAATGTGTACTTATTCTATGTAATAAGTACATATACATGTATTAACGGGGTAGCGTAACTTTAATCCTGGCTTAGTGTTTATTTACTGAAAAAATATATGAAAAACGAATTATCTAAACTGACTTTAAGTATTTAAGTCACAGCAGAAATCTAAATGTCTTCATAATTTAACCAAAATGCCATAAATATACAACGTAATGACTTTTCGTTGCCTTACTACCAAAAATTTGACTTGTAATTCTAAAAAATTAGTCTTTTTTACATATGAAACCTTTATTTTAATAAAACTCTGCTTATTTTCGAAATTTTCTATACCGAAAAACCAATCTACAGTAAACTGTACGCTTAGAAAAAAATTGGTAGTTTTTTTTTTTTTAATGTGGAAGGTAGTGAGCGTAGATTACAGATGATTTCAACAATCAAAATAATTAACAAATGGAAGAATAAAATTAAGCTTTAAAGTTCTTGTTCAGCTTACGAAAATTTTGCAATTTTAATGGCTTCACTATGTATGGAAGTAGAAATGGAAGAATAACTTTTGTTAAAATTTATAGAGCATATTAAAAATAAAAGCTTTTATGCAGAACATTACGTGAAAATAAATCTATATTTTTTTTTTTTTTTGAGCTTTAAGATATTTTCACGAGCAACACTGTTAAGCAATAAGATGTTTTTACGATAACTCCAAAACGAAGGCTTATCACGCTGATCGGGTTAATAATTCTTTAGTTTCCTGGAAAAAAAAATGTCTAAATTACATTATTCGAATTGCGCATTATTATTTGACAGGCCCGTCACTACGAGGATTTTTGTGGTGCAAACCCTTCTCCCTATAAGGTCCAGATAGTATTGAAAATAAAGAAAGAAAAATTAATTGACCAGAGGAAACTTAAACTTTCCTTATAAAGGTCACAATCATTATCTTTTAAATAACTTAAAAAGTTTGTATATTAAAGTATGTTGACTCTAAATTTCAATGTTCAAAAAATCTCTGATATCCGAAAAAAATATATCAAGCATTATTCCTCGGAGTAATATTATTTTATAAATTGTATAAAAATAACATTGAATAATAGGTTGGCATTTTATTACAAAAACACTGATTGTACCTTATCAGTGTGGCTTTCAACCTGGAAAGTCCACCATAGACCAGATTTTCACGCTACGACAAATCCTGGAGAAAACCCACGAAAATCAAATTGACACACACCATCTCTTTGTCGATTTTAAAGCTTCGTTTAAAGATAGCCCGAGAAGGGATTGGCTATAAGCAACAATGTCTGAGTTCGGTATACCTGCAAAATTGATTAGACTTTGCATAATGACGTTGAGCAACACACGTAGCTCCGTCAAGTTAGGAAATTACCTCTCCGAAACCTTCAATACCGAAAGAGGTTTCAGGCAAGGCGATCCACTGTCTTTCGATCTCTTCAACATCATCATGGAGGGGATCGTACGAAAGGCCGGTGTACATCGTAATGGTACCATTTTCTATAAAGGTGTCCAGCTCCTTGCGTACGCTGATGATATTGATATTGTTGGCAGAACCAAGAGAGATGTTACCGCTGCTTTCGCCGCTATCGAAAAGGAATCAGCCAAAGTGTGTTTGACGATAAATGGGGGTAAAACAAAGTATATGCTGTCTACAAACAAGGGAGCGAGGCGTCTAGACTCCCATGTTTCATCCGGCAGCTATAACTTTGAAGTAGTCAAGGAGTTTGTATACCTTGGCACCGCCATTAATACCAACAACGAAATGAGCCTGGAGATAAAGCGAAGAACAATAATTGCTAATAGGTGCTACTACGGGCTCAGTAAGCAACTAAGTTCCAGAGCCCTCTCTCGATCGACAAAACTAACACTCTACAAGACGCTCGTTCTACCTGTGCTGCTTTATGGCGCTGAGGCATGGGTAGCTTCGCAAACTGACTCAGCCGCTCTGGGGGTGTTCGAGAGAAAAGTTCTTCGCAAAATCTTCGGTCCTGTTCGAGTCGGCGATGACTATCGCATCCGAATTAACCACGAGCTGTATGAGCTCTACGAAGACATTGACGTAGTTCGGCGTATAACTGTGCAGCGACTACGCTGGCTGGGTCATGTCCATCGTATGTACGACGAAGCTCCAGCGAAAAAGGTGCTCGAGGCGAGGGTCGCTGGTCAACGACGACGAGGGAGACCATGCCTCCGATGGATGGACCTGGCTGAGGAAGCCCTAACCGCACTTGGTGTATCCGATTGGAGAAGGCGCGCGCAAAGCAGAGGCGCCTGGCGAGAGCTGATGAAGTCCACCTAAGTAAGTAAGTAAGTAAGTAAGTAAGTAATAGATTGACATTTTTTATGCAATTTCCGTCTTATAGGTCTCCAATTATAAGAGAAAATATTCGTTTGAATAAATTTTATTTAAACTTGGAAAAGTTTTAAATATAGTCCAGCAATATTGCCGGTATTATGCCATTCGGGACTGGGGATTTGTAAGGTGAGAGATGTTAATAGACCAGAAGATCTTGTTCTTTGTGATTATGTGATCTATGAGGCTCCTTGGGACAATTACCATATTACCCCTACGAGAGGATTCATTACGGCTATCTGTGCAGCCAGGAAAGTATGTATTAAGAACGTGTTTCAATGACTTCTCCTAAGATTTCGTCCACGTGTCATTCTCCCTTTTATAAAGGAGGGGCTGGAGTGTCCCTTAGATAGGATCCTACCTAGTTAATCTTGTCGATTCCTAAAGGTTGTCAATTGATTGGGTGTATTCTTCCCAAGATCACTTTTCCGAGCAACGGATAGCTTTCTTGTAAGTATTTAGGACTTCTTTGTATGGTTGCAGACTTCAATCTGTGGCACTTATTGAAGGTTCTCCTGACGTTTTTCCTTAGGTCAGAGAGATCCTTACTCCACCACGAAGGGAAGGATTTCTTTCTACCCCTACTTATAGGATAAGATTCCCTAAAGGCGACCTGCATGGCCTTCTCGAGGGCCTGAACGGAAGAATTTAGTTCCTCCGTCATTGATATGTGGGTGTTAGCTAGTTTAAGAATTTTTGGGCGTGGCACACTGGCAAACTTAGCCCAGTTGATGCGTTTAGGATTACGAAAAGATTGTGAAGCCTCTACATGCAGTTTCAAGTCGAAGAGGATCCAATTGGGATCCGAAAAAGACCTTTTATCGGATACTCTCCGATTTGCCACACACACGGAGAGATTCGTTGCCGGAAGGAAACTTGTTATGTCCAACATTTCATTCCAACCATTAAAGTTGCCAGAGCTTGGAAAAATAAAGGTAGATTATCATAGTCTTATTAAAAAAGTGCCAATTTAGGAACACTACATTTTTGTGACAGTTTTTAATTATAACTTTTGCGAAAATTTTACCACTTTTATTGAACAGCTGATTGCCTACATTACCTCAAAACTTTTACAATGGATCGTTCGATTATAGTCACTAGCCGCGATTAATGTTAATCTAGATTTAATTAATTTGATTTTGCTTTTATGTCTATTCTATACTTTTGAGTTTTTTATTTTTGTCATTTTTACAATCTTTTGCTGGTTTTTTCCTTTTTGTTTTACCTTTAAACTGGAGTTAATAGTAATTGAAATTGTTTTTCAATGCGATTCATAGTGACATGAATTTTATGGTCTATCTTAAAGATAGATAACGCTTTAGATAACACACCGCATATGGCTTAAATTAACGTTAAATCAAAAATTCTAAACAACAACAATAAAGTGACTTTTTTTATAATTATAAAAAAATAATAATCTCAATAAAAACTTGATTTAGTAAAAAATAAAAACGAAATGATTTTCGATGACTACTTCTTAATCACTTTATGACGCAAAGTTAAACTAGTATAAAACTGTCAATAACGGATTAACTAATATTCTGCATATATTTTGGAATCATACGTTTTTTATCTGCTAAAAGCTTAACAATCTACACGGAAAAAAATGAACCGTAGAAAATAATATTCAAGCTTACTGTTTGTGTCAGTAATTCAATAAATTTAACTTTTTTTAGCAATTAAATAATAGTCATACATATTCTATATGCAGCTTAAACGTTGAAAAGTTCGGAGATGAGCTGCAGAATATTCTGGAATTATGATTAAGGAGTTGACATAGTAAAAAATATTGAGAAGATCTGCAGTATTTTATTGATAGCACTTTACAATATTTATAGGTACCAAATTGCAAATTGCAGTGTACAAACTTTGCTCTAGTGAACTGTTATACTGTTATACTATAAAATAAATACTAATTGTTATCAATTTTTTGCTAGCAATGACTCTGTAAAGGTACCTTTGACAGACGGCTCCTATTTCAGCTTTACAATTTTCAATAACAATACAAATTTCTCAACTAAACCACTCTTTATCACAAAAGAAAAAAAAACTCGAATAAAATATAACAAAAATTCAAAATCTTACCTTGCTATTGTTATTGTTATTGTTATTGTTATAATATTTATTAAATTTTAGAGGTTAAAGCAATGTAAATATAACAAAACAATTTAAGTTCATAAAATTTTTTAATCAATTCTTACAATATAGTTTTCTCCGTGTATCCACTTGCTGATAGCTCTGAAAGTATGCAAGCAAAAAACAACAGCCACGTTCAAAGCATTATAAGCCAAGTTATGAGCAAAGACATCGAGTGACATCAGCGGCAAGTTTAACGCATAAATGCTTCGATTTATTTATTAGATTTAGCGCTGGAGGAATTATATTGAATAAGCTCGCACCTATATAATTTCTTTCTGTAACAAAAGCAACAATAAAAAAGATGTATAAAATTTAGTACAATAACAAAAACAAATAATACTTTAGCGATAAAGTCGAAAATCATGTTAATCCCGCGATAAATTATATATTAGCGCTAAAAAGCAAAGAGCCAACGATTTTGTTTATGCGTGCTTTTTGTCAGGTTTTTGTTTTTGTTTTTATTTCATCGGTTTTTTTTTTTGGTCTAGTTTCTGTGGTCTTATAATGCTTTAGTTTCGTGACATTTTGCCTTTTTTTTTAACAAATAAATCCCTTTCAGCAGCTTAATTCTTTTCTTTTTAATCAAGTAGGGCGCGTTTCTTTTTTAAATCATTTTGCTAAGCTTAATAGCAAAACAGGGTGTGCAGCAAGGAGATGTATTGAAATGTTTTGAATAAGGTGTGAAGTGAATTTTTGAAGTCAACTTTATTGAAAATGCTGAATAAGAAATAAAATTTTGAATATATTTTTTCTTTTATGATTGAATGTATAAAATTCAGATTGAGTAAAGTTTTTTCTTGAGCTAAGGTTATGGAAATTTCCGAAAGTATAATTATAGTTCCTGAATGTTAAGTAAAATGAGAGTAAAAATCCTGAAATGTGACATAAGTAATCCGTGAAAGTCCGTGTTAGAAAATTTATATAATTTTTTTCTTCAATTCAAAACTAACAGCTAATAAAATCACTTAATTTAAGTCGTATATAGTTTTATAAAAACTGTTTGTATTTTTTGTTGTTTTTTTCAAAATTTGCATTAAACAACGTAACGCAAAAAAAAAAATAAATAAAATAAATAGCTAAAAGTAAAAATATTTAAAAACAACATATAACATAAATTTTATTCATTTAAAGGAACATTAGATTTTTTGAAATCGTTAAGGGAGTATTCCAGGTTGGCAAACTTTTTTTTTAGATTTTTTTGCATATTTGCATATTTTTAAAGCTTGGATATTTGAGAATATCGTCCTAAAAGGGGTTTTTTGAAATTCGAAATACTTTAGGAGATATGGCTTTTTTTGTCCAGAAATGTTTTCGCCAAAAGGCGATTTGCTTAATTTGGCTACTTTTGCAACGGTTTAAAGCAATCACCGAATTTCGTTCAACACGTTCTTGAGTAGATAATTACTTGTTTGTATACGCATTTTAAAAATAAATAAATACACATTTTAGAGCTTAGGTATTCGAATGTTGGCAGCGTTTAGTTCACTTTGCATTGAGTTATAAATCGGACGCGCGCGCGCATACAGTTTTGAAAAGTACAGTTTTGATAAAAATTTTTGTTTGTGGTAAAGACAGTGGATAGAAAAAGTAATAGAAATAAAATTAAAAGAAACACTGGTAGCAATCGAAAAACTTGTCCTTTGAAAAGACAGTTTCTTGGTAACCAACACGAAAGAGATGAGGACACGCACTATTGAGATTGCCAATTATATTGTAACTGTCATATTTAACGAAGGTTTTTTGCCAATACTTAAAGTATAGCACCTAATGGGAATCCCGATTGGCAACGTCACATATGATTTCGCCATGTCTTGGAACGAAGCCAGAGCTCTGGCCGCAACAAAAGAAGGCAGAACTGCCCGAAGAGCACAAAGAGCCGCTGAGTCCTAATTTTTTGAAGAAGAGGAAGGAGTTCTTTATGGGGCTGGCATTGCAGACTGATAAATGTAAGTATTTCACAAAAGAAAAAAAAAAATGTTTTATTGCCTAAAATTTTCTTTAAGTTTTTTCAAAATCACGTTTTTGAACTTCGAAGTCACTTTTCTCAGGTTCTACTAAACCGATTTTGATGAAACGAAGTGCAATCGACGCAAAATTGACAAATTTTTTAAAACTGCATTCTCAAATTTTTTATTTCAATTTTTGATGCAAAAAAATAACTTCAAACTTAAACGCGTTTATCTCGAAACCACGTTTTTCGAGCTTGCGGCCCAGATTGCGCCCGTAGTTCTAAATCGATTTTGATGAAACAAAGTGCAATCGACGCAAAATTGTCACCATTCTGGTCCCTACTTCAATCACAATTTTAAATCATTTTTGGGGTGCGTAGGCAATTCGAAGAAAAATTCATTAAATTTTGCCATCGTTTTCATCGACTTGTGACACGGTGCATTGTCTTGGTGAAACAACACTTTTTTCTTTTGCAAATGTGGCCGTTTCTTGGAGATTTTAGCCTTCAATCGATCAAAAAGTGCACAGTAATAGTCGCTGTTGATGGTGGTTCCTTTTTGGAGATAGTCGATGAATATTATTCCTTTCGCATCCCAAAATACAGACGCCATCACCTTACAAGCCGACTGTTGGGTCTTTGCTCGCATTGGATTCGGTTCGTCGACTGCTGTCCACTCAGCTGACTGTCTTTTGGATTCTAGTGTGTAATAGTGAAGCCATGTTTCATCCATTGTCACAAATCGATAATAGAATTCGATTTTATTGCGGTTTAACAGCGTCAAACACTCCTCTGAAGCATCAATTCGTTGCTGTTTTTGGTCGACTGTGAGCTCCCACTATGCACAGAGCTTTCGCATACCCAAATGTTCGTGTAAAATGGTAAAAACACTACCATCTGATATCTTTACAATGTCAGCTAGCTCGTGCACATTCAATTTGCGATCGTTCATAACCAATTTGTGGATTTTTTTGATGTTTTGTGGAATAACAGTCTGATTTGGGCGTCCACTGCGCTCTGCATCATTTTTGCGGGTACGACCACGTTTACAGCAGTACAGCAATACACTTTTCTACCATTTGTCTCGATGGAGCAGAGTCCGGATAATATTTATCCATCCATTGATTGGTTTCCACTGTTTTTTTTTTCCATCAAAAAGCAATGCTTTATCAAAACTCGAAATTCAATTTTTTCCATTTTTTTTTTTTTCAATAACAATAGTTGCACACAAAATGCTATAACTCACGAATCAATTGTCAGATTGTTGTCAAATTTTTATACGTATCGTTTGAAGGTTGGCACTAAATAAAAAGCATATGGAAAAAATCTAGTAACGCCATCTATGTGTCATCCTATGGACTTTTCGAACGTACTGTTATGTGACAATATATCTCATAAGACTTGATTGTTTCTATTATATACTTTTCTCTAAAAAAAAAACAAAGAAAAAATATTGCTTGGTAAACATGACTGCATTAAAAAAAATTATAGTTTTCCTAATAAAAGGTGCACTACAGAATATTATTGTGTCAAAAATTTCATGATTTTTCCAATAAAAATTGTACTTAAAAAAAACTATTGGTCCGATAATATTATGGTTTCTATAAAAACTAATACTCTAAAAATAGTTGTTGCAATCATGTTAGTGTCTCTGCAATAAGTTTTTCTTTACAAAAGATAAGGTCTGTTTCCGCACTCACTTTTAGTAACTTGAAGTTGCTAGAAAGCGTTTCTTTACACATTTTTCGAGCTCGAAAGAGAAGAAGAACAAGCAAAATGTCGCTCTATCAAGCTCGAAACTAGCTCGAAACTTTACTTGAAAATTTTTTTCGAACACGTATCGCATAGCTTCGAACAACTGATCTGTGAAATAGGCAAATCAAAATTTTCTATTGATTTGTGAAAATAAATTCAAATTTTTTTTGCTATTTTTTCAAATATTAGTGCTAGTGTTTTAAGTATGATGCACAAAGTGTTTTTTATTAGAAAAATTTATTAATTTGAAGCAAATAACCAATTACTTATATAACAAAATTGTGCAAACATCTATTGTGCTTGAAACTGGCTTGAAGTCGTTTCCGTATTTTTTGATAAAATCTCTTATTCTGGCAAATAATAAAATTACTCTCACAGCTTGAACTTCATTTGAACATTACTTGAAATTAGTACGGAAACAGACCTATAGTTGTCAACAAAGTTAAATTGTAGTATTTTTTACACTGAACCAAATATTGTTCTTAAAATCGTTGAATGTCATTAATTCAACGAGTAAGAATAACCTTATTCCAGTTTGAACAAATGCTAAAAAAAAATATATATATATTTTCTTCAAAAAATCTTCAGTTATAAAAGTTCAGGTATTAAGATTATCCAAGCACTTGAATTTTTGTCTCTGAAATGCACAATTATTAGGATCGCCGTAATTGAAAGAATTCCATATTTTTAAAATGGAATTTTAACTCAATAAAATAGTCTCTAAAGCTATTTTATTGTTTAATCTTTGTAGTCTTGAAATCGTTAATTCTTGCTTCACATGGTGTCATAATTTTAAAATTGTATTTTATTATTTTTGCCTCTTACGCCCCATCTTTCAAACGCTACAAATTATTGCTTAATTTCGGCATAAAAAACCTTTAGGTAAAATATTTACTGCGGACTACGACTAACATAATCAATTATAATGATAATTATAAGCAGACAGCAGCTTGTTAACACAACTACTCATACTAACAGCGTATAACCAGACACACACACACACACTGCTAAACATGCAAACATATTTATAATTTTATCGTGTTTTAACCCCTTTCACGCCACACTTTGTTGGCTCCAATTAATCCCGATTCGGAATTTCACCTAAAGTTCTGCAAGTTGTTTTTTTTTTATTGAGTTGGTTGTTGTTGTGTTTGTTTTTTTATATACTCTTTTAAAGCTTTAGATAAAAAAATAAAAAAATAAAAAATAAAGGCGCGCGAGCGACCGATAATGTGTCGCTGGATTATCTTATCGGCTGGCTAAATGCTTATAAAAATATTAAAACCAGCAAAGATATAAAAAGTTAACAAACTAAAAAATTAGAAGAAAACAAAAACTCTCGTTTGCCGACGACTCTGCCAAACCTTATATTTATATTTTTATAATATTATTTTTGTTATTATTTTTATTACTATTATGTTGTGTATTGTTTGCGCACATTTTTTTATTATTATTTTGGTTTCACGGAATCAACGTGTTAGCTTTGTTCATTATTTCATTAGCGCAATTTAGCATTTACAGATACGCGTATCTACGTGTATCCATAAGAATGTTTTATATCTGCGCCGTCTGATAAGGATTATCTTAATCTGCACAAACAGCAGAACATTTCGTCATTATTTGTTGTAGACGCTCGCCCACTTTGTTGTTGTATTAGGTATTTATTATCATTGTTGTTGTTAATGTTTTTTTCTTTGTTTATCTTAAAAGTAAATAAGTAAAAAGCGCACAACTAGCAACCTGGTTCCTCTTGTTTGTTTAGATATGCGCTGAATGTGTGCCAAATATTTAGTCATGTTTGTAAGAAGGTGAAATTAAAGCATAACAAAAACAAAAGTGTTAAGAAGTTTACATAAAAATATGTTAAAAGAAAATCACTCGCAATCATAAAACAATCAGTTTATTTATTTAAGAATATCTATCTAGATCGCTTTGATTTTGCATTGTTTTCTACATTTGCTATATTGACTTGGCTTAGATTTTATTGGCCACAAAGTCCTAAAAAAAGACTGTCGGGAAAACCTTAGGCAGTATGCATAATTTTTAGCTATCTTGTTGTAAGTTAAAATATTTATTGAATATGTTTATCGGTTTACCTACTTAAGTTTCAGGCGATAAATAAGCGGGTATTTTAAAATTAGTTTAAATAAATATTTATTCATTTCATTTGAGATACTAATTTGTGAATTAAGGTTTATGTAGTCTGTTTATATGCACTAATTTCCTTTTTTAATAAATATACATTAAAAACTAAGTTCAAAAATTCTGCAAAAAATTTTTATAAACTACAATTTTAAATCTTTTTATTAGAATTACATATTTCAACACTTTTTTTTACAATATTATTATAGTAAATAAAAATTTTTATTTAGATTCACATTGAACGTTGAAAAAAATTTTGCTTATAACTTTCGCAAAAACTAAACTAGACGAAAAATTTTGTTTTCGAAAATTTATTTTTTCGAATGTGTGATTTATGAAAATATCTTCCATATATTTTAGTCACATTTTAACAAAAATTCAGGTTTTTGTTTTGAGACCTGATATTAAATTGCTTGAATGTTGTCTTGTTTTGAAGATAAGCCGAGTTCAACAACATTCAAACGCATTTTGTGTCAAATTAAAGCTATTTTTAAAATTAAATGCTCATATCTCTTCTATTTTTGATTCATTGTATATCAAATTATGGCAAGTTTAAAAACTTTTTTTAAATTTATTGTTTATTACAAATATTTTTCTGATAGATGTCGCTGTTAAATTGTGTAAAAACTATCCCTCAAAAGGCGTTAATGTTTTAAATTGACAAAAGTCTAAAAACGGAGACTTATGCTACAAAAACCATACTTGCTTTTGGACCACAATGATGGCAATCATTATTTGATTTCTTTTTTTTTTTGCTTCAGAATATTCCAAGCTAGCTGACATACACCCAGAGTTACCGGTAGCGGTATCACTGATCAAGCGTTTCACAGAGCGACCAACAACTATTTTTTTGCCATAACCGCTTTCTTTTTGTATCTCAAGAATGGAAGATGTCATTCCCGGTTGTTGAACATCGGCTATATACGTATATCTAAAAAGAAAAGAAAAAAATGCTTCTTATGACCAATTGTATTTTGCGTGTTATTTAAAGTTTGTACACAAATGATCGAGAACTGGATCTGCATGCTTTATGTTGACTCCGAAAAGCTCATGTTTCCAAGAAACTTTACATGACAGTTTTTAGGTTACAGTTTGCCAGCCAATCTCCGGTAACAATTTCACCTAAATAAGCCTTGTGTAGAGAGTATTAATTAAATAGAGATTGCATCAACTATGCTAAGTCTCTGACTTCTCTTTACAGAGGTTAAGAGATTTCTTTTGCAACGCATTTTTAGAAGAAAATAACTCTGTTAACACATGTCAGACATTTAGCAGGGATGGCGCAATCCCTATATAATTTGTACTTAAGTTTAATATAAGGAGTTTATGTAGCGAGAAAAGTTTAAACTTCTTGAAAAATACTTGAAACAAGTTTTATACAAGGTCTATGCAATGAGAAAAGGCGTATGAAATTAATTCTTGTATTAAAAAACTTATATATAGATATGTTCTATATAAGCACAGAAATGAATTATAACATTTTAACTACGAAATCCGTTGTTCAACGCCGGACGCTCACAAGCATTTTTTCCCCTTTTTTTTATCTTATTCTCAGTTTTTTTTATTTAATTCAAAATTTCTTATGTTCTCTTAAAATATCTTCTTGAATACTTCCTTGAAATGTCACCTTGCAAAAGCTTATCCTTGAGTAATAATCTTTTTGAATATGGTAGTTTCTAAAAACGTCACCTTGAATAAAGCTTTATATAACGAATTATAATTGAGTAAAAATATTCTTGCATTTTTGCTAAAATGTATCATTGACTAAAGCTTAACACAAGTAATTAAAGAAGAAAATGGAATTTTAAGGCTTTCCAGGATTCTTTCAAGCACAGCTTAAATAATAACTTTTAAACAAGGTCTTTTCAATTTGAGCTGCAATAACTTCAAATATTTAGGTGAAATTGTTAGCTGCCGATCAGAAATAATAATTTCAATTGAAAAAATATTCTGTGCCAGACGGGATCTGAGCGTGGATTCTCTGCGGTTCTCTGACATACGATCCACGAACTTTACCGCTCGGTATTACTATAAAAATTTTAAATTTTATTGAAAAGTAATTGTTATAATAATTGTAAGGCTTACACGATGTATAATAGTTCTTAAAATGTTTTTTCACTGTTGACAACTATTCTTAAATGTTTTTATTAAGAAAGTTTTTATTATAGATCTGTCTTGTAAATATAGATCCTTCTTGGTGTTGCTTTTTTCTTAATGGGATAACTTTCGCAAAGTTTTTAGATGAAAGTTACACGATTTTTTTCAAAAATGTATGCATTTAGTGAGGGGGGGGGGGAAAGGGTTGCAGCGTAAAAAACACACTTCTTTGTGAATATTTTTTAAAAGTATGGGCTCAGAAAATATATTCAAACCTTTTGTCCATTATTAAGTATAATTTTAACAATATTATGTAATATTTTTCATGCACTATATCTTGGTCGGAAAGTATCTGAAATCAAAAACCATTAAAACTTAGTCAAAGTATCATCAAATCCTCTCCCACCCCCCTCCCCCAACGTTTCATGATTATTTATTTTTTCGCTTAAAAATTTTTGTTGGCCATCTAAAGTGTAAACTGCTATTTTCCACGAAAAATTCTGCCATGTTGTGGGTAGGAAACCTACTTAATGTAAAAAAAAATGTAATTAAACATTTTTATGTATGGAAAATGTGTACCAAGTTTGAAATGAATTGGTAAAGTACTTATTAAATGGCAGTGAACACGGACTTTGAAAAAAATAGTTTTGAGAAAAACGCGTCTAAAAGCTTATGAATCAACGTGCGAGGTACACTAACTTAAACATTCATGTCTCCGTTAATTTTACTCAGATCAACTTCAAGTTTGGACACAATATTTTTGAAATGTGCATTCATATAAAAATAAAGAGAAATGGTAAAAGGAAAAGTTAAGAACCTTACCCCCTTAAAATGTATTAGCACACCATTGATTTTCAATAATATATCGGAATTTGTAAGTGCTCAATACAAATGTTTCTACAACTGAACTTTTTGTGATATGCCTTACTCTATATATATATACATTGAAAGCTTTTAGGTGATTTCTTGGTTTCATCTTGATTTTTGAATTTTGTCAATCGAATATTAAATTTAAAATATATTTTTGTTCATTTAATCTTAAGAAACATAAATGAGAGCACACGTTATCACCGCAACTTACAAATTTTCAAATATTAATTTTCGCTCCCCCCGCTCGACCCCGTGCTTTTCCCCTTATCTATCCATAAACGAAGATAAATCATTTAGGAGACAGAAGGAGCGAAGCTTAGCTTTATTTGAATTTATTAAAAATTTTGTGAAAATGTGGGAAGAATTATGCTTAAAAATAGCTAAATCAATCTTTTTGAAGGAAAGTAACTTTTAAATGTGAATAATTAAAAGTTTTTTAAGTTCAACTAGGTCCACTAGGTACCTTTTTTAATTTTCTTGCCATAAATGTGAATATCCAAAATTCGCGGGTTTTTCAATTATTAGAAGCAAAAGTTCTAGGAGAAAATTATAGCCCTTTTCCCATTCAGAATATCTCAATGAGCTTTTCTAATAGTGCAAGTATATCGAAAAAATTATATCCATTAGGAATAAGTTAAAAGCTCAAAGGTTAACTAAAAGTTTATAAGCTAAAACGTTTTAAACCAAATCCTCTTTATGTAACAAATTCAAAATTTTGATGTAAGTAGCTCAAAATATAAATCCGTAATTAAAAAAAAGCTTTAGTCAAAAAACTTACCAAAAAATTTTTATCAGCCCTAATCCTATATCATACTAACCATCCGAGCAGTAGTTGCTATCAAAAAAATCTTAAAGTTTAGAGATTACTTTTGCTTGGATATAGTAAATAAACTTAACATAATCACTGAACAGATACACCTACCATGCCAGCATCTCAATCTGGTAGACAGGCAACCATATCTTATGACTAGAATAAATATTAAAATATTATACATATCATTTTTTTTTTCTTTGCTACCGTTATGATTGAGGCCACACATTCATCAACCTAATTAATTCAGAACTTGATTTAAAGTGTTAGATATATATATATATTTTTTTGTGGCTGTTATTTGTCACCTGCACTTCATCCGCTGAGCAGCGATTTAATGAAGCATAAAAATAGACAATCAGCGATATCGATATAACAACAACAAAAAACAATGGCGAAGAAACGCACGCATTCAAACGGATTCCAACGCAGAAGTGTTGAAAAAATAAATTAACACTCCTAATCATTTCGTAATCGCTATAAAACAGAGCCACACACATTCTTACAAAAAAAAAAAAAAATACTACTATATTCACAGATACACACACACACACTTTTGCACACACAAAGCTTATTAACTGTAAGCAAGATTAAAAAAAAAAAAGAATTAAGAAGATGAAATAATGTACAATGTTCGGATGTGGATATTAGAAAGGAAAACATGATTTAATGAACGAAAACATTTAACGATTGCGCCGATATGAGACAAATTGACAGACGCCAAGATAGACCGACAGAAATAGATGGTAGGTGAGAGACACAACAAGATGCTGAGCAAGATTAAAAAACAGGCAGACAGACGGACAGATAGATAGATAGATAGATAGACGTACATAAGATTAAATTATACAAATTCGGTTTGCTACCGTTGACAAAATGATTTTTTTATTAAATTAAAAAAAGGGGCCAGAATTGTTCCACCACTCTTTAAATCACACGCCTGCCTCTGTTGCTTATTTTTGGTTTTGTCATAATTTTCGTTATATTTTGTTTTGAATGCGGTTGTTTTTTTATTTTGTAATTTATTTGATGCGAAGCAATATTTAAGTCAACACCTGTTTGATAAGAGATTTTTAAAAATTTTTAGTTTCTTTATTTTTAAATAAGTTGGCAAGCCTTGTTGACCTATGAGCTGTGTATATTTGAGATTGTTTTACCTTGCTTAAGCCTGTATGATACAAATAGCACGAATGCATGGATTCAATTGGTGTGAGTGAGTACGCATGGTACGAATTGGAGAAAAATTTGTAGGACGGACTGTATTTTCTTTGCATTTTTTGCCGTTTCTTTCAATTCGTTCTTCGTTAAGTTTAGATCAAATATTTACTGGAAGTGATGTGTGTAGCTAATATTAATTTATTTAATGCAAGTGCTCTTAAAAACACCAGACATAAAAAAGTAACAACGTTTATCCTTTTCTTACAAAATATGTCTGTCCTGCCCACGCGCCACTTGTTTCCAGATTTTATAATTGGTCAAAAAATATCAAGTATCATACGGGCATTAGCGGATTGGTTTGAGCAGCTATTTCACTTGAGTCAATAATTTTAGATGAGCCAGAAAAGATCCGGATTCCAATATTGTACTAGTCATAGTTTTTAATATAGTTAACGATTCAAAACTCTTCTAAGAAACTCTACTGAATATTATATAATTCTCAACATTCTGTTAAATAACTTTGTATTCCTTATGGTAAATAACTCTTCACTAATATAGAAAAACTTTGAGTAGTTTTCATCGTAACTCTAACCATATAATAGAAATCTAATTTGGACTCTCTAACGACTAAAATAACTTATAGTGAATGAAGGTTGATGAAAATAAGGTTAATGGAGAATACAAAATTCTCTAAATTCTCTATATTCTCTTGCAATCTTTTATGTCTCAAAACCTAAAATTTTCAACATCTGAATATTTTTCAGAGAAAATCGTTTGGATGCCCTTAAATTTGATGATTTTTTAAAAAGGTGATAAAATTCGCATTGAAGTATCGAAATCAATTTGTTTTTTATAGAAAAGAAGCGGCTTGTAAGGCCACCCAAGCTTCTTTTAAATAAAACATCCCTTGACAAATCTTTATAAATACGTAGGAGATGCTGTTTAACCTTGTAGCCAAGTAATGAAGTTAGACCTTCAAGCTTTCAATATTTTTTTTAAAGTCATAGTCTTCTGCCACTAGCACCAGCTTTCAGCTCCAGTTGAGTCGTTTTCATGATTCGGCTTTTCTTTTGTTGAAAAAATGTGATAATATATAGCCATAATTTTTTTCGTCATATTTTCTACTCTATTTACGTTTCTCTGAATCCGAAAACCGTAATATTCCATTAGAAAGTTAAGTCTTCTCATACTTTTCGGAGTCTGAAGACAATTTTCTTTTCTTTGTGGCGAATACACTCGCTTTTTACAACGAGGATTCAATTCTAACGTCACAAAAAGGATTCAATTCTAGAATGGCCTTTGAAATTTTCGAGTCTACATCACATATATAGTTACTATGGGTCTCATGCATAAAAGTAAGAAATTGCTTGCCATAAGCATAAATATTATTTACTCGTTAGTAAGATCTCGTTCATCGAGATGGATCTAAGGAGTAAGAAACTTCTTAAACTGAAAGCTTTTAGTGAGTTGATCGCTTGTCTGAGAATGTTCTCGTTAAATTATCAGTCACCTATTCAGTAAACTCCCAATCCTTTAAGTAGCAAAGATTTTTTGTTTCTCTCAAATCGATTGTACGAGGGGTGCCTTTTATATTTCGGGATTAGAGAACAAAAACAAATATTAATCATCGAAAATCACTTTATTGTTTTTCAAAATATTCTCCATTAAGATCTATACACTTTTGCATGCGTTTGAACCAATTGTCGAAGCACTTTTGCCACTCTGATTGAGGTATCTTCAAAACATGCATTCTGAATGCCGCAACCGCTTCTTCGGGCGTCGAAAATCGTTGTCCACGCAGTTTATTCGTCACGGTTGGGAATAAAAAGAAGTCATTCGGTACCAAGTCAGGACTATACGGCGGATGACCCATCAAATCGATGTTTTGGGTGCTCAAAAATGCAGTTGTTTGAGCCGATGTGTGAGAGCTCGCATTGTCGTGGTGAAGAGTGATCCGTCTTCGGCGGTTGGTTTTCCTGATTTCTTGGAAGACAACTGGCACACAAATGGTTGTGTACCACTCAGAGTTGACTGTTCTGCGTTGTTCTAGTGGTACGGTTGCGACATGTCCATATTTTCCGAAAAAACAGGCGACCATTTGCTTGGAAGTGCTTCGTGCGCGAACAACTTTTGTTGGATTTGGCTCATCTTGAAACACCCATACAGTCGACTGCTGTTTACTTTCGGGCTCATACGCGTAAATCCACGATTCATCACCTGTCACGATGTCATAGACGTGTTTCGAAGCACCGCGATCGTATTTTTTGAGCATTTCCTTCGACCAATCGACACGAGCCTTTTTTTGAGCGATTGACAAATTGTGTGGGATCCAACGCGAACAAATTTTTTTGACAGTCAAATGTTTATGCAATATTGAATGTATGCTGGTCCCACTTATGCCTAAGGTTGCCTCAATCTCACGATAGGTAACATGACGATCTTGCAATATCAGTTCGCGCACAGCATCAATGGTTTTCGGAACAACAGCTGATTTCGGACGACCTTCACGAAATTCGTCTTGGAGTGAACTACGACCACGATTGAATTCACCATACCATCGATAAACACTGGTCCTTGATGGAGCTTCATCGCCAAAAATTGAATTAAGTTCATCCATGCACTGTTGCTGTGTTAATTCACGTCGAAAGTTGTAAAAAATAATCGCACGAAAATGTTCACGATTTAATTCCATTTTTAGACCGAGATGAATCTTTTAAGTTACTATAAACAACACAAATAGCGCTCGTATGTCAAAACGTTCTGAGTACGTATAAGCCAACAAATGTCAAACTTTGCGATAGAGCTTTCAGTTGACAGATTGCAACACCAGGATTGACAAAATCCCGAAATATAAAAGGCACCCTACGTATATGTATTTGTATTTATTTATTTACTTTTGAATAACCAGCACAACAAAGTTAAATAACCTTTTGTGACAATTTCTAATTAAAAGATTCTATACCATTTCTAAAGAGGTTGAATCAGATATTGTTTTCTTTGCAAAATTCATGAATAAGTGTTTGTTTAAATAACAATTTTGAAATTAATAATGTATTGATATTGGAGAAGTTTTTATTATATTTACAGGAAAAGAAACAATCCTAAAACTTGTTTAAGAACCATGCTCTGGTATCTCAAAAGCTACTTCCCTTTTCAGTGGGTAGAGTGCGTGCCCCATACGCCAGGGAACCCTAATTTTTCTGTTCGGCCGTCACCTCTGCAGACAATGGCAAACCTCAGATAGTAAAAAACTGACATGAAAAGTTTCTTGAGAACATGAGCCGTTCGTAGTAGACATAAAACTTGTAGGTCCTGTTCTTGATCATTTGTGTTCAAATATTTCACAACACGCACAACACAATTGGCCATAAGAAGTTCGTTCAAAGTCCTTTCAAGGACTGAAATGGCCATTTTGGATTTTTAATTTCTCACCGTGTTAGCTGGTAGTTTAACAAAGAGTGAAAATAAAAGTTTGTTAGAAAAATTTTTCATTTGACCCTTATGAGTATTTGGCATTTATCATGGTTAAAATCGATTAGTTATGTATCAATCCAATACATATAAAGCTTTTATTACATTAACTTCATTGTTTTCTTTTAAATTTGTTACTGAACAAGCAAATTTAAGCTTTTTTTTTCTCAAACGCCCGCATATTTAATTGTGCATAATCTTTTCTTGCTGAACTTGCCCTAATTTTCTTCCAAGCCAATTTTTTGAGCCTCCTATTGAGACAAACTACTATATGACCCAACAATTAATTTTTGTTTAATTGCTTAAAAGTAAGAATTATGTAGTTGGAATCGGCCTCATCCGGTCAAAGTTCAGAGCCCTTGCACAATTCAGCAAACTTTTTTTTTAAAACTCTGAAATATTATACAAATGTTTGTAATTACTATAAATTTACAAAACAATCTTTATTTCTACCATTAGTTCTGTTAAAAGTCGAAAACATATGAACTGTTTTTGTCAAATCTTTACAAGAAATAAAAGAAAAACAGATCTCTTAATAATAATCTCCAATCCTTGCTGACTTTCGTCAATTCTTCAACAAATGAACATTATATATAAGTGCTGTGCTTGAAGTTTTCAGACATTTTTCTTTTCTTTTTCTTAATAAAAAACGATATGAGCTTAAGCTCGTATCGTAATTACCTGAAATATTCAAAGGGAGCTTTGAGATCGATCGTACTTACATTGAGTTATTTGTTTAGAACTTGGTCTAATTTTCATGCATAAAATTCAAAGATTGAGAAAATTCTTGTAACGCCCTCCTTTGATTTAATATGGCCAGATTGATCTCCGAGAACTATCTTATTTTTATGCATTGTACACAACAATTCACGCCGAACTTGTCTTCCGATGTCGAAAATATTTCCTTCATATTAGTAACCTTAGTTTTTTTCCAATGAGAATAATTTTTTTTCGAGATTCTTTATGAACTCTTGTTCGTCATACTCAAACAATTGACAATGATCTTTTGTCAATAACCTTCAGTCGGAACCTTGTCAATAACATTGAAATACCATACAGTCACCAAACGCTTTGGAATTTTTATTTTTCTGCTATTCCTTGTTAACAGTTTATTGTGGAAAATATTCAAATGATGACTTAGTAACTGCTTCGACTTAGTAACTGCCTCGATTTAATCCAGTGTATATATTCATGAGATTGCCAAATACATTTAATCTTCGTCTCAACGCTCAGCAGTCTAGGTATTAATAAAAGCTCCTGAATACAGTTCTCTATTACCACACCACACGTTGCGACAATTTTAAAATCTAGTCTACACGACTCTGACTCCCCCAAACTTATTTCTTGCTTACATCTAGAATAAATCAAAATGTCTGACAGAGCAGTACAAGCAGTGCAAAACTCACTTATTTTGTATTCGTGCAAAGGATTTGTACAGGTATCCTTACTGCTAGTAGTCTTAAGTTTTTTTTTACTCAAACTTGCACCGTCTCTTGTACTTTGCCTCGATCTTATCTATAAAGTGATTACCTTGATAATGTCCCATCTAAGATTTTTCTTTTTTTTACAGCATGATTTTACCTTGCATTCCTTATGGATAGTTTGGCATTTTAGTTTCAAAAATTCAATTGCACACGACTAACGTATTAGCTTATTTGATTCTAATGATCGGACAACGTTTATTTCATAAACCTGCACTTAGACGAGATATTGTGAAAAAAAGTTGCTCCTACCCAAACTCCCCGGTTAGCTGACGAGATAGTTATACGTAAATATTCATTATTTCGATTTTCTTTCGAAGAAATCGAAAAAAATTATTTTTTCAAAACTGTAAAGGATTTTCTCCCCTTAACCAGTGGAAAAAGTACTCGACTTTCAGTAGTTTTAGATGTGATCTACTCGCTGGTTAAATATCCACTTGTTAAATATGACCAGAGTCAAACAATTTGGTCCTAAGGCTCGTTCAAATCAATTCATATATTATTTCTTTCTTCCATTTTATTGTATTCCGCATCATATCGTATTAGCCGACTTCACCCACGATCTATAAAACACATAATCTAAATTTTTTATTTAACCTCAACTTTATACATTTAAATAATTTTCTTAAGCAGCTTAAGCTCATAAACATAATAACGTAAGAGTAATAAAGTTTTGAAAAAATGCTACTGGTTCATTAAATAAAAAGCAAAAACCTGCTCATAATCATAAAGCCAGTAAAGCTGCTCAATTCGTTTGTCAAGTGTGATTGAAATATTTAGTTCGGTAAAAAAAAAAACGCATTGACGGTTTTTGAAATGAAGTTAACAGCATTTTTAAATAGATCTACATTATTTTATACTTAAACGCAGTCCCAGAGAAAAAAAAAACCGAGGTTTCATTATCATTCTATGAACAATGTTTTGGTTATCAGTATTACTAGTTGAAGTCTTTAATGGCTTGATGTTTGCTAACTTTTGACTAAAGCGTAGGGGGAAAGAAGAACGAAGTAACTAAATGTCTTTCTTTGATAATCGTAGGCGGCTGAGTTGAAAGGTTTTCTTACTTTCATTTATAAACAGCGACAATTAATTAACCTAAAACCATTTTCTAGTTAAGATTTTCTTAGAAGTGGCACAAGCACAAAATCATGTCAAATTTTTATCAGCTTGTTTAAAGATGGCTTGAAAATCATTTGTAATTTAAAAAAAAAAAAAAACGATCACAACCTGCCATTGTTATCATAGCTATGAAATAGATAAAAACCTATTGTCTTAACAAGAGTTGCTATTTAAATCTATTATTATGAAAATCTATTCAATGTGTCACAAATTTTATTTTTAATTTTTTATTGAGTTATTTTATTATAGTGATGCAATAATTATTGAAATTTTCATTAAAAGTTAGATCAGTGCTAAGGAATCGTAAGATAAAACCTCTTTGGGAGAATTTTAACTCCATAAAGGAAGAAGGCGACTTGTGCAAATACTCCAAAGGAAAACTTTTTCTTTTCGCTATACAATAAAGCATGTACATACACGAAAAAAATGTATCGCACTCAAATTCGCCGCAAAACTACAAAACTTGCAGTAAACAGGACCACCACTGACGCCCATGCGCAACGGTATACTTTTCTTATCCTGTAGGTCATACAGTGATAGATTTTCATTATATTCAAGAAAATATAAAAGTTTAAGAATTTATCTAATCGGCCTGTTTTCGCTCAAGGCTGAACAATTACGTTTACTTACATTTTGAAGCTTGGGTAGTTTGGGAATTTTCCATTTTGTTTTTTTAACTCTAATCTTAAACCTCTAAAAAATCTGAAAAAAATAAAATAAAATATTATTCTTATACCATCGTCTTTTCTAGGCTTTAGATTTAACTTTTGTGAATTTTTATGAAGTTTGACTGACATACGTGTGGCTCCAGTGGGTTGACACAACGCTGGTCTTTTACGAAATATGTTTTTGTATATTTTTTGATGTTTTGTGGAAGTTCTTGTGATCAATATTGGCGCAAAATGCTCGACTTTGATTGTAGAATATCTTTCAATATCATTCAATTTGGAACTTTAAATCTCGACGTGGCAACTCGATTTTTACATATTTGTTTTTTTAATTTTTTGATTTTTTTTTTTCCAAGTTAAACCAAACTAAATATTTTTGGAAAGTTTCATCATTCTAGCCAAACCGGAACATGGGTCAGTCCACAATGGGTTTAAAAATTATTATGCACAAAAAAGTTTCAAAATCTAAGTTGGTCGCACAAGAACTTGGCAAAATTATTAAAAATCCCAACGTCTATGGCCACATATACTTTAAAGAAATTCAACGAAACGAAGTCGTTACAACGGTGCCTCAAAGTGGGCGGAAAAGTGGATTGGTATGCGAAGAAAGGCTAGAGCTGTTGAGCTCGCTTTCCAAAATAAATCCTAATATCTCTGTTCTAGAATTGGGCTTAGGAATGTCTGCAGTATATATCCAAAAAGTCCGTAAAATCAAAGAACTAAGGTCATTTAAGGTAAATGCAGCACCTAATAGCTCCCACAAGCAAAATAAATTGGCCAAAAACTGGACACGAAAGCTTTACCGCAAGTGCATTTAAAAAATTTTCATGTGTTGTGATGGACGACGAAACATGACAGGTCATTCAATAAGTCCGTAAGATAAGTAAGAAAAAACCAAATTTTGATAAAACTCGATTATATTATTCAACATAGTTGCCTTCGAGAGCGATCAATGAGCATAGCGATTTTCCAACTTTTCGATACCACTTTTATAGTACGACTTCTCTTTCTCGTCAAAATAGGCCTCAGTTTCACCGACTACATTATCATTAGACTTGCATTTCTTTCCAGCAAGCATTCCCTTGAGATCTGAAAACAGGAAAAAGCCGCTGGGGGTTAAATCTGAAGAATTCGGTGGGTGGGTAAGCAATTCGAAGCCCAATTCATTAAATTTTGCCATCGTTTTTATCGACTTGTGACACGGTTCATTGTCTTGGTGAAACAACACTTTTTTTCTTTTGCAAATGTGGCCGTTTCTTGGTGATTTCAGTCTTCAATCGATCAAAAAGTGCACAGTAATAGTCGCTGTTGATGGTGGTTCCTTTTTGGAGATAGTCGATGGATATTATTCCTTGCCGACTGTTGGGTTTTTGCTCGCTTTGGATTCGGTTCGTCGACTGCTTTCCACTCAGCTGACTGTCTTTTGGATTATGGTGTGTAATAGTGAAGCCATGTTTCATCCATTGCCACATATCGACGATAGAATTCGATTTTATTGTGGTTTAACAGCGCCAAAAACTTCTCTGAAACATCAATTCGTTGTTGTTTTTGGTCGACTGTAAGCTCACGCGGCACCCACTTTGACAAGACCTTTCGCATACCCAAATGTTCGTGTAAAATGGTAAAAACACTACCATTTGATATCTTTCCAATGCCAGCTAGTGCACATTCAATTTGCGATCGTTCATAACCAATTTGTGGATTTTTGTGATGTTTTGTAGAATAACAGTCTGTTTTGAGCGTCCACTGCGCTCTGCATCATTTGTGCTGGTACGACGACGTTTAAATTCAGCAATCCACTTTTCTACCATTTGTCTCGGTGGAGCAGAGCCCGGATAATGTTTATTAACCCATTGTTTGGTTTCCACTGTTTTTTCATCAAAAAGCAATGCTTCATCAAAACTCGAAATTCACTTTTTCCATTTTTTTTATTCAATAACAATAGTTGCACACAAAATGCTATAACTCAGGAATGAATTGTCAGATTGTAAACAAATTTTTATACGTATCGTTTGAAGGTTGGTACTAAATAAAAATCATATGGAAAAAATCTAGTAACGCCATCTATGTGTCATCCTATGCACTTTTTGAATGTACTTATGTTAAAGCCGATCGGAGACAAATAAGAGGCCAAAAGTTTTATTCCGTAAATAAAAGAGGAAATGATGATGGGAATGAGAGGACTACACAAATTTTCCAAAAAATACCTCATCTGGCAATCTTTTTGCCAATGCGGCCTTAAAAGTCTTGTTTTTGTCACAACTGGGACAATAATTCAGGAAATATATGTTCCAGAGTGCCTCCAAAAACTTCTGATGCTCCTTATATATAGACAAAATCACTCACTCCTCTGGCTTGATTTTGCTTCATGCCATTATGGTAAATTGGCTATGAAGTGGTATCAGCGACAAAAGGTTTCTGTGGTCCCGAGGGATATGAACCCACCGAACTACCCGAAACTTTGACCTTAACTTAATTAAATATTATTGCACTCAAATGAAGCGAAAACTCTTTAGGTGTAAGAAGCAAACAAAAGACGTGAGTAGCTTTAGGTGTCACTGGGCAAAAACTTCCGCTGGAATAAATAGATGTACTGTGCAAACTTAAGTACTTTAAAAAACAATAAATTATCGTTCTTTTACCTGATCAACTATTAAAAATGAATTAAAATTTATTGAGTTATAACAAAAAATATGTGATTCATTCTTTCTTTTATCTCAGTGGGAAGTAGGAACTCAGTTAACGAAGCACAGAGCTCAGCATCTATTAAAAATGAACAAACCTTAATTTCAAGCATGCAGTTTAAGTGTATTTCGTTCATAGTTGACTAAATGTTTCTGGTCTGCAAAACAAGTTGGAAGTTTAAAATCAGATTCAATTCTTTATCAATTCCAACGATTTTAAAATTAAACACGATTGAATAAATGAATGTGCAAGAACAAGCAAGAAACTATTTGTATTGCTACGCTTTTGCATTTCTTAAAAAAATTTTAATTAAAACAATAACGCAGTTAAGGGCTTCAACGCAATAACGCAACTCAGTACTGCGTTGTCAATGTCAAGTTAGGACATTTAAATGAGGGGATTTTACTGATTATATATAAGAAAATATCGAAACTTAAGAGATATTTCACATTGTTAAATATAGATTTATTATAACAAATTTATGTTTTACACACAAATAATTTGTAAAAAAAAAAAAACATAAAAACGAAAAGGCCATTTCAGCCCTTGAAAGGACTTTGAACGAACTTCTTATGATCAATTGTGTTTTGCGTGTTGTGAAATGTTTGAACACAAATGATCGAGAACTGGACCTACGGGTTTTTTTTATTCCGGTTCCTAACGGCTTATGTTCTCAAGAAGCTTTTCATGGCAGTTTTTTTACTCTCTCCAGTTTGTCATTGTCTGCAGACAGGTGACGGCCTAACAGAAAAATTAATTCAATTGAAAAAACTTTCTGTTTCAGGTGGGAATTGAACCAGGGTTTTCTGGCGTATGGGCCACACACTCTACCCACAGCTTTATGGCCGCTACGATAATGTACCTAAACAAATAAAAAACATATTCAATTAATAAATTTTAAAAAAAGCCCTGTCTAGAGCCCTTTTTTTAGATATTCTAGCCTTAAATGGATATTTGTTCTGGCAATGCTGTTCATCATCCTCATAAAGTAAGATAGATTATTAACAATTAACACTTAGCTGGCCTTTAACAAGAACAGCCTCAAAACGATCTAAGCCAGTGGATAGGTTATCATATGTTTTTTATTAATTTTATAGTTTAGTTATTTTTTTCGGTGTAGTTACCACTATAACAGAAACACAAGAGTCTATCTAAATATATTGCCTTAGTCGCTATAATTTTGACCTTCTCTGAATCTTAATACATATTCTACTTTTATTCCTTGTCCTTATGGCCCCTTTTATTAACCCATGACTTGCTTTGAATTCCCAATTCCTTCTTCGTTTTTAATTCTCTTAATCTTTCCTTAACATGGAGTTCCATTGCACATTTAATCCGCATAAGCTTATGCAAATTTAAGATGCATTCATTGGTCTTAACTTATAACCAAGCCTGAATCTAATCGTTTTTGCAATTTAATCCTTCTTTCTTTATTTTCTTACGCACACACACACGCATACAATCTTTCCGGCTGGTTTCTCATGACATGTCTTCCCGTATCTCCTTTGTGTCGGCTTTTATAACAATTTCTATAACAAAAACTATAGTATTTCTTTTTTCACCAAAGCGCGCCCAACACAAAAAAATACTCATCATATCATCATTTGTTATGATTATCATTTTGTCTGATTAACAACTGCATGCTGCTTTAATATCTCTTTCATTGTCAGTCACTAATTCTTCTGACTGTTATTTATTTTTCTTTTATTTTCTTTATTTTTTCTCTTTGTTGTTGATTGTTTAACTGCAGCTCTTTTCGCTCTGAGGCGTCATCAAATTCCAGTAGTCAAAATGTGCATTTAATCGACGCTTTAATGTGCCTAAATTAATTGTAGTTTTTTTGATCATTGTCAGTATCTAATGTGGGATCAGTTTTTATGTCTTCTGACGCTTTGATGCTCTGTCTAAGTTTGGCATAACTTAACACCTTTGAATCTTATAATGCGTAACTGTTTAATGGGTTTTTTTTGGAATTCATTGTGGCTGTTTTGTGGGTTTTTTTATATTATTTTTAACACGTTTTTCTCTGCCTTTTTCTCTTGACTGCGATTTAATTTTACTCTCTAAATTATCTCACCCAAGATATTCATATTTTTAAATTCTTCTTTGTTGTTATTATTGTAGCCTGCTGTTGTAGTCGTAGAATGCGGTTGAAATTATTAATTATTCAAATCCGTTTGGATTAAAATAATTTATAATGATTAGTTTGTCGCTTAACTTAAAGTCGATAATGTTACTGAGTTTGTTATTTTCGTAGTTGTTGTTATTGTTGTTGTTGCTACTACTACTACTACTGTTGTTGTTATACTCCTCTGTGTTGTTGGTCGTTAGCTACTTTGAATATTATGTGTGTATTCAGCTTAATCCGTTGATATTTATTGACACATTTACATTTTTTGCCGACTTAGTTGAATGAATGCATGCGTCAGTCAGTCAACCAGTCAGTCAGTCAGTCTGCCAGTAAGTGAGTCTGTGAGGCTCATAATTAAATAATACGAATATGTTTTAGTTCAATCTAAAGAAATACTGTCTTAAGTCTTTTGTCTCGTATAATTTTTATTTTAATTTAATTAATATTAAGTTAATATTAATATTTAGTGTGTTAGACATAAAGAAATTAATAAGCTTAGTATGATAAATTTTTGAAAAAAATTGGTATGTAGGCGAAGTTGGAATTCCAGTAATCAAACAGTTTTAAATTCTCGGGATTATATTTATTACATCGTCATTAAGTTTTACTACTCTTTTCTTCGATACATTTTTTCGTTTTGGAAAAATAATCTTTCTGTAAGCATCATTGGTCATACATTAAAATATAATCACACAGAATGAAAAACTTCAACGTAACTCTAGACCTTGAGACTAGAGCATATATTCCTAAAGATTTAAAGTAAGCAATTCGAATCTTTCCTCAGAATTGTTCCTCTGAAGTGCTCGGAAATGTAAAAAAGCGGGTTGACCATTTTGGCCCTTGAAATGACTTTGACCGAGTGTCTTATAGCCAATTGTATTGTGCTAATTATTAAATATTGGT
The DNA here is from genome assembly GCA_914767935.1 of Coremacera marginata. Classification (NCBI taxonomy): domain Eukaryota; kingdom Metazoa; phylum Arthropoda; class Insecta; order Diptera; family Sciomyzidae; genus Coremacera; species Coremacera marginata. The sequence continues at coordinate 141,341,034 of OU612044.1, forward strand.
AAAAAAATAATCGATAACTGAATCTTCAAGTTTTATGCCGAGTCTGAACGGGTCATGTTCAATTTCTCAAAATTATTGACATAGCATTATTTACTCTCTGAGGCTTGTCATTGTCTGCAGAAAGGATTATTGCGGTCAACATCTTGCTAAAAAAGTGGTTCCAAAAGAGGTAAAGTGGATGGGAAAGTATTGAATTCCACCCCTTCCACTTTCATACCCAGAAGGCATTCTTTTGAAGGCACATTGGTTGGAATGCTTTTCTTGGTCTTCTTCAGAACTGCTTCTCGAATTTTTTTCAAAGGAAAATTTCTTTAAGGCATTCAATGAAAGGAGTGATCGTTGTTATCAAGCGCACGAAGACTTTTGTTGAGTTTAATCTATCTATATATAAAAAAATGGATGTATGTTAGTGAGTATGTATGTCAGGTATAGACTCCGACACCACTAAACCAATTTTAATGAAATTTTCAGGAAGCTTTAGCAAAGTCTTGAGAGTGTTCCTATGAAGTTTGGTGGTGATTAGTCCAATGGGGCGGGTATTGGAGAAGAGGGATATCCACCTCCCATATAAACGAAAGTTGCGATTTCAAATACGAGTAGCTTTGGTATTATAGGTCGCTCAGCATCGGAGTTCGCTGCTCGACCTCAATTTACAAGTGCCGTTTCACTGTTCACATTTAATGGGCTTTGTACGATTGACGTGGCACTTTTTCAGTAGCCCAAATTTCTGTATAACTTTCGAGCTATAAGCCACACATCAATAAAACTCGATACAAACTTGCTATATAGTCGTTTCCTTCGACTAGAAAAATTAAGCGAACATTAAACAATGGGAAGGGGCACCGCCCAATAAATTCAAGTTTTTGGTGTTGCATAACAATGAAACTCAGTATGGAGCTACTAATTGGCCACGCTTTTTTACTGGAAAACACGATCATTGGAAAACGGAGAG